>ML777903.1:212965-246469 GCA_009831015.1 Picea engelmannii | reverse complement strand
TTCAGAGTACCTGTGAGAACTGATATGCTGGTTTTTCACCCTTTTGTTTCCACAGCTGCTCTTACTATCAACCTGCTAACACACCAAACCAAGCTAAGTGCATTCTAAGATTAATCAAAACAACTGTCTTCTTACCCTTTAAAAAGCTCCCCGACAACGGCGCCAAAAATGTCAGGCTGCTAAATTGTAGCTTTTAAGTGTCCTGAATCACTAAATTGTCAAACCAGGGTTGGTATACTTCGAGCTGATACACAGTATGTGCAGGCAAGCATCTAGTCTTTATTTGAATGCTACCCTAAGAATAAAACACACACCTATTCTGAGAACTTGAATTCTAATGACTAACTCAAAACTGAGCATTTCCTACTAAATCATAAACAGAAAAAAACAGTCTTGCGTTCAGATGTTGGTACTGCTATCTCTATTCAAAAGTGTGATTCTACGAAATCATTCTACCTCTATGTTCAATCATATACCATCAGCATTTTCGTTTAAGTCATGACACATAGAGTATTGTCGATAATGCATTCATTCTAAGCAGCGAAAATCAATCTATTCTATCTACAGGAAAACAGAGTGTTATGCTACTAACTGGTACCAGGAGCTCCTTCTATTCTAACTGTAACCTACCTATTCTAAGCACGCAAGGAAAATACTGTCTAAGAAAGCAAAATGCATGCTACTCTGAGTTATGTTCGAAAAGAAAGTGAAAATCCAAACAATCATATGCATATGCTAACTCTACAGGCATCAGTTCTGTGTTCAATATTCAACAATGTCAAAAATAATAGTGCGTTGTAATGATTCAATTGAGGAACAAATAAACACAGTCCTGAAACTTTTAAAGTGTCGCGTGAGCAAACATTAACATGCTGTGATGAATTGAAACTATGATAAACCGAGATGGAATCTGTGAACGCTAAGCTACCTCAGATGCGAGCTATAAACTATTGAAATGAACTAAAGCTACAACAGCACACACTAAATCTATTGCAAATGAAACAGCGGCTTGCACCAGCTTGGCGGGCCCAACCAAACGGCGCAAACGCTGTGGAAAACAACCAGAGCCGACTAAATCATACGATGCAGATGCAGTGTAAATCTACGCTCCATTAACTCATTAAAACCGTCTTCAGATCATATGACAGTCAACATATACGCAACAACAAATTGTATTCAAGACATAAGTTCACAGCATAGTTCAATAACAACAGCAAAACGCAACAGCAATAGTAACAGTAGTGGTAGTCGTAACCCATTCTCAGTAGTGAACACGGGTTTATATAACAGTCTTATTGTTTGTAACAGTCTAGACAAAGAAAACATAAAACAACGGATCCCTGATCCGAGAATAATCTTGCAATCAAACTGAAAACGTATTTCACAACTTCGTGACACGTAGTGTCACGAAGTGTGAACGCTGAAAAATAATCGATCCAATTTCATCATTAGGCCTTCGAGCACTTCTGTAGCAACGACTCCAGTTGTCCTGCAAATCTTCTATTTCTCATTTGAACTATAACTCACACCATGGTGCATCGATCTCGAATGGCTCCACTGGTACCTCCACGGTGCGAGTTGGTACATGGTACCGACATCCTGTTCCAAGAATAGCAATGGTACCTAACCCAAGTGATATTAGTCACATTATCAATTCAAAGTATTAAAATGCATAATAATAGCTTGAATTTCAAAGATACCTTAGGTGACCCCTTTGAATGGTAAAGGGATGTTGATTATGTCAAAATGAGGTAAAAAAGGGTGGTACTGGCATATAGTTGGAGGTCGGTGGTATATAGTATAGGCAAATAACATGGTCAAAACTGGGGACCAACAGATAACATCGACTTCTAGTAATTCATGAAAATGTTTCTCAATTTCATTCTTCTAGGCAAAGGGATGACGATAAGGCCAAACATTGAGAGGAAGACTGCTCGGGATGAGAGGTATGGAATGATCATGGACTCCACGGGAAGGGGGAAGTTAATTGGGGGTGGTAAAAACAACTTGGTGGTGGGAGAGAATAGATTGGAGGTCAGGATGCACAAAATGTGTCTCAACAACATGAATGGAGTGGAGTTGGGCTATAAATCCCATATGACCTTTTTTTAGGAGCTTTTCCATGTGATGGGAACTGATGATCTTAGGGGAGCCTATTGTGATGCCTTCGAGCTTATATTGTTGTCCCTCCTATTGGAATTGCATGGTTAATTCCTTAAAATCCATGAGAATGGTTCCTAGAATGTGTAACCATTCAGCCCCAAGAACAATGTCACAACCACCCATGTTGATAGAAAACATATGGGATTTGAGGTGATACTGACCAATTTGAAGTCGCACATTTTCACATCGTCCCCCACATTTCATGGAACCACCATTGGAAATCATGATTTGAAAATTATTGAAGCAATGAATGAAATAATTGAATTCTTTGGAAATGCAGCGATGAATAAAGTTATGGGTGCTACCACTGTCCACAAGGCTGATGACTTTCCTATTTTTGATAGAACCAATTAATTTGAGAGTTTGGAGAGCAGAGAATCCACTGACGACATTAACTGAAATCACTGGGTCAACATCTGGTGGATCAGAGGGTGGGGTGATGTCAGATGGCAGTGGTAGTTCCTCCACAGGTGGAACAAAAACATCTTCTTTAGCAAGATCCTCAATCACAACCATAAAAAGATTTTTTTCCTTACACTTGTGCCCGGGAAAATATTTTTCATCACAATTATAACAAAGACCCTTGAGTTGACGTTCAACCATTTCATCCCTGGTTAATTTCTAGATCTTGAGGGGATTTGTAGGAGGGGAACAATTGGTGGGTTGAGGGCAAGGAGGAAAGGAGGGTTTGTGCGTTTGGGAGGATACATTCTATTATGCTTCCTTGGCTTGTTGAGTATCATCCAACCAAGTATGGCGTGTGTCATGAGAACATGGGCATAGATTTCATCTTTGAGGCCACTGATAAAGCATTCCCTAAAGAAAACATCTAACATCCCTCCATTCTGAAAGCCAAGTGCTCAAATGAAACAATAAGTTCTTCCACTATCCCAGACTGCTTTAACTTGGTCAAACAGCCTAAATGATGGGTGTCAGAGTCAAAGAGGTCATAAAGTTCGGCCACAAACTGTGTCCAAGCAAGATACCCTTGGCGTGCCTTTTTTCACCATTGCCATCGTTCCAAATCTAGATGTAGGACACCATAACGAATCTTGGCTAAATCATTAGAAATTCCATGCAAAGAGAAATAATGTTCCATTTGGGTGACCCATCCTATAGGATCTAATCCATCAAATTTGTTCACCACAATTTTGGGAGGGTGGAGGTGTTGGGAAAAGTGGGTAGTATGAGGACCTTGGTAATGGGAAGAGTCATGGTTATCCTGATAAGATGGTTGTTCAGAAGAGGAAGGGCACTGGGAACGGCCCAGGAAGTGTTCTTTGAGGTATGTGAGGTCTTTGATGTGGGAAAATTGTTCCTTGAGGATCTCAATAGAAAAATTGATTGAGCTAATGTTGGCACTAATAGTCTTGATGTCTTACTTGTTCTGGTGGGTGTCAGCAATCAAGGCATTGATTTCTTGGGCTCGTGTGGTAGTCATTTGGACAAATGAGCAGGCAAATGGTATAGGGGAAACAAAAGGGATCTGGAGGGGTGGGTGGGACAACAAAGAAGAAGGGTGTCAAATGATAGGTACCATTGCGATTAGGGAGAAAAGGGGGATCCAAAGGGATAGGATCCAAATAAGGGTGTTGGAGATGGGTCGGGTCCACAAACAAAATTGTGTTAAAAATGATTGGTATCACTGGAATTAGGGCGAAGAGAGGAACCCAATAGGATAGGTCCCAAATAAGTGTGTTGGCGGGACCACTATACTTTTTTTTTTACTCCTGTGGAGTTATACTCTGGCCTAAATAATATTGCAGTAACGAAATTCCCAAATGCTTAACAGGAAGAAATGTGTAGTAATTTCGCAACAATAATGCAAAAGGCACAATTGTGCAGTAATAGATCTTGTCTGTTCTGTTTTTTTTTTTTTTTTCGTCCCCAAGGGTAGTATATTCAGGGTTTCTATAGACAATGGTTTTCCCTATGATATAGCTCTCTGATATACGTGCAGGGTCCAATAGTAGTACTCATCCCAATATCTCAGGGCACCAACTAAGGAGGCTAGACTGTGCCCTTAGTCATACTACCCAACTACCCAGGTGCTAGAGAGTATCTTCCTGAGTGTTGTTCTCAGAGGGAACTATAGCAGTCAGGTGATCAATCAATTTATCTATGGAGGGCTTATGGATATCTAGGCCGATCTGTATACAGGTGTTGTCTGATGCACTACCACTCGAATGAGTACCAACATGGGTTACAAGGGTGGCCAATAGATGTCTTCTTAAGTACCACTTGTATTTCCTATGTGTATGACTCCCCGATTGCGGGTTTATGCATGTAACAACAAATCTTTGTATCTTTAAGATGTCAGAATACGTCTCTACCCTGGAAAAAAAAATTAACCCAAAATTTTCTACCAAGGAAAGTGCTCTGATACCACTTGTAGTATTCCATATATAAAATAGTATGCACAACAAAGAGATTTTAGCATAGAAATGGCAGAGAAACAATGATATAACCAGAACAATACTAGCATAATACCAAAATAACACCAGAAAGATAACCTTGATTAATGATAGAAATGTTCACTTGCCTCTTCGAGGGGGCAACCTCCCGCATAGCATATCTCTATTACAATAATATCCAAGACAAGATTTATCATACCCTCTACTTCTATTTATACTAAATTTATCTATCCAAAAGAACAATCTAGAGGAAGATCCTTCTAGAAGCGTAAGCTTCTATTAGGTTTTCTTACATTTGAATTATTCTTCCTTATTGCTAGGCCTTATTAATATTGGCCTTTATTACATGGAATTATACTATTCTATCGACGTGAGGGGTTAGGGAGGTTAGGTCGCTAACAACTGCAAAGAAATACTTTTGTTCAAGGAGATCTTAGATAGGTGGATAAGGAACTTAATCTAGAGATTGGTATAGGTCAGGGAGAAGAGAGAACAGAGGCAACCATAAGAAGATATGGCAGATAAGAACCACAACAATAGTTACAGACTTGTACACACTTCACAATGAGGATAGGTGTGTATGTACGTGGGATACAGTGAGGAAAATCTCATATGTACATGGGTGAAAGTGATGATAGGCACATACAAGTTCTGAGACTTGATTGTATGGGATCATATAGCTAAGGAGGAGTTGTTGTGGTTCACAGGTTGTCTATAATTTTTTGTACTTCTATGTGGGCCATTTTCCTAGTAAGGGAACCCTTGTAATATTTGATATTATTCTAATGATAATCTGATTTGAAGGGAAAAACATGTTTGTGTATTGTGTATGAGATTTGGTTTCCATTATTACTTATACTATTTATTTTAGTTGATTATTCCAGCAAGTGTATTTTGTTATGTGATATGCTAATTTGATTTACAACAAGGAAATCACTAGTAAACAATATACCTAGGTGTCAGGTTTAGAGAAAATCAACATAACATCAGAGCTTTCACTTTGGGAGGGAGCCAGATTTCAAATCCACGGTAGTTTGCAACAAATATTTCAAATCTGCAAGGAGCTCTCTGTATATCTATAAACCAACATTCAAAAATCGAAGGACGGATTTCAGGGAAACAGTTGTATTTAAGAAGAAATTGATTTTGTAGTCATACATAGTTGCATACAGGTTGTAGTATGCTAGGACGCATACATATGCGGGTTGCATTATTGTAGGGCATGTACATATGCAGGTTGTAGTAGGCTAGGATGCGTACATATGCAGATTTCATTATTGTAGGGCATGTACATACACGGGCTGCAATAGTAAAAATTGCGTACTGGATCGTACAAGTCAGTACAAAGCCAATTTCAACAACATTTTATTTCCTCAGCAGATTATCAAGTCTAAGGGATGGTAGTATAAAGTTTGAGAGTTGAAGATAGATTGGATGGAGCATCCAACTTCTTATCTTGTAAACAAAGAGTTACTTCTTTTTAAGGAACATGACCTCTGGGAGATTACAGACAAAGTAGTTCCTCCACCGACAAATCCGCAAGATTTGGAAACTCACTAGAAGAAGGAGATCAAATCCTCGCGGGTAATCTTGGATGTAGTCAAGGATCATTTGATTCCCCACTTATCTGACAAGAAGACAACCAAGGAAGGTAGGTTTATTATAGAGCGATAACTTGAATAGGAAGATGATCTTAAGAAATAAACTCAGATCAATGCTGATGTTTAGATATGACAACATTACTAGCTACTTCATTAGGATCACTCAAGTACGTGATCAACTTGCAACTATTGGGGAGAAAGTGGAAGGTGTAGAACTTATAAATGTGGCATTGAATGGTTTCCCAAAGTATTGGGAACCCTTTGCCAAGGGAGTTTGTGCTCGGGAAAATATTCTATATTGGTGAAGGCTATGAGACGATTGTATCCAGGAAGAGACTTGGGAGGAGTATAAAGTTATCAAGCAAGGAGGTAATGATGGAGGTACATCATAGCCAGGAAAGAAGAAGGACTTGAGTAATATCAAGTGCTTTGTAGGCCATAAGAATGGATAGTATGCATCACAACCACTAGGAGTGTGTGGTACTTGGATAGTGTTGAACCTCGTCATATGAGAAAAGCACAAGAGCTATTCAGTAGTCTGACAAAGGAGGACTCAAGGATCCATGTGGATCTTGGTGATGATACCAAGTATGCAATGAAGGGTGAGGGAAATATATTTTTCCATCTGGAGTCAAGTGGTTCATTTAATGTTCAGGATGTACTTTATGTATCAGGATTTAGTAAAACATTTCTTTCAATATCAGTTATGGAGGATTGGGGTTTTTTCAATACATTTCAAAGAGTGAAGGTACTCATGCATTTAGATGGAGCTAGCCCAGACATAGAAGTGGTCATTGGGGTTAGAGAGGGTAACTTATACAGGTTGGAATGCAAGCTTGTTTAGTATTTGGTACATGACATTGATAGCCTATGTAAGCTATGGAACAGGAGGTCAGGACACCTAATCTACAAGGTGTTGTTGATTCTAAGGGAGATTGTCATTGGTCTACCAAATTTCAGTGTTAAGCAGTAGGGTGTGTGTCAAGGGTGTGCACTTGGAAAGAATGCTAAGGCTGCTTTTCCAAGAAGTGAGAGTAGGTCTGAGGGGATCTTGGATCTATTAAATCAAATGTGAGTGGGTTGATGTCAGTTGCATCAATGCAGGGAGTATCATATTATGTGACGTTCATTGATGACTTTTCCAGGAAAACATGGATATTCTTTATGAAGAACAAGGATGATGTCTTTGTTCGGTTACATGAGTTCAATGCCTCGGTGTATAATTAGACAGGGAAGAAGATCAAGGGCTTGAGGTTGGATAATGTGAGAGATTACACCTCCAATGAATTCAAGGATTTATGAAAGGAGGCAAGGATCAAGAGGAAGTTGACAGTCTCATGCAACCCTCAAGAGAATGGGGTTGTGGAGAGAAAGAATCAGTCCATTATTGGTTCTACCAGGGCTATGATACATGACCAGGATTTGCCTATGTTTCTTTGTGAAGAGGCATGTAACACGACAATATATGTGCAAGATAAGAGTCATCATAGGATATTATGGGACAAGACTCCAGAGGAGGAATTCTCAGGAATGAAGCCAAAGATAGGACATTTGAGGATATTTGGTTTTCCAGTATACATCCCTGTGGCTATGGACAACATGATTAAGATGGAGCCTTTAGGTTAGAAGGGTATATTTTTAGGGTACAAAAATACTTCAAAGGATCACAAGATATTGATACCAACACAACGAAAGAAAATTATGAGAAGAGATGCTAAGTTCGAGGAGAACTTGGCATCTAGGAAATCTCAGGAGACACTAGTAGTGGAAGAGGATGAGGAGAAGGAGGCTCCGAAGGATGAGCATCTTCCAGTTCAAGAAGTCATAATTTAGGTGGGGAGGAGGAGTTATCCCCTTCCAATTATGTCAGGAGACCCAATGATTATTATAGACATTGAAGGATGCAAGTGAGGCCCCTAGGAGTGAATTCAGAGAGAGCATGCCTCCAAGGAACTTTTCTAAATATATGGCCCTTATGAGTAGCATCATTGATGTTGATCCTTCTAGTTTTTAGGAAGCAATATATCAACATTTTTGGTGGGAATCCATGGTGGAGGAATACACCTCTATCATGAGGAATGAAGTTTGGGACATAGTGTCGAGACTAGAGGGGAAGTGAGTTGTGAGTTCTAGGTGGATCTAGAATATCAAGCATGCTGTAGATGGAAGCATCGAGAATTTCAAGGCAAGGTTTGTGGCGAGAGGATTCTTTCATAGAGAGGGAGTGGCTACGAGGAGGAATTTTCTCTAGTCACCAGGTATGCTTCTATTCAAGTTGTTATTTCTATTATTTAGGTTATGGGGTGGAGCATTAACTAGATGGATGTGAAGACAACTTTCCTCAACGTGATCATTGAGTAAAAAGTATATATAGAGGAACCTCGAGGATTTAAGGTATCTAGGAGGGAGTCTCATGTGTGAAAGATTAAGAAAGCCTTGTACGGACTCAAATAGGCACTCGGGGCATGGTATCCCAGGATTGATGGATACTTGTAGAGTATGGGCTTCACAAAGAGTGAGGTCAATCCTAACTCGTACTTTATACTTGTTGGGATTGATCCACTCATCTTGGTGTTGTACGTGGATGATTTGTTTCTCATAGGTGCAGAGGAGATTATAGTAGGTTGCAAATAAAATTTGGCTACAAAGTTCAAGATGAAGGATATTGCCTTGATGCATTATTTCTTGGGGTTAGAGGTATGGTAGATACCATGAGAGATATTCCTTGGTTAAGGGACGTACATAATAGAAATATTGAGGAGATTTAAGATGGAGAACTTTAGACCCATGGCTACACCTACAGTTACCAACCTGAAGAAGGTTGTCACTTCAAATTCATAGTTGGTAGATACTAGGATATACAAGAAATTGATAGGGTTCTTGATGTATTTGGTCAACACCAAGACATATATATGTTTTTCTCCAAACACCTTGAGTCAGTTCATGGTGAAGTTGAGACACATGCATTGGATAGTAGTGAATCATGTTCTTAGGTTCTTGAGAGGTACAATGGAGTATGGGTTGAGGTATCTTAGAGGTGATGAAGTGAGGTTGCAGGGATATTCAGACTCAAATTGTGCAGGGAGTGTAGTATATAGGAAGATCACCTTAGGGTGTTACTTCAACTTGGGATCAACAGTGATTACATGGTTCAATCGGAAGAATACTTCTATAGAACTCAGTTCAACATAGGAGGAGTATATGGCACCGAGTATGGCTAGTTGTGAATCCATTTGGATTCACAAATTTCTTACAAGTTTATTTGATCAGGAGTTGGAGCCCACAATGATATACCATGATAATTAGAGTTGTATCAAACTCTCTGAGAATTTATTATTCCATGACAGGTCCAAGCATATTGAGATCAAATGTTATTTCATCCAAGACAGGATCCAGAAGGGGGAAATCAATATTCAATATGTTTCCACAGATGAGCAGGTCGCAGACATTCTGACCAAACCTTTTGTTAAAGAGAATTTTTTGTTCTCCAAGGCCAAACTTGGACTAGAGTAGAATACCTTCCTTTCTAAGAGAGAGTGTTGATGTTTGTAGCATCATACATGTACTTCTGCATAGGTCTAAGTGTCTAGACATGTGAAAGTCATCCAAATACTTCTACCTTGGTAATTTACTTTAATTAAAGGAATTATTAAAGAAAAATTATTTTATTATTTAGTTGAGTTTTATTTACTAAAATGATAAAGTTATTAGCATTAGTGAATTAAATATTATCCATTGATCTCAAGTGAGGTGATATTTAATCTCAGCTATCAATCACTTTGGATATTAGGGTTAGGTCATAACTCGATGTTATAAAAGCAAGGATAGGGTAAAGGAGGAAACAGTTTTCATTATAGAGTGAGAGCAAAGAAGGACTTTTTCTGAAGCAGATCTTAGTTAGGTAGAGAAGGAATTTCATCTAGATATCAATACAGTCCAAGGAGAAGAGAGAACAAAGGCAGCCATAAGAAGATTTGACAGATTAGAGCCATAGCAGTAGTTACAAAGTTGTACACAGTTTGTAGTGAGGACATGCACACGTATATACATGGGATACAGTGAGGACAAGCATGCATGTACATGGGGGATAGTGAGGATATGCACATACAATTTTTTATACTTGATTGTATGGGATCATACAACTAAGGAGGAGTTTCTAGGGTTTTCAAGTGTTGTCTATAGTTTTATGTATTTCTCTGTGGGTCATTTTCCCGATAAGGGAGCCCTTGTAATAATTGATATTATTCTAATGATAAGTTTTATAACATCAATTTCCACTATTGAAGCATTGATTACTTTGTTGGCCTTTTCCTTGTCCTACTTATAGACTTATTTTCCCCATACCTCCTTTGAATCATCTAAAAAACACTTTTTTGGAACTTGTACATGTTTTTCCCTCTATAAAGGTATGTATGTACGCACTTTACCTTTATAAAAGAAGTGTATGCACACTTTTGTTTTCAAAGGAAAGAGCATATACATCATAATAATCCAACAAAAACTTGGAAAAAACTAGGTGTAAGGCCCGAAACACAAAATGCACAGCAGAGATCAAAAGAAAGATAAAAAATAATGGAAAACAAAGAGCAAATCCAATAATAAATCAAAACAATAGAAGCATAAAATAACCTTGTTTTTATTTTAGTTTTATAAACCAAGACTAATTTCTGATACTGTTAAGGACATAGGAATAAACCAAGAAATCTTAGGAGGACCCTTAAAGACCAAGACGAGACCTTGACCAAGAAAAAAGGAAAAATATCTCTTTACATGACATGTACGCACCCGTCACCAAGGAAAGGAGAATATGTATGCACCATTCTTTCTTACAACCCATGTATGTACATGTATGTTATTGAATAACAACAAATACTCTACCTATAATTTCAATAAAAAGCAAGAAAAAGACTGGACTCAAGGATTGAAAATAAAGGCCTAGGTTTCTAAAAGATTGAACTCAATAGTAAAATCAAGAATCAAGAAAACCAAAGAAAAGTTATGCAAGCACCCTATACTGACCCACAAAGGAGAAAAAATCCCTAGTATGGTCGCTATTTTTGTTTGTGGGGAAATACCCTATGGTTGTGAGAAGACAAAAACAAATCAATAACCGTGTAAAGCTCAACAAATTCCAACGACATAAAATAGCAAACAATTCATAACTAATAAGATTGAAGTAACTAAATTTTAAGAAATAAAGTAAGAATAACTTACTTGAAGTCCTACATTCAATGTAATCCAAAGCCTAAAGTTCTTTCGTTCCTCCTCGATTGCTTCTTCTGAAACCTGCAAAACTTGTGCACATAGGACTACAAGAAAAATTAGTTATACTAATAACTAACCAATTAATTGGTTCAAATATGAAAAGATTCACTGCAATTAGTGTTCTAAACCATAAGTATTCAACAACTATGAATTTCATACCAATAACACAATATATCAAAGGAATGAGCATCTTTATATTAAAATCAATGATCTGAGGTAGTTTTTCCCTGCTCTGTCACAACACTGCCCCGTCAAAAGGACCCTAGGTCCCTCCACCCAAGCTTCTGCAAATACAGTAGACCTTTGACTATGAGACACCGACAGGCTCAAAGAGAACCCAAGAAGGTTTCTTAGTTATATAGGGTAGTGTATAGGGATGATTGGAAACAAGGGTTTCTAGGTCTGAGGACCAACATAGAAAGGGAGATTTAGGGGCTTACAGACGTGGTGAGGTTCAACCAACATTAGTTTTCTTTCTTATGCATTCATGCATTACCTTTCTCCTTATCCTCATGATCTATTTAAGTCATATCCAGTTAGTTAGAGACGGTTGAGTATGGGTAAAAGGAGTTATATAACTAACCAAACCCATAACTCAACTTGCAATTATGCAAAAATATTTTTTTTTGAGAATTTAATGACATGTACATGAATTTCCTTTGGGAAGCCCATGTATACACATGCTACATAGATGTTAGGGTGCGTACAAGTTCCAAAAAAGTGTTTTTTATATGATCCAAAGGAGGTATGGGGAAAATGTGTCTGCAAGTAGGATAGGGACAAGACCAACAAAGTCATGAATGCTTCAATGCTGACAATTGATGCTATAACAATAAGTTTATTTGAAGTAAAGAACATATTTTTGTATTGATTATGAGATTTGGTTTCCAGTATTGCTTCTTCTATTAAATTCAGTTGATTATTATAGCGAGTGTGTTTTTTTATGTGAGATGTTAATTTGATTTACAACAAGGGAATCACTACTAAGAAATATAGCTAGGTGCCAAGATTAGAGAAAATCAACACTCCCAACCATATCCTATGTTGTTACTTTTCTCTCAATAGTAAACCACCCTCATGTTGGGGCTATGAATTCATAAGGAGGTATGGCTCTCATAGTTGGCCACTAACCTCACATAGCACAAAACCCAAATTCTACCTCGTACAAAAAATTCCAATCCACCAGCTCTCTTTCCCCTCAACATGCACAACAAAATGAATGGGATCCCCTTCTCTACCAAATAGTTCCCTGGGCCATCCCACTTTCCTCTATGGCTCTAATTCATCGTCGGCTAGGAAATATCTTAGATGGGGACTCCAGGAATTCTTAGGTATTCCAGTGGTGCTCATAGTAGGAAATCCATTGGCTCTTCGATGATTTCCTCCCCAAAATATCTATTACAGGCACACAACTTGATTCTTGTCATATAACAACCCTCTCATAGTTTATCTTGTTGAAAAGTCAACAAGAAATGTGTGTCTAATTCATTTTTCCCTTAAATAAATTGGACAATAAATATTAATCTCTTATCTCATAATTACTTGAAAATAGTTAATTGAAATGGCAAATCAGTTAGCTATAGGAAATTTGAGTTCAAAGGTTGATGGGTGGGACATGGAAGTCGAATTAGTTGTAACTAAGTGACTTGAATTTGTAACAGAGTTATAAGTGTAGTTATGTGAGTTGTAAAGTAGTTTAACTCAGTTAAGTGAGTTAAGCTCAATTGTACTAGTTGTAACTGAACTTACACTAGTGAGAGTTCAGTGAATTAATTATTAATTAATTCACAATCAGTGATCTCACATGAAACTGAAGATTTACCACTATTAAATACATGCATGTCAAATCCAGTGGAGACCCAGTTGAGATAACAGGTGAAAGGGACAGTTTGGCTATCATTTGTGATTTGAGTGAAGTGCACTCATGAAATCATGCACACAGTGGATGTGCCCATGAGCAATGAGCATCCCAGGCAAGAGGAATTTGAATTTTTTGTAGGTTTTCCATTGCAGGGATTGCATAGAGGAGGTAGGTTGTCTGGAGGCAGAGAATTGACACATGTATTTGCTGATTTTTGTATGATAGTGTGAGACGATTGTATTGTACTGAGAGCTCTTGGATTACAGTTTTGTATGAGAATGTTTCATGATCCATGATATACATAATATATGATAGTGGGAGTTTTAGCTTTATTCTTTCTCGGTAAAACATTTGTGTTATGTGTGATTGATCTTTCTTCTTGATATTGCAATTGGCGATCATGTTTTAAATTATGCAAGAATATTTGTAGAAGCGATTATTGATTTAACAGTGGCATATAATTGTTATATTAGGAGAATCCAGGAAATACATAATTTGTATTGAAATTTCTACATGGTATCAAAGCACAGGAGATTGCAAAAGCTGAGTTTGTGATTGGATAGAATTCGAATTTGCAGAAAGACTTTCTTGGTGCTATAGTTGATTCAAGATCAAAATGGATTTCAATGGCTTGAGGTTGGAGTATGCACTTGATGGAAGCTCAAACTACATTTCTTGGAAGGACAGAATGGAGGCAGTACTCAAAGACAATGGATTGAAGGAAGTCATTGACAAAGATGTTCCTAAGCCAGATGCTGCAAATCTTGATGCATGGAAAAAGAAAGTGGCAAAGGCGAGGAGGATTATGTTGGAGGGAGTACGAGAACACATTGTCTCAAGCCTCCATGGGAAAGCCACACCACATACAATGTGGATACTTTGATGGATCTATTCCAAAACAACAACGACCATAGGAAATTGGCACTCAAAGATAAATTTAGGAGGATCAAGATGGAGAAGGGTGACTCCATTCCAAAATATCTCACAAAGTTTGTCCAATGTCGGGATGAGCTGGGGAGCATGGGAATAACAGTCGTTGATGATGATTTGTTGATCTTGGCTCTGATAGGACTTCCCAAGAGTTGCCATAGTTATTAAGACTCTGTCAATGGAAGGGAAAAATTTCCAGATTGGGAATGACTATGGTCAGATTTGGTGCAGGAGGAGTTCAGGAAGAACACTAGAGATGGCTCTTCATCAAAGCATGATTATGAAGAGGATTGTGCTTTGGTTTCCAAGGCAAGGAAAGTGAAAGGAAAGAAATTCCATTCAAAATCCGAGTCTAAAGGCAAGAAGCTGGATTTTTCCAAAGTGAAGTGTTTTCACTATCACGAACATGGGAATATCGCTACTAACTGTCCACATAAGAAGAAGAACAAGAAGGTTGTTGGAGCTACAGTTGGTGAGGCCCTTACCTTGCAATTTGAACTTGACTTCTCTTTGATCACATGCATGGATTCAAGTTCATTGGGATCAGTGTGGTATTTGGATAGTGGTGCTTCCTTCCACATGACGTGGGATAAGGAGCTTTTTAGTGACTTGGAGGAGAAAGATCTCAAAATGCATATAGAGATGGGCGACGATGGATGATACAATGTGATTGGCATTGGTACCATTACCTTTCAGAGGGATTCAGGTAAACCATTTCAATTGAAAAATGTTATGCATGTTCTAGGTCTGAAGAAAAACCTGGTCTCAGTCACAATGTTGGAGGACAGAGGCTATGACATTGTTTTCAGCGGTGGAAAAGATTTTCTGTGACATAAAACAATGGGTCAAGTCAAGAGGATATGGATTCGAGTTAATAATCTCTACATGATGGAGGTAGATGACTGCGCTGCCATGATGGGCAAGGCAAAAAAAGTGGTGAGTCGGGATGAGGGCGAATTATGGCACAGGTGATTGGGCCATGTTCATCATGGAGCCTTGAAGATCATGCAACAAATATCTACTCGAATTCCAATGGGAACACTTGCTCAGTTAGATCAGTGCAAGGGTTGCACCATGGGGAAGTATGTAAAGTCCACCTTTCATGAAAAGGAGAACCATGCTTCGGTGATCCTGGAGAGAGTTCACACATACGTGTGTGGACCATTCTCGGTTGCTTCAACAACAAAACATAAGTATTATGTTATTTTTGTTGATGATTTTTCTCGTAAATGTTGGATCTTCTTCATGCAAAAGAAGGATCAAACATTCTCAAAGTTCTATGAGTTTAAATCATTGGTGGAGAAAGAGTCGGGGAAGCAAGTGAAGGCTCTGAGGAGTGATAATGGTGGAGAATACATCTCTAATGAATTCAAAGACTTCTACTACAAAGAAGGAATTCAAAGAGAACTCATAGCGCCTCATAACCCACAACAAAATGGGGTCGCAGAGAGGAAGAACAGAATGATCATGGGTGCAGCACAAGCAATGTTGCATGATCAGGGCTTACCAATGCATTTGTGGGAGGAAGCATGAAATATTGTGGTTTATGTGCAAAACCGTTGTCCTCATAGACTACTTGGCATGAGTACACCTGAAGAAGCTTTCATTGGTAAGAAACCTCATGTTTCACATTTTAAGATTTTTGGCTCATCTGTTTATGTGCATGTGACCAAGGATGCCAGGAAGAAGTTGGAACCAACTGCTAAAGTTGGGATATTTGTGGGGTACATAGAAACACCCCATAATTATCGTTTGTATTTTCCTAATAGTAAGTTGACTGTTATGCGACGGGATATAAAATTCGATGAGGGGAAATCCATGCGGTTTTTGCTTGAGAGGGAGATAGACTTGCATGTAGAGGAGGAACTGCTGGTTCCCAAAGATGAGTGTCAAGATGTGGATCAGCCACATGAGG
This sequence comes from Picea engelmannii, assembly GCA_009831015.1. Classification (NCBI taxonomy): domain Eukaryota; kingdom Viridiplantae; phylum Streptophyta; class Pinopsida; order Pinales; family Pinaceae; genus Picea; species Picea engelmannii. The sequence goes on along the minus strand of ML777903.1, from coordinate 230,320 downwards.
AGGTCCATGGAGTGGAGGAAGCCACTTATTCATAGCCATCCATCAGAAATGGCAGTAAGTGCACCATATAAGCTGATAGATTGAGACTAGATGCTGCACAAAATGTAGAAGCCCCTACTTCACAGTGCAAATAGAGATAGTCTCTTGATTGATTTATTGGATACATGGCTCTCATGAGAAAATGTATTGTGACTGAGCCATCTTCCTTTCAGAAAGCAGTGTAGGATCCCACATGGGTAGTTGCAATGGTGAAGGAGTACGACTCCATTGTCAGAAACACTACATGGGAAATTGTCCCAAGACTGGTCGACAAATCAGTGGTAGGTTCGAGATGGATCTACAAGGTAAAGCAAGATGTTGATGGGAGTGTGGAGAAATACAAGGCCAAGTTTGTGGCCCAAGGATTCTCACAGATCGAGGGGATATATTATGATGAGACCTTTGCACCTGTCACAAGGTACTCTTCCATAAGATCCATCTTTCCACTCTCAGTGCAGATGGGCTGGCACATTCATCAGATGGATATAAAAACTGCATTTCTCAATGGGATCATTGAGGAATAAGTGTACATTGAGCAGCCTGAATTTTTTGAGACCTTTGACAAGGAGTCACATGTGTGTAGACTCAAGAGAGCAATGTATGGGCTGAAGCAAGCACCCCGTGCTTTGTACACTCGGATAGACAGCTATTTCACCAAACTGGGCTTCACCAAAAGTGAAGTGGATGAAAACCTATACCAAATTGTGGTGGAGGGTAAGATTTTAATCATTGTTCTTTATGTTGATGATTTAATACTGATTGGTGATGAGTAGTTGATACACTCATTCAAGGAGAACCTTGCAAAGGAGTTTGAGATGAAGGATTTGGGTCTTCTTCATTACTTCCTTGGATTGGAAATATGGCAGTGAGATGGTGAACTTTTTGTGTCTTAAGGAAAGTATGCAAGGGAGATATTGGGTAAGTTTCACATGGAGGGTTGCATACCCATGGATACTCCTCTTCTAGGAAATTGGAGGAAAGAGGATGCTACTTCTAGAGAGGTAGTGGATGATACTGTATATCAACAGTTAGTGGGTTCGCTAATGTATCCAGTGAACACGAGACTGAACATTTTCTATATGGTTAACCAGCTAATTCAAGCGATGGTTAAGCCTACCAAGCTCTTTTGGAAGGCGGGTAAGCATGTCCTGAGATACCTGAGGGGCACATATGAGTACGGCTTATGGTACAGACAGACGGATGAGGTGAAGTTGCATGGCTTCACAGATGAAAATTGGGCGGGCAGCCCAATGGACAGAAAGAGCACATCAAGGGCGATCTTTAGTATCAGATCTACAACTATTTCTTAGTACAATAGGAAACAGAGATCTGTGGCACTCATTTCAGCATAAGCGGAATACATGGCAGTGATTCAAGCTACATGTGATGCTATTTGGATGAGAAATATCTTGGTTGGTTTGTTTTGTTATCATTTAGATCCGACAGTGATTCATTTTGATAATCATAGTTCCATTAAACTCTTGATTAATCTTTTGTTTCATGATAGATCTAAGCATATAGATATCCAGTATCATCATCTTAGAGAATGTGTGCAACGAAAGATCATGTTGCTTCATTACATTCCTACGGAAGATCAGGATGCAGACATTCTGACGAAGGTGCTCGCCAAGAGAAAATTCGAATACCATAGAGACAGGATCAGGGTGAAGGATAATCCCTTCCTTGTTGAGAGGGAGTGTTGAAAAGTGAACAAAAAATGTGTGTCTAATTTATTTTTCCCTTAAATAAATTGGACAATAAATATTAATCTATTATCTCATAATTACTTGAAAATAGTTAACTGAAATGCCAAATCAATTAGCTATAGGAAATTCAAGTTCAAAGGTTGACTGGTGGGACATGGAAGTCGAATTAGTTGTAACTAAGTGACTTGAAGTTGTAACAGAGTTATAAGTGTAGTTATGTGAGTTGTAACATATTTTAACTCAGTTAAGTGAGTTAAGCTCAGTTGTACTAGTTGTAACTGAACTTACACTAGTGAGAGTTTAGTGATTTAATTATTAATTAATTCAAATTCAATGATCTCACATGCAACTGAAGATTTACCACTGTTAACTACATGCATGTCAGATCCAGTGGAGACCCAGTTGAGATAACAGGTGAAAGGGACAATTGGCTATTAGTTATGATTTGAGTGAAGTGCACTCATGCAATCACACACACAGTGGATGTGCCCATGAGCAATGCGCATCCTAGGCAAGAGGAATTCAATTTTTTTGCAGGTTTTCCATTGCAGGGATTACGCAGAGGAGGCAGGATGTCTGGAGGTAGAGAATTGGCACATGTATTTGCTGATTTTTGTATGACAGTGTGAGATGATTGTACTGTACTAAGAGCTCTTGGATTAGAGTTTTGTATGAGATTGTTTCATGATCCATGATATACATAATATATGATAGTGGGGTTTTTATCTTTATGCTTTCCCGATAAAACATCTGTGTTATGTGTGATTGATCTTTCTTCTTGATATTGCAATTGGTGATCGTCTTTTGAATTCTGCAAGAATATTTGTAGAAGTGATTCTGTATTTAACAGTGGCATATAATTGTTAGATCAGGAGAATCTAGACAATACATAATTTGTATTGAAGTTTATATATATCGCATACACATCATGGCTAGTGCTCTTTCCCAACACCCAACTCCCTCTTGTTGTCCAACAAATTTCTTGTAAAATTTCTCCCTCTTCCTACTCAAATTTCCCTTTTCTCCCTGCATGGTTTGACTCTTACACATTTACCCAAAAATATTGTACCCAACCCATGTTCCCATATATGGGTGAGATGACCTTCCCACCAACCTCTTACATGAGTGTACTTAGCCCATACTTCAATATCTTGGTGAGATGACTTTCCCACCAACCTCTTACATGCATTTAATGACTAGTCTAAAATAAGTCAAAGGGGTAAATATTTAATAACAAAAATGAATTATAAAAGTGGCTTGGGTTTATTAGGAATGAAAAACCCCTTGGACCTCACTTTAACACCCTCTCTTTTGGAATCATAGCCGCCAAACATTGTCCTCACTCTCATATCATAGCCAATAATTTATTTTATTAATAATTTCAATGTATAATATACATAGCTCGACCTTCAACCATATTAATCATTATATGCTCTTCATCCTGAAACATATTGTCTCACCAACCTAAATGACATGTACAATTTACAGTACAATTTACATTACAATTCATGGGGATAAAAAACTAGGGATGTTACAACTATTGATCTAATAGGAAATCATTGTCTACATGGTTTCAAAAAATCCTTCACTTACATTGAACTCAGATAGAATGTGTTGATAATTCCATTGACAATTCCAAGAGAGAATCATATGCAACTTATGTTCCCACTCTCTATTTATTATTTCCCCATGATCCCAACATACAAGTCAAGTCATATAGATATTTTCAAGCCTAAAAATCATCTAGAGTCTAGAACCAACAAATGGCCTACTCAATGAACAAGTGTTTAAAAATCCTTTACAAGAAAACAACCTTCCCCATCAAGGTAGCTCAACAATAAGAATCATCTTTGGCATTACTGACTCAAACTCATTAGATACATTTCAACTCTTTGAAGTCCTCCCAAAAACACTAGTAACCAATCCCACAAAATTATTGAACGAATTTGAGTAGTCTTTAGGTGAGAAGTGAAAATAAATAGACAAACTCAACCTCCTATACACCTATATACAATTAAAATCCATACCACTAGTCTAATACGATACAATTAAATCAAAGGTAAGCATGCATATGTAGGTTTCATAGTCATATACATTTTACATGAATTTGGGACCATAGGTATTACAAAAAATAACTACATGTGTATTAATCACATATCAGATAAATAACATATGATACATAGGCATATTTCAACAAAAATTAAATCAGTGAAGTGCTTAAAGGTGCTATAAAACTATAGATAGTTATCCATAGGTTCTAAATCAATTTTTGTATTAAACACAACAAACATATACTTTTATTTCTTGCCATATGCATTCCAAACAAACATTGGGTAAAAAATTAAACCAATCTCCTCTCTCTTCATAACCACCCATTTGGAAGGGCCAAATTTCTAGAAAGAAGCTCCAATTCTTTTTCAAGCGATCTCTTGTGACTTCTATGCGAAAGGAATACTACCATAACTAGTAGAATTTATACACCCCCTATACAACAAGTTTTAGAGAATTTCCCGAAATCATCGAGGTACTTACTCAGAAGGTAAATTTATAAAACCTCTATAGGCTTTTTTTCTTTTTTTCTTTCTAGATTTATCAACATTTTAGTTTCCTTGAGCCATAAAATTGAACACCCTAACAATGATTAGATTGCTCCTATTTATTTGTTTTTCACCATATTTCAAGCACAAAACCACATTAGGTCGACAATAGCAAGTTCAATGCATCATAAGACACTATCACAATAATTCATGAAGACATGTATTAACACTATGTATCATGATTATGCCAGTCTTGACTGGATTGAAGTACTAGTAGACACTAGTAAGCTAGTTTATCTTCCAAGAACAACAAATTTACACCATGCATGAGCACATGTAGCAAAAATTGCACCAATTGGCACATAAATATTAGGAAGCTCTAGAAAAAATCAAGCACAATTCTCAAATTCCATGAGCATATCTACACTCACTCTAAGCATATTAATACACTCAAGTAGCAATAATCTGAATATATTAGACACAATAATATCTTTTATTTGTTTTGAACTAAGGTGTCTCATGTTCCTTTTCCAAATAAGCATTCCTAAGAGTTGTTTGTTGCTATAATTTTTTCACTATAAAGTAGTACCATGCCCCACACACAATCTTCCTTTGAGGTTGATCTATATTACAACAACTATGACATTACATAACAAGGATTATCAATTTGGTATCTCAAACCCCTAGACTATGCTTGCTTGACATGATCATATCCCTATATGAATGGATATGGAGGAAACCCACTTGTTCTATACTCATCATGCAAATATCAACAAACAACCCACTCTTCACTTGATGAAGTTGGTCACCCAAGACTAAGAGCATACCCCCATATAAAACAAATTGTGAAATTTCCTTAGTGATAATCAACATATTTATTTCTGTCACACTAGAAAATTCATCATGTCCACATACAATACAATTATCTCTACTCCAAGTCTTCTAGTGTGACACACATAATCACTTGGCATGATGTATCACATTATCACAATGAGTTGATATGTCTATGATTTCTTTGTGACACATGCATTTTCATGAAATAGCACAAGAACGTATTCACAAGGTACAATAACCAATTTGATTTCTCCAATGAACATCAACACTATAGACACACTATAACAATGTAACATAAAAACACACTAGATAAAGTAGAAATATCAAAAGAAATAATTTACTCTTATCTACATTAATCCTCTACTTTATGAAAAATAACAATGCTTAAATTTCATGATTATGAACCCCTTTCATGAAATTCAAAAACATGCCCGCTTTAATATCGTGTTAGAAAAAAACTAAGAAAATATAATTCCTCTATACCCTTCACACACCATAGATTGAATTAATATCATTAAATGGAATGGTTACATTTATATAGTTAGTTATAGAATCTCACCCACCATTAATGGAATCAATTAACTTACTAAGAATGTGGATCACCATGACTAAAAGACAATCCAAGACAATGCAAAGACAATCACAAGTTACATTTTTCAACAAATCTAACATGTCCATAACCACCCCCTCAATATCCTTCTAGAACCATCTYGTATTGCAACCTCCATTGTAATAGCTACCTCCAAAACCAAAAAGAAATTATATGCAATTGCAAGACTTAATTACTATTTTCCCCTTATGGCATTCCCACTAGGAGAGGAACTATGTCAAGGAATCCTCAATCTACTTTAGGCCTCAAGTTGGCTCTTGGAACTCCCCACTTCAACCTCATTTCAATTTCAAATACATCTCAAGAGAAAAAAATTCCAATAGTTTCAAACACATATCAAGAAAGAAAATAACCATGCATGAAAGTCCATTACAACATAATTTTTCCATTTGATTAAAGAGTGAATTTATTAGAATCCTTCTTACACAAGCTTCCATGAGTTGCTATAAGTCTCATTGATACAAAAATACAAGGGAAAGGGGCTAATAGAGCCATGAAATGCCTTCAATACATTGCATCAACTAACTCAAAAATACATCAGGAATGGGGTTGATCCACTAAATACTTCCAATCTCTAGATTTGAGAAGAAAAGTGGTAAAACATAAAGAAAAGTACCATAATTGATAGAAAATACTTACAGCTTGAGCGGTAGATCATTTGATTTGATCTTTCAAATTCTTTATTACCTTATTGTTCTTTCTTCTATTTCTCCTCTATTGCCTACAAACATTCCAACCCTTTTAATGAAGAAAAAAAACCCTATATAAGATTTGCATTTCCAAATTTGTTTTCCAAAAAATTGTTTCAACTAAATCTTCATGGAAACAAGTCAAAATAAATCTCTTCTCTTAAGTGCTAAAATGGGTTAAAAAATAAACCCTTCCATTTAACTTGTGTTGCTTATTAAATATTTCCATTAATTATAGTTTTCATTTAACTGAAATTAAACATATTTTACTCTTAAATCTCTTTTAAAACCAAATTATAATTTATAATTTAAATCCTAATTACTTAATTAGTAAATAAATAAAAATTATTATTAAGTAAAAATTATTATTAAGTAAAAATTATTATTAGTAAAAATTAATACAATCAATATTTTAAAAACCTTTTATACAATGATGATCTTAAATTGTCAAATTGTTGGGTAGCTAAGAGGAGAGGTCCATCTTATGCAACAAGCCTTACAATCATATCATATTCAAGTATGCTCTTGATATTTGAGTTATTCGGAAGGCACATAAATCATCTCGTCACTAATTCTACTTTATCAATTGTCCATGCATATGCTATGGTAATAGAGCTTAGATACAATCTTATGTCACTGGTTAGGTTCATATAATACATATCTTCATATTATAATACGATTTAAATTAAATTTTAAATTATGGATTTTATGTTTTTTTAATGGATAGAAAAACAATTTAATCCATGGAAAATTTAGGAGCAAAATTTTATTTATGGGTTAATTTTTCATATATTTTTTTAAGATTTTATTATTATTATTATGATTATTATTATGATTATGATTAACCTAAATTAATTATATAGAACATAATTATTTTATCTTATAAATTGTTAAAAAAAATTTAAAATTCTATAAAATCTTTATAAATTTAAATATTTTTTACAAAAATATTTTCAATAATTTTATAATTAATTTTTTAAAAATTAATAAAATTCACCAAAGTTTTTATTTTCCTTTCTCCATTTACCATACAATATAATAGAACTTTAATTAATATATAACTTAATATCTAATATAACTTTATTTTCCTTATGGTTTGAAAATTTTCAACCTAGAGTGATCTAAGTGATACCATGGATTACCTAAGAAGATTTTTCGAACAATTAATAGTGTACAAAGAATTTTCCAATTGAAAGTGGAAGAGATAGAATTGCATGAGTAATTTTTTCTAGTTTTACTTAGTTTTGGTTCTTGAAAATGCATGCATATCATCTTTGTTTCTAATTTTGAGTCCTGTGCACAAATTCAAAATCAAAAGATATAAGCATCTAAGTTGAATGACTTTGGGGAATTTTTCTCATTTATGTGTTTTCTTTAGATTATAAAAATGAAATTAAAGGTAATTTTTTATTAACTTTACAATCATTTAAACTAGTTTTTAAAATGGTGTTATAGTTAGGAAGAACTTACTAGTTAAAATTTACATGGAAAATGAAAATTAAATTATTAAACATTCCATCTCTAAGATTTTTAAGCATCATTACACTAAAATTAAGTCAAAATGAAATCTATCAACTATGGTGCATATAAACAAATTCAAAAGGATTATCAACATGTGGTCACATGTTATATTCCACACTTTCTTGATATATATTTGTTTGAGTGGAGACTTAGGTACATTAGTGGCTTTTTAAGTTAAGTGTTTTTGTATTTTTTGAGATTAATTTTAGATTTTGTTGGTATTGTGTTGCTCAATAACCCATATAAACACTTTTTATCTAGTTCATAATTCTAATTCGTCATTTGGCCTATATGTACTATTTTTTCCAAAAGTGAGTCCCAGGATATAAAACTGAGTTTTCTTTGCGGGTGCCATTTGGCTCCTCTCTTGGACATCTCCACTTTGTGAGATGAATGAGAACCTCAGATATTTGGGTTAAAATAGACCAATAGTTTATCAATTAAAATATGTAGTCAAACTAATCTAGGTGGATATCGGTGGCCACCCACCTTTTCCGAGTGGCTCAAAACAATTTTCTGGCAATTTTGGCAATTTACTATTTTTAGCAGTTTTAACTTCCGGGGCCATTTTGAGGGCCTAAATGAAGGTTTTTTGGGATCAAAATTCTCAATGATAGCCAAAGGAATAATTGAGCCTCCAAAATGAATCTCCTCGACGATACCTTTCCAACGGGCTATCATGCGCCTAAAACGGAGATCATATGCAAAAGTTACGACCTCAGGAAGTTGATGTACTAACTTATCCAAACGAAGCCCACATGAATTTTGGCACTTCATCACCTAGGGTTAGGTTTTTGGATGTCTAGGGTTTTTGGCATTTTTGTTTATTGTAAAAATTCCTTCAAAGCCTCATTGTAATCATCTTCTTGTGAATGCGAGTAGCCGTCACATCTCTTCTCAGAGATAAGCTGCCACCATTCTAGCGAGTCTTTCACTCTGTATTTTTACAGTCTCTGTACATTTATTTCATAAATAGAAATCATGTATTACTGTATCTCTGTGTTTATGGTTGCATCTCTGATACATTTCTATTATATTATTGGATATCCGCGATATCTCTATGCATTTCTTTATTATATCTCCGCTCTCATTTCGTGTTGAAAATAATCCAGATCAGTTGTATCAGAGCAGGCTACTCTTGATCGTTTTTTCAGTGCATGTCCCCGACGAGGTCTGAGTATAGCAAGTTGGGTCTCGATCTTGTCTCTCTTGAAGACAACTTCTCTCACACACCCAAGAAACCCTTAATGGCGGAAGAAGAGAAAAACGATGGAGCAGACGATCCTATCAATATGTTGCTTGAGCAAGCTCTCAAGCGACAGAGGGACGAAATGATGGAGAATTTTTCCCAAATCCTTCAACGACAGTCAATAGCAGCAGACGCATATTCATCAAGCAACCACTTTGGAGGCACCTCATATTTCAAGGTACAAGTTAATTTTGATATTATTGTATTTGAATGATAGATAGATGCAGAAGCCCTAGAAAAATGGTTAACTCGGCTAGAAGGTTATTTCTATGTTCACAATTTTTCCGACGGAGAAAAGATCACCTTCACACTCCTTAAATCTCTCCCTCATGTCAAACATTGGTGGGAAAATTATTGGGATCAAAGTTCCACAGAGGAGTCTAGAATATATGGGGCCGAGACCACTTGGGTTTTTTTTGTGGATGTGGTAAAGGAACAGTATTACCATGTTGGCAACTATGAGGACCAGTACATGAGATGGACCACACTGCGGCAAGAGAGGGGCCAAGAAGTTCTGGATTTCACCAATGCCTTCCATATTTTGTGCACCAACCTAGGTATCAAAGACTCTGAATGAAATTTGGTTCTGAAATACCGTGGGGCTCTACACAAATACATCTAAACTGAAATGGATTTTCTGGACATCTCATCACTCGGTGCTCCCTATCGATATGCTGTTAAAATCGAGCAGAAATTTAAGCACCAGAACAAACAGGATTTCAAGTCTACAAATCTACAACAACTAAAGAATGATAAAGACGACCCTAACAAACAGTCTCTCGAAAACAAGTCCAAGCTACAGGAAAAGAAGGGTCACGGGAAGACAAAGAAGGACACCGAAAATGGTGCAATTTTCACAAAATCTCTTGGCACAACATCGATGAATGTCACTCAAAATAGTCATTGGTGGCTGAGATCAAAGACAAGGGGCCGGACCCTTATTTAGAATCTGATTATGAAAATACTGGTAAAGGACATATCATTGGCGCAGACCCCACTGCTATTGTCGCGACCACAGTAATTCAACCAGAAGAACCAACACATCCCGAAGAGGGGGAGTTCCTTTTTCATTCACAGATGTGGGTGAAGGGGACCCCGTTGCATTTTATTGTTGATAGTGGAAGCCAAAAGAACCTCATCTTAGCAGAGGTCACTAAACAGTTGGGATTGTCGACAACACCACACCCTCAACCATACAACATCGGGTGGCTTCACCAAGGACGAGATATTCATTTCATCCAACAGTGTCGATTGTCATACAGAATCCATCCCTTCAAGGATGAGGTATTTTATGATGTTGCCCCACTGGATGTCTGTGATGTTCTCCTGGGCCAGCCATATATGTGGAGACTCCATGTTGTTTATGAGTCTCGACCCCGCAGTGTCATTATTTCTCTAGGGGGTCATCTCTACAGAATACCAGAGGTAGTTCCGACTATTGTTCCACCTAAACAGGGTTGCAAGGTAGTATCTCATACTGCAAAATTTAGCTTCTTCACAATCTGTTTAAAAGGGGAATAGAAGGACATTGAAACCACTATAGCCTCGCCTCAAGCACCTTCTATCCAACAGAAGCAGGTCAAAAAGGTTGTAGCAAAGCACAAATATTCCTTCTTCACACCGTCCTCTCATGTATCTCTACTTGTTGAAAATCTTCAGCCTCAATAGGTTTATGACAAACTTCCACAAACTGAGCAGCGCGATGTCTCCAGCAAGGAAAGCATCTCACCAAGATGTAGATTCAACAAACACTTTTCCCTCTACCCCGATCACTCAACACAATGGCGAAAATTGATTCCTAAGGAGGGAGGATTGATCCAGGTGGATATCGGTGACCACCCACCTTTTCCAACTGGCTCAAAACAATTTTCTGGCAATTTTGGCAATTTTGGCAATTTTGGCAATTTACTATTTTTAGGAGTTTTAACTTTCGGGGCCATTTTGAGGGCCTACATAAAGATTTTTTTGGATTGATCTTCTCAATGATATCTGAGGGCATTATTTATCCCCAAAAATGAATCTCCTCGATGATACCTTTCCAACAGACTATCATGCGCCGTATCTCGAGCCGTATATCATTGGTTAAGAGAGATGATAACGCCGTATCTCGAGCCGTATATCATTGGTTTGATAGTACCATTGGAGGGAATATCACCAAATTTGTTGTTGACAGAGTAGAATAGTATAGCCAAGCTGAGAGATACTTTTTCAAAGGACCGAGAGGGAAATTTTTGCATTTTCTGAAGTTAAGAATCAAGATGCTCTTGCATAAAAACCACATCTTGAAGATACAATAGACCAACTAGATCTAAAAATGATAATGTTCAGGAATTCAAATAGCAACAATGACAAAGAAGTTGGGCATACGCGCAATGGAAGAGTATTCAGAGGGGTTCACCTTGAGAACCTATTTAAGCAAAACTATGGGGAAGAGGGTTTCTACAGTGGAGAAGAGGCAGATTTGATAGATGAGGAGCACTCAGAACCCACTAGGGAAGAGTAAGAAGTAGTTGAAGAACTTTGCCGAAGTGAACCATAAAGCTTAGGAACTGTGAAGACTACTGAAGTAAGTAATATCACCCCCCCTATTGTTTCAGAAACGCTAAGTCATCAGAATATTCCAAATAACCAGAGTCCGTAGAGTATTGTTATTAGCAGTTCAACATCTACTCAAATAGGAAACCTAGGCAACTTCATGGTAGATGAGATGAGGATCCCTATCTTTAGAGGAGATGGATCTAAAGATCCTAATCAGCACTGGTTCCTGTGTGAGGCCGTATGGAACATTAAAAATATTATCGATGAAGCTTTTAAAAGAAACTAGTTTAGCACTACCCTAAGGGATCGCACGTTAAGATGGTACATGAAGCTTTTCCAAGGACTTGCACAGCCTAAGCCACTAAATGAGATCAAGAACACGTTGATTGCAGAGTTTAAGAAACCTAAGTCGAAATCACATTGTATTACAGAGCTGAAGGAGATCAAGAAGAAGGTAGTCGAAGCTATTTGAGAGTTCGACCAGAGATTCAAGACCCTAACAGGCCAACTGAATTTCAAGATCCCAGACGAGAAGAACAAAGAATGGTTCATCGTTTCTCTTTTATCACATATCATAGTTCCCCTGATGCAGCAGAATATTGCTTCATAGGAAGAATTATTGGAGATCGCTATGAAGCTTGAATCATCCCCTATGGGAGAATCCAGCTCAGGTATGAGCCAGATCATGAGTAAGTTAAATAGCTTGTCTTTGCAAGTTGAGGACATGAAAAAGGACAAGGGAAAAGACAAAATGGAAGACATCTAGTGTATCAGGTGAAAATCAGAAGGCCATGACAAGGAACACTATCCCATGTTTCACGAATAACTGGCTTTGGGAGCTCTGAGCCCTTTGAAGCAAGTCACATTACCCTAGTGCGAAGTATGCAGAAATTGACATCGCCCTAGTGAGTGATATTACATGCAGAAGTACGTTCAGACACCCATGAACTTGTATTGCACATTCTGTAAGTTAGTAAGGCATGATGATAGAGATTGTAGAGCTTATGATCTCATGCACGAAAGATCAAGAGACATATACAAGATCCAAGGTGAAGTACATCAAGAAGGAAACAATGCACAGTATAACTCCCCAGGAAGAGGAAACTTCAATCCTCATTGTGGATTCAAAGGACGAGGATGAGGAGGAGGTATGGGTCAAGGTTGAGGACAAATAATCTATTATAACTATGCATAGCCAGGACATATCACAAGGGACTGCCAGAACCCTTGTACCACTTGCAGTTATTGCAACTACTTCGAGCATGTCATTGAGGACTGCCCTGTGCTGCTAGCTAAGCTTCAGGAAAGACGAGGACCTCAGAAGTACCCGTAAGTGAAACTAATATATGCTAAACATTGCAGAGAAAACCCTAGAGTTGTTGTTATTACTCGAGGAGGCGTTGCTACAGGAGAGGATATAATGACCCAATGAAAGAGAATAAAAGAGTCAGGTATCAAGAAAGTTGTGGAGAAGACTCAAGATTTTGATGCGAAGAAAGAAAAACAGACCTTTGAAGAAGCAAGGCAAGAATTCAAAGAAGATCAAGGGTCTTCCTCAAAAACACAACCAGAAATAAGAGAATATGGAATGCCTCATGCATTTGATTAGTCTGACTCGCCCAGAGACGGAAAAGTGGTAAGTAAACTTGCCAGTTTCTTATATATGTTTATAGAACTACTTAAAGATGGGAAAGCTATACAAGAGTTGCAAAATCTTGTTAAACAATATGAGCTAGGGAAGATAGACCCCTTACTGAATAGGGAATTACACCAAATTGGTAAGAAGAGAAGGACAAATAAAGAATTACACCTGAATGCTCAAATAGGAGAGTATGATATAGACTATGTGGTCCTTGACTTAGGGTCAGAGGTCAATGTCATGAAAAAGAAAACTTGGGCACTGATGGAAAAACCCAAGCTGATCTATTCCCTTATCAGACTTTGCATGGCTAATTAGCAAGCTGTTAGCCCAATTGGACAATTGGAGCATGTCCCTATGTACATCGACGAGGTTAGAACCTTTGCATATTTTGAGGTCATTGAAATTGTTGATGACAGTTTCCCTTACCCTGCACTGGTAGGAATTGATTGGTCCTTCAAAAATTCTACTATTGTCGATTTAAAGAAACGATGTATGACATTTGAAAGAGATGGTGTTCAGGTCATTGCACCCTTGGATCCAGATGAGGGTCCTCAATACACAAAGCTTATCAGAGAAGGAGACCACACATACGAACTAGAAAACATCTACAAATTAACCGCCAGATAGTAGGATTACATCAAACCTACAGTCGATTGGAATCTAAGCCGGGGAAGTGACAACATGTGCTCATCAGATTTAGAAGTAGCATTGGAGAACTGGTAGAACTAGATGTATGAAGTATCTACCAGAAGATGTGCTAGATTAACCAGAGAGGTTCGCTGGATCGGCACAACAGTGAGTAACTTACCCACATTTGATGGCTTGAACCCTTTAAAAACCTTCCTATTAGATTTTGATACAAGTGTACCAACAAAACAGAGACTGTTAGCAATGGATGAGGCCATGAAAGCCACACCATCAAGATGGTGGGGGACGCATAAAAGTAATATTACAGACTGGACACAATGTCAAACCTTGATGATAGTGCGGTTCTCAGCACAAGCAAAAGGATGTGAAGTAAGTTACACAGGTCGAAGCTGCCCAAAGGACCATGTGCGAAGTTGTGAAGAGGCCTGGAGTGACATTCCTCAAGAAAAATGGGTGCACAGATTCATTAACACGTTGGACACGACCCCTATCAACTGGTACCTTCAAGCGGAGCTGCGCCTTGTCACTGCAAACTGGGAAGGTATGATTCAGAATTTTGTAACCACCTTTTTATTTGAAAGTGAATATCCTTCAGTGGACCAAGCATTAGACAGAATTTATTCGAAGAGGCATCTATCGTCCCTATGGAAAATGAAGGGGACGAATGGACTATGCCTCTCCAAAAATTGCAGAGTTTCTACAACATCAATGCCGACGATGATGATGACCCCAGGAAGGTAAAAATCACTGGAACAGAAGGCCAAAGAGATGTGGAAGGACCAAGAGTTGAGATACCATTTATTGGTCAGCCCCTCAAGATAAAAAAGGTCAATATTGGAACAGAGGAGACACCCAATCTTGCCAATGTCAGAGATTATCGGGATGTTGCTACCATCGACGAGATTATAGAGTTGTTGCACGAATATCAGGACTTGTTTCCAACCAAGTTCACTAATATGCAGGGTATCAAAGGACCTATGGGAGAGATGAGAATACCTTTGAAACTAGATGTGAAGCCAGTCAAGAAAAGACCCTATAGATTGAACCCAAAATACAAGGAAAAAGTAAAGATTGAGCTTGACAGAATGCTAGAAGCAAGGATTATTGAACCAATCGAAGAGTCGGAGTGGATCAACCCTATGGTAGTACAATACAAGAAGACAGGATAAATCAGGATATGTGTAGACCTCAGGAAATTGAATGATGCCTATCTGCATGACCCTTTCCCTACACCATTCACTAATGAAGTATTAGACAATGTGGGAGGCCAGGAGGTATATTCTTTTACATATGGATTTTATGGATACCATTAGATCCAAATTTCCAAGGAGGACCGCCACAAGACCACATTTTGCACAGAATGGGGATCCTACCAATATACAGTAATTCCATTTGGACTGGGGATCCTTATGAGTGATCAAGTCACACACTTCATCAATAAGACATTGGAAGCCCTGACCGAAGAATTTGTAGTCCACCATCAGAAGAGTACACCTTACCATCCATAAGAAAATGGAACGGTTGAAGCATTCAACAAGATCTTGGAGACAGAATTGACAAAAATTTGCAGTGTGAATAGGGATGACTAGGATTTAAGAGTACTTGCAGTACTATGGGCCTATAGAACCACTTGCAAGAAATTAACAATGCAGACCCCTTTCAAGTTGGTTTATGGTATTGAAGTTGTTGTCCTAATGGAATACTTGGTGCCAATCCTAATAATTGTTGCATTCACAGACATGGACGACACTAGCATTGTTCATGAGAAGCTTGCACAGTTGGTTGAACTAGAAGAAGACAGATTCATTGCAGGATTCCACCAACAAGTTCAGAAGGAACGAGAGAAGGCCTATCATGACAGGCACATCAAGAAGAAGGAATTCAAGCAAGGTGACTTAGTACTGATGTATGACAGTAAGTTTATAAAACACCTTGGGAAGTTCAAAACACATTGGCTTGGACCATATGAGCTCGCCTATGTTACAGAAGGAGGAGTTGCGCAACTGAAGACACTGAATGCAGAATGGAAGGAATATTGGTGAATGGGAGTCAGCTTAAGTTGTACTATGACAACCAGTTGCCTCGTAGCTCTCAATAAAAGAGGGAGGAAAAGGGTCTAGGTACCAGGTGCAGTTGAAACTAGGTACCAGACACAAAAAAGATAGTCTGGACAAGGATGGAGAGGAGGCATAAAATAGAAAGCAAAGGTTGCACTGTGTAGTCCAAATCGAAGAAAAATAGAGGGATCAGATCCAAAGTGCCTCGAGATGAGTCACAGGTGAGTTTTGGGGGCCTGTTGGCCCTTGGGTATGGAAGGAAGCAAAGAACAAGGAAGAAAAGGTAAGAAGCGAGCTTTGCAGGAGACACAGTGACTGTCACTGGGTTGAAGTGAGCAGAAGAGAAGAAAAGATGGAGCGAAGTGCAGAAAAGAAAGTTGTTAGATGAGGAGATTGAGGATGATAGATCAGAAAGGAAGATGGGTCAAGGAAAACTCATCAAGTGGAGAAATCCACCATTGGATGCTTTGGAGCACAGCACGAGAAGGAAGGAAAGATAGGCTGGCAAAGCCCCAAAAAAGTGGGTCAAGTTGACCTAGCGTTTTAGACACCTAGGGTTTTGGTATCTAGGGTTTTGAAACCTAGGTTTTATCCTAAGGCTATCGGTGAGGTATTGTAATGTATAAATAAAGGTCAAGAGGACCTGGGTCAGGTTGGTACGATATTGTTGTTGATCTAGCTCTATTATTGTATAAGAGATTATTGTATTGGGATAGAGAAGTGTTGAGTGAGAGAGCCTTCCGGTGTTGTAAGATCTTCAGTTGTGTGAGAAGGTCACATCCTACAATTGGGTGTGCAGGAAGGGGAGAGAAAGAGAGAGAAGAAAGAAGATCTACTAACTGAGAGCGCAGACAAGAAATGTATGCTTTACCTTAATAAATCATCAGCACAGTTCTATGGACGTAGCCCTAGAGAGAGGTTGAACCACGTATATTTTGTGTTGTGTGTGTGATTGTTGCTTTGATCTCTGTCATTGTTATATTTTTATCTTCATTATTGTGTTAGATCAGATCTATAGTAGGGAAGGATAGATCTAGCTTGATAAGTGATAGATGCATGTTGTGTTGTTGTTCTACTAGATCCACTTGATATTCCCCTTGTTGTAGACATCTATGTCCTACAATGTTAAGTACCTAAATACTGAATACAAAAGCACCACAATAGATATAGAAGAACAATATAAAAAAACACCACTTTATTATAGAAACCCTTGAGGTAGGGCAACACCATACAATGGATCCTATTATGGAAGGGATCCTCTCCTGTTCACTTGCCTCTTCGAGGG
>ML777903.1:185617-211693 GCA_009831015.1 Picea engelmannii | reverse complement strand
GCACCCTATGAACTCTTCGGTCCTACAGCCGTCACGAAAAAACTCAAAAATTGACCCAATAAGTTTCGGCAGAAAATCGCGGCTTTTTCTGGAAAAACCCTAAAAAACTGCTGAACTTGAAATGCTCATAACTTCACTTCCCGAACTCCGTTTCAGCTGATTTGTTTTTTGAAATGGGGTGAAATTGTGAGAAGAACTCAAATCTGTAATTTATTTTGGCAAATTCAGCCTTCAAATGCTACAGAAATAAAAACAAACCGCGCCGCCGTCCGCAGAAAAAACCCTGAAAAAATTGCAGATTTTAAAACCGTAATATCTCGAGCTTCCGGACTCCGTTCTGGACGAATTTTTTTTTTCAAATTGGGTGTTTTTCTGAGAGGAACTCATATCTACAACCCTTTTCTACAAATTTTGCACATAAATATACTGAAAATTTCTGGAATGTCGCGGCCCTCTTCTCCGAAAAAAAATATCTGCAAAAATAAAAAGTAGTTGCCCACAACTTCGGCCAAGGAAAGTGCTCTGATACCAATTGTTAAGATCCAAAGACTTGAATACAAAATATCAAAATAGATCCAAAGATATCTGAATACAAAAGCATCACACAAGATCTATGAAACCATATAGAAAACCACAACTTTATTCTAGAAACCCTTGAGGTAGGGCAACACCATACAATGGATCCTATTATGGAAGGGATCCTCTCCTGTTCACTTGCCTCTTCGAGGGGGCATCCTCCTGTTGAGCTACAGCTCCAAATACAATATTTCTCTTCATAATAACCTGAATAGATCTACCAATATAATAACCACAAATACTGAATAGACAATAGATCCACAAAGCACTATAGAAGAAACCACACAATATTATTATCAAACCCTTGAGGTAGGGCAACACCATACAATGGATCCTATTATGGAAGGGATCCTCTCATGTTCACTTGCCTCTTCGAGGGGGATTCCTCTTAATGAGCTCTAGCTCCAAATACAATACTTCTCTTCATATCTCATTACATTGCTTGAGCCCCTTTATATAGTGCTATCATCACCTAAGAACATTCTAGAGGAGGAATCTTCTAGAAGTAGAACCTTCTAAGAAGTCCTCTTACATTTATTATATCTAACTACCATAGTGGGCCTTATTTAATAATATAGTGGACCTAGTCCACCTTACATTGAATGACCTCCACTATTATCACTATGGGCCCTCTGGGCCCCCCTACTACCTCTCTAGCTACCTTACATACAACCCCCTCATAGCTGCTTCAGGTGAGATTGCATTTGCTTCGCAGGTGTTGCCGAAAGGGCTAGTAGCTAGGGATTGTTGGTACGCTCTTGGAGTGAACCTCGGGTCTGCCCCTGTGCCAACAGGATGTCTAGGGTTTTTGGCATTCCTATTTATTGTAAAAAGGCCCTCAGAGCCTCATTGTAATCATATTCATGTGAATGCGAGTAGCCGTCACATCTCTTCTCAGAGATAAGTTGCCACGATTCTAGAGAGTCTTTCACTCTGTATTTTTACAGTCTTTGTACATTTATTTCATTAATAGAAATTGTGTATTACTGTAGCTCTATGTTTATGGTTGCATATCTGATACATTTCTATTATATTATTGGATATCCATGATATCTCTGTGCATTTATTTATTATATATCCACTCTAATTTTGTGTCGAAAATAATCTGGATCAGTGGTATCAAAGCAGGCTGCTCTTGATCATTTTTTCAGTGCATGTCCCCGATGAGGTTCGAGTATAGCAAGTTGGGTCTCAAGCTTGTCTCTCTTCAAGACAATCGCTCTCGCACACCCAAGAAACCCTATCAATATGTTGCTTGAGAAAGTGTTCGAGCGACAAAGGGACAAAATGATGGAGATTTTTTCCCACATCCTTCAACGTCTACCGATAGTAACAAGTGCATATTCATCAAGCGGCCACTTTGGAGGCACGTCACCTTTCAAGGTACAAGTTAATTTTGATATTCATGTATTTGAATGATAGATAGATGCAGAGGCCCTAGAAAAATGGTTAACTCTACTAGAAGGTTGTTTCTTTGTTCACAATTTTTCCAACAAAGAAAAGATCACCTTCACACTCCTTAAGGCTCTCCCTCATGTCAAACATTGGTGGGAAACTTACTGGGAGAAACTTTCCATAGAGGAGTTTGGAATATATGGGGTCGAGCCCACTTGGGATTTTTTTGTGAATGTGGTAAAGGAACAGTGTTACCATGTTGGCAACTATGAAGACCAGTAGATGAGATGGACAACATTGTGGCAAGAGAGGGGCCAAGAAGTTCCGGAGTTCACCAATGCCTTCCATACTTTCTGCACCAAGTTGGGTATCAAAGACTCCAAATGACATTTGGTTTTGAAATACCGTGGGGATCTACACAGATACATCCAAAATGAAATGGATTTTCTGGACATCTCATCACTCGGTGTTGCTTATTGATATCCTGTTAAAATAGAGAAAAAATTTAAGCACCAGAAAAAATGGGAGTTCGAGTCTGCAAATCCGCAACAACCAAAGTATGAAAAAGACATCCCTAACAAACAGTCTCCCGAAAGCCAGTCCAAGCCACAGGAAAAGAAGGGTCACGGGAAGACAAAGAAGGACACTAGAAAATGGTGCAATTTCCACAAAATCCCACGGCACAACACCGATGAATGTCGCTCAAAATAGTCATTGGTGGTCGATATCAAAGACAAGGAGCCGAACCTTGATTCAGAATTTGATTATGAAAATACTGGTAAAGGATAGATCATTGATGCAGACCCCACTACTATTGTCACGACCACAACAATTCAACCAGAAGAACCAACAAATCTCGAAGAGGGGGAGCACCTTTTTCATTCACATATGTGGGTGAAGGGGACCCCACTGCATTTTATTGTTGACAGCGGAAGCCAGAAGAACTTCATCTCAACAGAGGTCGCCAAATAGTTGGTATTGTTGACAACACCACACCTGCAGCCATACAACATCAGGTGGCTTCACCAAGGACGAGATCTATGTGTTAGCCAATAGTGTCGATTGTCATACAACATTCAGCCCTTCAAGGATGAGGTATTATGTGATGTTGCCCCACTGGATGTCTATGATGTTCTCTTGGGCCAGCCATATATGTGGAGATGCAATGTTGTTTATGAGTCTTGACTCTGCGGTGTCATTTTTTCTTTAGGGGGTCATCTCTACAGAATACTAGAGGTATTTTCGACAAATGTTCCACCTAAACAGTGTCGCAAGGTAGTATCTCATACTGCAAAATTTAGCTTCTTCACAATCTGTTCAAAAGGGGAACAGAAGGACACTGCAACCACTACAGCCTCACCCCAAGCACCTTCTCTCCAACAGAAGCAGGTCGACAAGGTTGCAGCAAAGAATAAAGATTCCTTCTACACACCTTCCTCTCGTGTATCTCGACTTGTTGAAAATCCTCAACCTCAACAAGTTCGTGACATACTTCCACAAACTAAGCAGTGCGACGTCTCTAGCAAGGCAAGCAACTCACCAAGATGCAGATTCAACAAACGATTTTTTATCTCCCCAGGGAACTCAATGCAATGGATACCATTGCTTCCTAAGGAAGGAGGATTGATCCAGATTGATATCGGTGGCCACTCACCTTTTCCAACCGGCTCAAAATAGTTTTTTGGCAATTTTGGCAATTTACTATTTTTAGTAGTTTTAACTTTCGGGGCCATTTTGAAGGCCTAAATGAAGTTTTTTCGGGATAGAGCTTCTCAATCATAGCCGAAGGAGTGATTGAGACCCCAAAATGAATCTCCTTGACAATGCCTTTCCAATGGGCTATCATGCGCCTAAAATGAAGATCGTATGCAAAAGTTACAACCCCAGGAAGTTGATGTACTAACTTACCCAAATGGGGCCCAAATGACTTTTGGGGATTCATCTCCTAGGGTTAGGTTTTTGGATATCTAGGGTTTTTGACATTCCTGTTTATTGTAAAAAGGCCTTCAGAGCCTCATTGTAATCATCTTCTTGCGAATGCGAGTAGCCGTCACATCTCTTCTCAGAGATAAGATGCCACCATTCTAGCGAGTCTTTCACTCTGTATTTTTACAGTCTTTGTACATTTATTTCATTAATAGAAATCGTGTATTACTGTATCTCTCTGTTTATGGTTGCATCTCTTATACATTTCTGTTATATTATTCAATATCCGCAGTATCTCTCTGCATTTCTTTATTATATCTCCGCTCTAATTTCATGCCGAAAATAATCTGGATTAGTGGTATCAGAGCAGGCTTCTCTTGATTGTTTTTTCAGTGCATGTCCCTGACAAGGTCTGAGTATAGCAAGTTGGGTCTCAAGCTTGTCTCTCTTGAAGACAATTGCTCTCGCAAACCCAAGAAACCCTCAATCGCAAAAGAAAAAAAAAATGATGGAGCAGATGATCCTATCAATATGTTGCTTGAGCAAGCTCACACGCGACAGAGGGATGAAATGACAGAGAATTTTTCCCACATCCTTTAATGCTTGATGATAGAAGTAGACACATAGTCATCAACTGGTCACTTTGGAGGCACCTCACCTTTAAAGGTACAAGTTAATTTTGATATTCTTGTATTTGAATGACAGATAGATGTAGAAGCCCTAGAAAAATGGTTAACTATGCTAGAGGTTATTTCTTTGTTCACAATTTTTTTGACAGAGAAAAGATCACCTTTTCACTCCTTAAAGCTCTCCCTCATGTCAAACATTAGTGGGAAACTTATTGGGAGAAAATTTCCACAGAGGAGTATGGAATATATGGGGTCGAGCACACTTGGGATTTTTTTGTGGATGCAGTAAAGGAACATTATTACCATGTTGGCAACTATGAGGACTAGTACATGAGATGGACCACATTGTGGAAAGAGAGGGGTCAAGCAGTTCCAGAGTTCGCCAATGCCTTCCATACTTTGCGCACCAATTTGGGTATCAAAGAATCTAAATGATATTTGGTTCTAAAATATTGTGGGGCTCTACACAGATACATCCAAACTAAAATGGATTTTCTGGACAACTCATCACTTGGTGCTTCCTATCAATATGGTGTTAAAATCGAGTAGAAATTTAAGCACCAGAATAAATGGGAGTTCAGGTTTGCAAATCTGCAACAACCAAAGTATGAAAAATACGACCCTAACAAATAGTCTCCCGAAAACTAGTCCAAGCCATAAGAAAAGAAGGGTCATGAGAAGACAAAGAAGGACACCAGAAAATGGTGCAATTTCCACAAAATCCCTTGGCACAACACCGATGAATGTCTCTCAAAATAGTCATTGGTGGCCAAGATAAAAGAGAAGGAGCCGAACCCTGATTCAGAATTTGATTCTGAAAATATAGGTAAAGGATAGATCATTGGCGCATATCCCATTTCTATTGTCGTGACCACAACAATTCAACCAGAAGAACCAAAATATCCCAAAGAGGGGAAGCGCCTTTTTCATTCACAGATGTGGGTTAAGGGGACCCCACTGCATTGTATTGTTGATAGCAGAAGCCATAAGAACCTCATCTTAGCAGAGGTCACTAAACAGTTGGGATTGTTGACAACACCACACCCATAGCCATACAACATAGAGTGGCTTCGCCAAGGACAAAATCTCTGTGTTAGCCAACAGTGTCGATTGTCATACGACATCCAGCCCTTCAAGGATGAGGTATTATGCGATGTTTCCCCACTGGATGTCTGTGATGTTCTCTTGGGCCAGCCATATATGTGGAGACGTCATGTTGTTTATGAGTCTCGACCCTGCAGTCTCATTGTTTCTCTAGGGGGTCATCTCTACAAAATACTAGAGGTAGTTCCAACTATTGTTCCACCTAAACAGTGACACAAGGTAGTATCTCATACTACAAAATTTAGCTTCTTCACAATCTGTTCAAAAGGGGAACAAAAGGACACTGCAACCACTACAGCCTGCCCCAAGCACCTTCTATTCAACAGAAGCAGGTCAACAAGGTTGCAGAAATCACAAAGATTCCTTTTTCACGCCATCCTCTCATGTAGCTCAACGTTTTGGAAATCCGTAGCCTCAACAGTTTTGTGACAGACTTCCACAAACTTAGCAGTGCGACGTCTCTACCAAGGCAAGCAACTCACCAAGATGTGGATTGAGTAAACGCTTTTCCCTCTCCTCTGGGAACTCAATGCAATGGATTCCATTTATTCCTAAGGAGGGGGGATTGATCCAGGTTGATATCGGTGGCCGTCCACCTTTTCCAATTGGTTCAAAACAGTTTTCTGGCCATTTTGGCAATTTACTATTTTTAGCAGTTTTAACTTCTAGGGCCATTTTGAGAGCCTAAATGAAGGCTTTTCAGGATCTAGCTTCTCAATTATAGAAGAAGGCATGAATGAGCCCCCAAAATGACTCTCCTCGATGATACCTCTCCAATGGGATATTATGCACCTAAAACAGAGATCGTATGCAAAAGTTACGACCCCCGGAAGTTGATGTACTAACTTTCCCAAACGGGGCCCACATGACTTTTGGAACTTCATCTCCTAGGGTTAGGTTTTTGGATGTCTAGTGTTTTTGTCATTCCTGTTTATTGTAAAAAGGCATTTAGAGCCTCATTGTAATCATCTTCTTGTGAATTCAAGTAGCCGTCACATCTCTTCTTAGAGATAAGCTACCACCATTCTAGCGAGTCTTTCACTCTGTATTTTTACAGTCTCTGTACATTTATTTCATTAATAGAAATCGTGTATTACTGTATCTTTGTGTTTATGGTTGCATATATGATACATTTCTATTATATTATTAGATATCTGGGATATCTCTGTGCATTTATTTATTATATCTTCACTCTCATTTCATGCCGAAAATAATCTGGATCAGTGGTATCAGAGCAGACTACTCTTGATCGTTTCTTCAGTGCATGTCCCTGACGAGGTGGGAGTATAGAAATTTGGGTCTCGATATTGTCTCTGTTCAAGAAAATCTCTCTCACAAACCTAAGAAACCCTCAATGGCAAAAGAAAAGAAAAACAACGGAGCAAACGATCCTATCAATATGTTGCTTGAACAAGCTCTCAAGCGACAGAGGGATGAAATGATGGAGAATTTTTCCCACATCCTTCAATGCCTGCTGATATCAAAAGGTGCATCTTCATCAAGCGGCCACTTTGGAGGCACGTCACCTTTCAAGATACAAGTTAATTTTGATATTCTTGTATTTGAATGACAGATAGATGCAGAAGCTCTAGAAAAATGGTTAACTCTACTGGAAGGTTATTTTTCTGTTCACAATTTTTTCGACAGAGAAACAATCACCTTTGCACTCCTTAAATCTCTCCCTCATGTCAAACATTGGTGGGAAACTTACTGGGAGAAAAGTTCCACAGAGGAGTCTGGAATATATGGGGTTGAGCCCACTTGGGATTTGTTTTTGGATGCGGTAAAGGACAAGTACATGATATGGACCACACTGCAGCAAGAGAGGGGCCAAGAAGTTATGGAGTTCACCAATGCCTTCCATACTTTGTGCACCAAGTTGGGTATCAAAGACTTCGAACGACATTTGGTTATGAAATACCGTGGGGCTCTACACAGATACAACTAAATTGAAATGGATTTTCTGGACATCTCATCACTCGGTGCTACCTATCAATATCCTGTTAAAATAGAGCAGAAATTTAAGCACCAGAACAAACAGGAGTTCAGGTCTACAAATTCGCAATGACCAAAGTATGAAAAATACGGCCCTAACAAACAGTCTCCCAAAAACTAGTCTAAGCCATAGGAAAAGAAGGGTCACGAGAAGACAAAGAAGAACACTGGAAAATGGTGCAATTTCCACAAAATCCCTTGGCACAACACCGATGAATGTTGCTCAAAATAGTCATTGGTGTTCGAGATCAAAGACAGGGAGCTGAACCCTAATTCAGAATCTGATTTTGAAAACACTGGTAAAGGACAGATCATTTACACAGACCCCACTGTTATTGTCACGACTGCAGCAATTCAAAAAGAAGAATCAACAGATCTCGAAGAGGGGGAGCACCTTTTTCATTCACAGATGTCGGTGAAAGGGACCCCACTACATTTATTGTTAATAGTGGAAGCCAAAAGAACCTCATCTCTGTAGAGGTCGCCAAACAGTTGGGATTGTCAACAAAACCACACCCACATCCATACAACATCGGGTGTCTTCGCCAATGCCGAGATCTCCGTGTCAGCCAACAATGTTGATTTTCATATGGCATCCAGCCCTTCAAGGATGAGGTATTATGTGATGTTTCCCCACTGGATGTCTGTGATGTTCTCTTGGGCCAGCCATATATGTGGAGACACCATGTTGTTTATGAGTCTCGACCCCGCAGTGTCATTGTTTCTCTAGGGGTTCATCTCTACAAAATACCAGAGTTAGTTTCGACAATTGTTCCACCTAAACAGTGCCGCAAGGTAGTATCTCATACTGTAAAATTTAACTTCTTTACAATCTGTTCAAAAGGGGAACAGAAGGACACTGCAACCACTACAACCTCTCCCTAAGCACCTTCTATCCAACAAAAGCAGGTCGACAAGGTTGCAGCAAATCACAAAGATTCCTTCTTAACACTGTCCTCTCATGTAGCTCGACTTGTTGAAAATCCTTAGCCTCAACAGTTTCGTGACAGACTTCCACAAACTGAGCAACACGACGTCTCCACTAAGGCAAGCAGCTCACCAAGATGCAGATTCAAAAAACGCTTTTTCCTCTCCCCCAGGCACTCAACGCAATGGAGACCATTGCTTCCTAAGGAGGGAGGATTGATCCAGGTTGATATCAGTGGCCACCCACCTTTTCCAACTGGCTCAAAACAGTTCTGGCAATTTACTATTTTTAGTAGTTTTAACTTCCAAGCCTATTTTGAGGGCCTAAATTCTCAATGACAATCGAAGGCATGCTTGAGCCCCCAAAATCAATCTCCTCAACGATACCTTTCCAATGGGCTATCATGCACCTAAAATGAATATCGTATGCAAAAGTTACGACCCCAAGAAATTGATGTACTAACTTACCCAAACGAGGCCCACATGACTTTTGACACTTCATCTACTAGGGTTAGGTTTTTGGATGTCTAGGGTTTTTTTCATTCCTATTTATTGTAAAAATGCCTTCAGAGCCTCATTGTAATCATTTTCTTACGAATGCGAGTAGCCATCGCACCTATTCTCAGAGATAAGATGCCACCATTCTAGCGAGTCTTTCACTCTGTATTTTTACAGTCTCTGTACATTTATTTCATTAATAGAGATCATGTATTACTGTATCTATGTGTTTATGGTTGCATCTCTAATACATTTCTATTATATTATTGGATATTCATGATATCTCTGTGCATTTCTTTATTATATATCCGCTCTCATTTCGTGCCGAAAATAATTTGGATCAGTGGTATGAGAGCAGGCTTCTCTTGATCATTTTTTCAGTGCATGTCCTCGACAAGGTCCGAGTATTGAAAGTTGGGTCTCGAGCTTGTCTCTCTTGAAGACAATCTCTCTTGCACACCCAAGAAACCCTCAATGGCGGAAGAAAATAAAAACGACGGAGCAGACGATCCTATCAATATGTTGCTTGAGCAAGCTCTCATGCAACAGAGGGATAAAATGATGGAGGATTTTCCCCACATCCTTCAATGTCTGTCGATAGCAGTAGGCGCATGTTCATCAAGAGGCCACTTTGGAGGCACCTTGCCTTTCAAGGTACAAGTTAATTTTGATATTCTTGTACTTGAAGGGCATATAGATGCAGAAGCCCTAGAAAAATGGTTAACTCTACTAAAAGGTTATTTCTTTGTTCACAATTTTTCCGATAGAGAAAAGATCACCTTCCCACTCCTTAAAGCTCTCCCTCATGTCAAACATTGGTGGGAAACTTACTGGGAGAAAATTTCCACAGAGGAGTCTGGAATATATGGGGTCGATCCCACTTGGGATTTTTTTGTGGATGTGGTAAAGGAACAGTATTACCATGTTGTCAACTATGAGGACCAGTACATCAGATGGACCACACTATAGAAAGAGAGGAGCCAAGAAGTTCCAGAGTTCACCAATGCCTTCCATACTTTGCGCACCAAGATGGGTATCAAAGACTCCGAATGAAATTTGGTTCTGAAATACTGTGGGGATCTACACAGATACATCCAAACTGAAATGGATTTTCTGGACATCTCATCACTCGGTGTTGCCTATCGATATGTTGTTAAAATTGAGTAGAAATTTAAGCACCAGAACAAAATGGAGTTCAGTTTTGCAAATACGCAACAACCAAAGTATGACAAAGACATCCCTAACAAATAGTCTCCCAAAAACCAGTCCAAGCCACAAGAAAAGAAGGGTCACAGGAAGACAAAGAAGGAAACCGAAAAATGGTGCAATTTCCACAAAATACCCTTGCACAACATCGATCAATGTCTCTCAAAACAATAATTGGTGGCTGAGATCAAAGACAAGGAGTCGAACCCTGATTCAGAATCTAATTCTGAAAATATTGGTAAAGGACAGATCATTGGCACAGACCCCACTGCTATTGTCACGACCACAACAATTCAACTAGAGGAACCAACAGATCCTGAAGAGGGGGAGCACCTTTTTCATTCACAGATGTGGGTGAAGGGGACCCCGCTGCATTTTATTGTTGATAGCGGAAGCCAAAAGAACCTCATATCAGCAGAGATTTCCAAATAGTTGGGATTTTTGACAACACCACACCCGTAGCCATACAACATTGGGTGGCTTCACCAAGGATGATATCTTTGTGTCATCCAATAGTGTCGATTATCATACGACATCTATCCCTTCAAGGATGAGGTATTATGTGATGTTTCCCCATTATATGTCTATGATGTTCTCTTGGGCCAACCATATATGTGGAGACACCATGTTGTTTATGAGTCTCGACCCCGGAGTGTCATTGTTTCTTTAGGGGGTCATCTCTAAAGAATACCAGAGGTAGTTATGACTATTGTTCCACCTAAATAGTGTCGCAAGGTAGTATCTCATACTGCAAAATTTAGCTTCTTCACAATCTGTTCAAATGGGGAACAGAAGGACACTGTAACCACTACAACCTCGCCCCAAGCACCTTCTATCCAACAGAAGCAGGTCGACAAGGTTCCAGCAAAGCGCAAAGATTCCTTCCACACACCATCCTCTTGTGTATCTCAACTTGTTGAAAATACTCAACCTCAACAAGTTCCTGGCATACTTCCACAAACTGAGCAGCGCGACGTCTCCAGCAAGGCAAGTAGCTCACCAAGATGCAGATTCAATAAACACGTTTCCCTCCCCCCCGGAAACTCAACGCAATGGAGACCATTTATTCCTAAGGAGGGAGGATTGATCCAGGTGGGTATCAGTGGCCACCCACCTTTTCCAATTGGCTCAAAACATTTTTCTGACAATTTTAGCAATTTACTATTTTTAGCAGTTTTAACTTTCGGGGCCATTTTGAGGGCCTAAATGAAGATTTTATGGGATCAATATTCTCAATGATAGCTGAAGGAATGATTGAGCCCCCAAAATGAATCTCCTCGATGATACCTTTTGAACAGGCTATCATGCGCCTGAAACGGAGATCGTATGCAAAAGTTACGACCCCAGGAAGTTGATGTACTAACCTACCCAAACGGGGCCCACATGACTTTTGGCACTTCATCTCCTAGGGTTAGGTTTTTGGATGTCTAAGGTTTTTGGAATTACTGTTCATTGTAAAAAGGCCTTCAGAGCCTCATTGTAATCATCTTCTTGCGAATGTGAGTAGCCGTCACATCTCTTCTCAGAGATAAGCTGCCACCATTCTAGCGAGTCTTTCACTCTGTATTTTTATAGTCTCTGTACATTTATTTCATTAATAGAAGTCATGTATTACTGTATCTTTGTGTTTATGGTTGCATCTCTAATATATTTTTGTTATATTATTGGATATTCGCGATATCTCTGTGCATTTCTTTATTATATCTCTACTCTCATTTCGTGTTGAAAATAATCTGGATTGGTGGTATCAGAGCAACCGACTCTTGATCGTTTTTTCAGTGCATGTCCCCGATGAGGTCCGAGTATAGCAAGTTGGGTCTTGAGCTTGTCTCTTTTGAAGACAATCGCTCTTTCACACCCAAGAAACCCTCAATGGCGGAAGAAAAGAAAAACGATGAAGCAGACGATCCTATCAATATGTTGCTTGAGCAAGCTCTCACGCGACAGAGGGACAAAATGATGGAGAATTTTTACCACATCCTTCAATGCCTCTCGATAGAAGCAGGCGCATATTCATCAAGCGGCCACTTTGGAGGCACCTTGCCTTTCAAGGTACAAGTTAATTTTGATATTCCTTTATTTGGATGACAGATAGATGTAGAATCCCTAGAAAAATGGTTAACTCTGCTAGAAGGTTATTTCTTTGTTCACAACTTTTTCGACAAAGAAAAGATCACCTTCGCACTCCTTAAAGATTTTCCTCATGTCAAACATTGGTGGGAAACTTACTGGGAGAAAAGTTCCACAGAGGATTCTAGAATATATGGGGTCGAACCCACTTGGGATCTTTTTGTGGATGCAGTAAAGGAACAGTATTACCATGTTGGAAACTATGAGGACCAGTACATGAGATGGACCAAACTCCGGAAACAGAGGGGCCAAGCAGTTCCAGAGTTCACCAATGCCTTCCATACTTTGCACACCAAGCTGGGTATCAAAGAATCTGAATCATATTTGGTTCTGAAATACCGCGGGGCTCTACACAGATATATCCAAACTGAAATGGATTTTCTGGACATCTCATCACTTGGTGCTGCCTATCGATATGTTGTTAAAATCGAGCAGAAATTTAAGCACCAAAACAAGCAAGAATTCCGGTCTGCAAATCCACAACAACGAAAGTATGACAAATATGGCCCTAAGAAACTGTCTGCCGAAAACCAGTCGAATCCATAGGAAAGGAAGGGTCATGGGAAGACAAAGAAGGAAACTGGAAAATGGTGCAATTTCCACAAAAGCCCCTAGCACAACATCGATGAATATCGCTCAAAAACGTCATTGGTGGCCAATATCAAAGACAAGGAGTTGAAACCTGATTCAGAATCTGATTCTAAAAATACTAGTAAAGGAAAGATTATTGACGCAGACCCCACTGCTATTGTTACGACCGCAGCAATTCAACCAGAAGAACCAACAAATCCCGAAGAGGGGGAGTGCTTTTTTCATTCATATATGTGGGTGAAGGGGACCCCACTGCATTTTATTGTTGATAGAAAAAGCCATAAGAACCTCATCTCAGCAGAGGTCGCCAATCAGTTGGGATTGTCGACAACACCACACCCACAGCCATATAACATCGGGTGTCTTCACCAAAGATGAGATGTTCGTGTCAGCCAACAGTGTCGATTGTCATACGACATCCAGCCCTTCAAGTATGAGGTATTTTGTGATGTTTCCCCATTGTATATTTGTGATGTTCTCTTGGGCAAGCCATATATGTGGAGACGCCATGTTGTTTATGAGTCTCAACCCCGCAGTGTCATTGTTTCTCTAGAGGGTTATCTCTATAGAATACTAGAGGTAGTTCTGACTATTGTTCCACCTAAACAGTGCCACAAGGTAGTATCTCATACTGCAAAATTTAGCTTCTTCACAATTTGTCCAAAAGGGGAACAAAAGGATACTGCAACTACTATAGCCTCGCCCCAAGCACCTTCTATCCAAAAGAAGCAGGTCGACAAGGTTGCAGCAAAGGACAAAGATTCCTTCTTCACATCATCTTCTCATGTAGCTCAAATTGTTGAAAATCCGCAGCCTCAATAGGTTCGTGACAGACTTCCACAAACTGAGAAGCGCGATGTCTCTAGCAAGGCAAGCAGCTCACCAAGATGCAGATTCAGCAAATGATATTCCCTCTCCCCTGGGCACTCAATGCAATGGATACCATTTCTTCCTAAGGAGGGAGGATTTATCCAAGTGGATATCAGTGGCCACCCACCTTTTCCAACTAGCTCAAAACAGTTTTCTGGCAATTTTGGCAATTTACTATTTTTAGCAGTTTTAACTTTCAGGGCCATTTTGAGGGCCTAAATGAAGGTTTTTCGGGATTGAGCTTCTCAATGATAGCCTAAGGCATGAATGTGCCCCCAAAATGAATCTCCTTGATGATACCTTTCCAACGGGATATCATGCGCCTAAAACGGAGATCGTATGCAAAAGTTACGACCCTAGGAAGTTGATGTACTAACCTACCCAAATGGGGCCCACATGACTTTTGGCACTTCATCCCCTAGGGTTAGGTTTTTGGATGGCTAAGGTTTTTGGCATTCCTGTTTATTGTAAAAATACCTTCAGAGCCTCATTGTAATCATCTTCTTACGAATGCAAGTAGCCGTCACATTTCTTCTCAGAGATAAGCTGCCACCATTCTAGCGAGTCTTTCACTCTGTATTTTTACAGTCTCTGTACATTTATTTCATTAATAGAAATAGTGTATTATTGTATCTCTGTGTTTATGGTTGCATCTATGATACAATTCTGTTATATTATTGGATATCCATTATATCTCTGTGCATTTATTTATTATATCTCCACTCTCATTTCGTGCGAAAAATAATCTGGATTAGTGGTATTAGAGCAGGATACTCTTGATCGTTTTTCCAGTGCATGTCCCCGACAAGGTCCAAGTATACCAATTTGGTTTTCAAGCTTGTCTCTCTTGAAGATAATCGCTCTCGCACACCCAAGAAACCCTCAATGGTGGAAGAAAATAAAAACGACGAAGCAGACGATCCTATCAATATGTTGCTTAAGCAAGCTCTCACGCGAGAGAGGGACGAAATGATGGAGAATTTTTCCCACATCCTTCAACTCCTGTCGATAGCAAGAGGCGCATCTTCATCAAGAGACCACTTTGGAGGCACCTCTCCTTTCAAGGTATAAGTTAATTTTGATATTCTTGTATTTGAATGACAGATAGATGCAGAAGCCCTAGAAAAATGGTTAACTCTGCTAGAAGGTTATTTCTTTGCTCACAATTTTTCCGACAGAGAAAATATCACCTTTGCACTCCTTAAAGATCTCCCTCATGTCAAACATTGGTGGGAAACTTACTAGGAGAAAAGTTCCACAGAGGAGTCTAGAATATATGGGGCCGAGCCCACTTGGAATTTTTTTGTGAATGCAATAAAGGAACAATATTACCATGTTGGCAACTATGAGGACCAATACATGAGATGGACCACACTGCGGTAAGAGAGGGGCCAAGAAATTCCAAAGTTCACCAATTCCTTCCATACTTTGTGCACCAAGATGGGTATCAAAGACTTCGAATGACGTTTGGTTCTGAAATATCATGGGGCTCTACACAGATACATCCAAACTGAAATGGATTTTCTGGACATCTCATCACTCAGTGCTGCCTATCGATATGCTGTTAAAATAGTGCAGAAATTTAAGCACCAGAACAAATGGGAGTTTTGGTCTACAAAACTGCAACAACGAAAGTATGACAAAGATGGCCCTAACAAATAGTCTCCCGAAAACCAGTCCAAGCCACATGAAGACAAAGAAGGACGCCGAAAAATGGTGCAATTTCCATAAAATCCCCTGGAACAACACCAATGAATGTCGCTCAAAATATTCATTGGTGGTTGAGATCAAAGACAAGGAGCCGAACCCTGATTCAGAATCTGATTCTGAAAATACTAATAAATGACAGATCATTGACGCATACCCCACTGCTATTCTCGTGACCACAACAATTCAACCAGAAGAACCAACAGATCTCGAAGAGGGGGAGCATCTTTTTCATTCACAGATGTGGGTGAATGGGACCCTGCTGCATTTTATTGTTGATAGCAAAAGCCAAAAGAACCTCATCTCAGCAGAGGTCATCAAACAGTTGGGATTGTCGACAACACCACACCCATGACCATACAACATCGGGTGGATTTGCCAAGGAAGAGATCTTCGTGTCAGCCAACAGCGTCGATTGTCACACGACATCCAACCCTTCAAGGATGAGGTATTATGTGATGTTTCCCCACTGGATGTATGTGATGTTCTCTTCGGCCAACCATATATGTGGAGATGTCATGTTGTTTATGAGTCTCAACCCCGCAGTGTCATTGTTTCTCTAGGGGGTCATCTCTACAGAATACTAGAGGTAGTTTCGACTATTGTTCCACCTAAAGAGTGTCGCAAGGTAGTATCTCATACAACAAAATTTAGCTTGTTCACAATCTGTTCAAAAGGGGAACAGAAGGACACCGCAACCACTACAGCCTCGCCCCAAGCACCTTCTATCTAACAAAATCAGGTCAACAAGGTTGCAGCAAAGAGCAAAGATTCCTTCTGCACACTGTCCTCTCATGTATATTGACTTGTTGAAAATTTTTAGCCTCAACATGTTCGTGATGGACTTCCACAATCTGAGCAATGCAACATCTCCAACAAGGCAAGCAACTCACCAAGATGCAGATTCAGAAAACATTTTTCCCTCTCCCCCAGGCATTCAACGCAATGGAAACCATTTCTTCCTAATGAGGGAGAATTGATCCAAGTGGATATTGGTGGCCACCCACCTTTTCCCATTGGCTCGAAACATTTTTCTGGCAATTTTGGCAATTTACTATTTTTAGCAGTTTTAGCTTCCAGGGCCATTTTGAGGGCCTAAATGAAGTTTTTTCAGGATCGAGCTTCTCAATGATATATGAAGGAATGATTGAGCCCCCAAAATGAATCTCCTCAATGATACCTTTCCAATGGGCTATCATGCACCTAAAACGGAGATCGTATGCAAAATTTATGACTCTGGGAAGTTGATGTACTAACTTACCCAAACGGGGCCCACATGAATTTTGGTGCTTCATCTCCTATGGTTAGGTTTTTATATGTCTAGGGTTTTGGGCATTCCTGTTTATTGTAAAAAGGCCTTCAGAGCCTCATTGTAATCATGTTCTTGCAAATGTGAGTAGCCGTCACATCTCTTCTCAGAGATAAGTTGCCACCATTCTAACGAGTCTTTCACTCTGTATTTTTACAGTCTCTGTACATTTATTTCATTAATAGAAATCGTGTATTACTATATCTCTATTTTTATGGTTGCATTTCTAATACATTTATGTTATATTATTGGATATCCACGATATCTCTATGCATTTATTTATTATATCTCCACTCTCATTTCGTGCCAAAAATAATCCGGATCACAAAAAGTGATTCCTTAGCAAAATTTCTCTTTCCTCTACAACCCTAATTTTTCAACATCATTTCCCTTATAGAAAGAGATGCTAAACTTTGATTTAAAAAAATTAGTAGGCTCAAAACTATGCTAGAAAAATAAGGAAATTCCTATCTACCTATCCTAACATATTCAATATGTAAACTGCTAGGTGTTGAGACCTCAACACACCATTTGAAATATCAGAGATTTCAATGGGTACCACTTTATCGTTTATCTCCTTTGTTATTGGTTTAGCTTGCTTGCATTTTTTGTTTTATGCTTTCTTTTCTAGTTTCGCTTAGTTAGTTGTATTTAATCTTGAATACGGGATTATCCAAAATGGAAGAACACATCTAAGTTCCAAATTGAAGTAGAAAAGAGTTGGGACTTAAGAATTTTCGTAAAAAGAGACAAAAACCCTTTAAAACCTTGTTTTTCCCTAATCCCTGATAGATGATTATGTTGATCATATATATTGCATTGCGTGTCAATGAAATCTTCATGTGAACAAGGAAATATATGAAATATATTTCTGATCACCAATGTACATTGTTCATTGGCGTCGACCGATGACTCTTGCAAGAGCATGGAAAGAATCTAAACCTCATCGATATTGATCAAATCCAAAGAGCTCGAAAAATCCTCGGTCATTCGATAATAGCGCTCAACTAACCTGGACCATTAGATGATAAAGACAAGATTCATCTGATTTTGGCAAGTCAAGTGTCCATGTCACATGGAAAACATGAGTTTCGTATTGCTACGTCACCCACCACGTGAATTTTCGTACCTTCCATGTCACACAAATGTGTCACCCAATTGTGTGTTACGACTGTGTATCTGCCAATTCAAGGAATTTGGTATCTAAGAAATGGTAAGTTTTAATGTTAATGTCTCTCATTGTAACAATTAAACATTTAAATTGAAACATTGTTGTGATTCTTAGATAACGTGGATGAATTATGGAATTATTGATGTTGTTTCCTTGCAAAAAATGCCTCCGCGAAGACCTACTACCCATCAGTCTCCAAAAACTCCCAAGAGGAAAAGTGCTCATCTAAGCAAAGCATCAAACCCAACTCATACTGAAGGAATAGAGCATACACCCAAAGTGGAGCCAAATTATACTTCTTCATCTTTCACCAAGAATGTCCATGGCTTTCAAAACAAGCCAAAAATATCATATCCCTAATTGGAAATTGGTACTTGGAAGAAAAATGCACCTACTTCAGGATTTTTGGAGCCACAGGGGCCCCACACTTATTTCCAGCTTATGTATTAGAAATATTGGCCTTAGGGGAAATCTTTTACCAGACCATCCTACAAGGGTTCAATGCATCTCTTACAAAAGATAAAAAGAGGGTTTTTATCCCTTGTGGATTTCAGTTGGGATACTACTTTGACAAGGATACCGCATAAGCAAAACAAGAAAGTTTGAACCACTTGGAATACATGTTTAGAACTAGTAGATACTGCAAGAATGACCTGAAATTTTTATTGGTAAAGCATGTTGAACAAGTAATGGTGTATTGGCCCTATGCTCATGACAAGTTTGAAGATGAGGTCTTTACAAAAAATGCTCATAGTCAGTATGAGGTCATCCAAAGAAAACACCAGCCTATCCTAGCTACCTTTAAAGCTCTATCTATGAATGAATAGGTAGAGCTCATCAATTGAACTATCGAGGTTGTTATACGAAAACGGAAAACTAAAAGGGAAATCAAGGAAGCTATAAGAGGTGAAGAAGCAAGACTCAAGGGAGAGGTTGAAAGGACATCTCACGAGGCAAAGAAAGCCATGGTAGTAGAGGAGTTGGGGAAGCAACAAAAATTTGAAGAAGAGATGAAAAAGAAAGAAGAAGAGCAGACCCCTCAAGGGGAATTAACACAAGGGGGGATCAACACACAACCAGAATTGGATATAGAGAAAATGCAAGGAGGTCAACCAAAACCAATAGTATCATTCAAGGCATTGAAAGAGGTGTGTTTCATAGGGATCTTTTCTCCTACAATTGTGGACCTAATAATGTTGGATGATGATCATCATGATGTAGACACAGTGAAGGTCCCAATTCTAGATGAGTTCAATCCAAATAAAGGAAGCTCACTTTCAGTAGAGCCACAACCAAAGGGAACATACTTAGCAATAAATATAGTTGACAAATTCTTGACATTAGATGAAAGATGACCACAACCACTCAAGGAAGAAAAGACACAAGAGAATGATGTTGGAACTGAGGAGGAAGAAAAAAATACAGATAACACAAATCTTGAGCAAGATAAAGCTGAAACAAAAGGAAAACATGAACAACAACAAGGAAATGTGATAAGTGAGAGAGATAAAATAGAGGAGCATACTATTTCTCCAACAAATGAAGAAATGACTGCAGATCCATCAGTTACTTATTTTCTTGAGGAAAGGACACAATAGGAAATGTCGATATAAAATAGACTAGGGGATACCTCAGTTCCTGAGAAAACCATTGACATGTTTACAAAAGTAGGAGCTGAGAAAACTAGTAAGAAAAACTAACCTCCTAAAGAACCCAGAATTGAGAAAAAAATTGATAAGGGGACAAAGGAGTTGGGAGGACTAATATAAGCAACATATAAAGACAAAAACCCAATCCTGGAACATTTTCATACCCCAGGGAGCATGGGAAATATGTTGGCATGGAGTGATCAGCAAATACCAGAACCATTAGACGAAGTTTCTTACATTGAGGCCATAACTTATGACAAGAAAAGGAAATTGTTGGTAAGAAGGACACAAAGGAAAATAAAGCTAACTTTAGACAATACTATGGTTATGACCACTATGGAAACCTTGTTGGATGAAAAAAAGGCTAAAGTTAGTGAATTGTTGGGTGTAGGGGTAGCCATATCTCATGTTACCATTGACTGAGCCAAAGAATATGAGAGGGAGGATGTCACCATGAGAAAAGAATCAGAATCTCTTAGACATCAAGTGGATTACTATAAGGATACCACACATGCAATGATGATACTAAGAGAAGAGTACTTAGAGGAACATGGAATATATAAGTTTCTCATAGATGCCTTTATGGAAAAATATATAATCTATCAAGAGGAAATCATGTTGTAATTTGTAGCACATAAGGAAATGCTAAAGTGGGATGAGAGAGCACACAAAACCTTGAACCAGATCTAGTACATCAAAGAAATTTAGAAAGGTCGAGGAGAGGAAGAGGACAATATAAGAATTCTCATTGATGAAAGCATGGAGTCACATGATATAGAGAGAAACATAGTATTGGGTTCAATTCATTGTTGAACCAAAGAAAAATATGCAGGAAAGGCGAGATGAATTCTTCAGGAGTTGGAGGAAAATTGATAAGAAAATGACATAATTATTGTTTCCCAAGTTTAGATCGCCAAAATATTTTCATGATGTCAGTGGCATAATGAAGCAGCTCATAGATAGTGACCAGAAGTATGAGTCGAACATGCAACAAATGACCACCTTGGAACAAGGGAAAGTTAAAAGGTTTATGGAAGAAACCATCAAGACAACTATCATTCGAGAGTGTGTGGCCACCAAGTTGGACAAGTATAGACATTGCACTGGAGAGATGAGGGAAATGATTAGTGCACATATGGACCAACATCAATTCCCTTGCATGCACACGTGTGAGGACCTCTTCTCCTAGTGGCTAAAGTATGACAAGGTGAATATGTTGGATTAGTTACTTGATGTGTGAGGAATATCTAGAAGAAAACATGTGGATGAGTCCACATTTATTTTTGTTTTTGCTTAGAATAGCATTAGTACTATTTTTAGATAGTTTAATTTTTGATAAATAAGAGAATTGACCATGCATTCAAGGTCAACGGCTTTTTGTAAGAAACTTTTGGATTGATGCAAGTGAAAACTATTTTTCAAAATTAATTCAAGAGCTTGGAAGGATCCAAGACCTTTTAACAAATCTTTGTTTGTCATCTTATCATTGGATTGTTCTGCATTTTTATTGAAAGATACATGCGTCTAGTAAGATCTTTATTTTTTCTAGTTATATTGATTGGTTAAGAAATTACTGGATAAAGTTTGGTGAAATCTAATGTTATTTAATTCTTTGTGTTATGTAAACTGAGAAAAGTTCAGAATTAATTTACATTTCTCGTTCCTCGTATATTTTTGCATGCATGCTATTTATTGATGTTCCTTATCTATATCTGGTGATTGATAAATTTCATTTGGTATTAGTACTAGAGTGATTTAATTGCATATATTACTTTCCTACCGATGCTAAGGGTTATCTCAGGCACAAATTTTCCCAACAAATCTATTTCTTTTTTATTCGTGTTCCCCTTTATAATAGAATATAAAACAAATTAAAAAAAATAAGAGAAAAGTTAATCATATAGTTCAAGGAACACATTTAAAACAAAACACACAAACATTAAATCTCATCAAACGACTGTTGGACCATTAATCTGGAGGATCACACCATTCCAAATGGGGAAGAGTCTAATTGGGCCCTGTCCTTGGGTGTGATCCCTATTGTTGAGTCAAATGGCATCCAACCCCCTCAATACTATGTAAATTCATACTTCTAATGCAAACATGTAAGCATCTCATCAAGGCTTACATTTATTTCCTTGAGTTTGATTATGAACCAAAACAAGGACGATAGCAATAACACTAGTGAACAAGTTGGTATCTCATCCAATGTGCTTCTGAAAAATAAACCTAGAACTCTTTAGTGACATAATGATGGATCTCTAAATGTATGGTCCATCCAACATTAGATTTGATCATACCAATCAACATCCTTCTATTTTTTGTAGATATTTTAGAGCCATCAACATGGTCATCCATTGAATATATGGTTGTATCTAATGGTTCCTCTTGCTCCACTTTCTCTTCTTCTTCCTCAAAGGGAAGCAATGACTTATTGCAATCATATTGAGGAGGATTGAAAGAAAAAATATCCTCATGAATTTATTTATGCACATCACATGTGAACTAATCCTCAAGACAAATTGTGTCATTGAAATGAAAAAATTAGGAATTCTCTCACCTTTTCCTTCATTCGATGGTCCCTCAAAAGCATGAAGATAATTACCAGTTTGACCACTAAGAGGAGCTAAAAATGCATATTTGGAATTTAGATTTTCTTCTTCATCAAAGAGAACTATTGGCTTTATGTAATCACTCACATAATACTTATGAGCTTAATCAAACATGCATTGGCCATTATAATAGATTCGGTCTTTGGACCAATAAAATACATCCACCCCCTCATATTTTTTTTCATCTAATTGTTCTTTTAATGATTGTTCTATCTTAGAAAAATCAMATRRAGAACAAGTAAGGTTGTGA
This sequence comes from Picea engelmannii, assembly GCA_009831015.1. Classification (NCBI taxonomy): domain Eukaryota; kingdom Viridiplantae; phylum Streptophyta; class Pinopsida; order Pinales; family Pinaceae; genus Picea; species Picea engelmannii. The sequence goes on along the minus strand of ML777903.1, from coordinate 189,148 downwards.
CAACTAATTTAAKATACCATAKTTTTTTAGGAGAAGAAAGAGRCGTAGCCTCTTGATACATTTCTTATGCAACAATTCCTTCCTTCAGGAGATTATTTTGAAATAAGACTTCTTGAAAATCAAGAGCTCAAATTTATTCTTACATATATTCTTCTTTTATTCTTACAATGTTCAACTTCTTGAAGTTGTTCCATGAGGAAAAATATTTGACTCCTTAACTCCTCATACTTATAATGTCTTTGAAGTTCCTTGACCTCTTCTTGAAGAAATTGGATCACAACCAAAATTTCATTACACCATTCTTCAAATAGATTTGATTACTTAAACAAGAGGAATATTTCATAAGATTTTTTTTTAATTCTAGATTTTTCCAATGTGCAGTCACAAAAAAGTGTGGAGTTGCTAGGTGAATTTTGYTGCCTTCATAGAATTATAATRTAASTTGTAACCCTAGAGTAATTTTTTTTTTGGTAGCACCACATATCACCTCCCTTGCAGAGATGAACAATTATTTCTTGATCATTCTATCCAAGAAGAAATTATCTCCCTAGAAAATAAGACATTTGGCATGTTATCTCTCGAGATGTTCATCTTCGGATAGGAATGATACTAGGGCATACACAATCCACTTTAGGTCTCATTTAGGTCTTGGACCAAAGGGGTTAAACCTCTCTAAACCTCATATGGAACTACCCACTATCACCTCTACAAATTACAATGCCTTTTCTCTATATCAAATTTGGATTTTATAGATTTCATTGAAGCTCTTATACTTTAGGTTTTGCAATGAGCTCAAAAAGGGAAAAAATGGTTATTGAAGTATTGGTCATAAAATAGGGGGTAAAAGATAAAGGGACCCAATTTTTCAAGAAAATAAAGAAACATAAAACTTCTTGGAAACCCTTCCCACAAGACACCCTTATCCAAACTACAAGGCATTTATCAAACACTAGTGGGAGATGCAAAAGATTTAAATGAAAACTTGGATATAAAAATTTCAAGGAGGGTGGAAAACCCATTCATTCATAATTAATCTCATACATAAATAGATCCATGAAATCCAGAGAGGGTGTAAGTCTATCTATTCACAAAGATTGGAGAGGAATATGTGTTGGGATCTCCAAGGAATAGTCCAACCATGCATGAAATTTTATTACAATAGAACATTTCCAATTGATTAAAGGGTTAATTTATTTGAATCCTCCATAAAAACACCTTCGTGAGTTTTTATAATTCTCATAGACACAAAAATACATGGGAAAGGTGGAGAGCCACAAAATGCCTTCAATACATTGCATCAACTAGATAAAGAATATATCAACACTACAAGGAAAACACCTTCTTGCAAATTTTTTTATGGAACCTCTCTAAAAAAATTATCCCTTAGTTGTTTATAGCGGAGGTTGTTAGTGGAGGCGAGCATACCAAGGTTTTTGCGAAGGTTTTCTTTTTTGGTGAGCATTTCAGGAATATACGCACCGGTGCACATCAAAACATACCACACCAGTGCTAAAATGTTCAAACACATCATCACTATTCATAGCAGAGGTTGTTAGAAGACGCAAGCGGTCGGAAGTTTTTGAATACAATCTTGTTCGGTGTGCCTATACGTTACATCCACCCTAGGGCTCAACTAAAACCTAACACACTAGTGTGTAAATGTTCAAACGCAACATCATAAGTTATAAAAGATAACAAGAATTGATCAAAGTGCATCGGTACCATTAAATATTATGCAATAGTGTGTATACATTGTCTGATGGTGCACCATGGTATGGGTAAATAAAAATAAATTACTAGACCAATTTTCATTATGATACCTCATCCAGTGATCCAGGAGGATCTGGAACACTCACAAAGGTCTAGGAGGATCTGGAATGCTCACATAGGTCTAGAAGGATTCATAAATTCTCAAAATTATATCATCCCAAATTATCTCGAAAGTACCATCAATGCGTAGAGCTCGACGATAACTTTCCAACTGTGCAAAAATCGCCTCAAATGGAGTTCATATGCAAAAGTTGTGGATAGTCAAAGTTTGGGTCAAACCAGGGGGAAAAGGCAAAATTCAATAGGGTCAAAGGTGACATGTGTCACCATTGCAAGGGTGACACATGGCGTGATTGTACATGATGTATAGTGTTGATGTGGTGACCTCATATGGTGACACATGGAATGTAGGTGACGTGGCATGACAAGTTGGCAAGGTGACTTGGAAATCTATACATATAGTTGGCACTAGTTATTGATTGACACATGGCATAGAGAAGCCAATAAGAAACTGCCACATGGAAGTCCCTCATTGGCCTATTATGGTTAATGGTTATCAACTTGTGACCTCCCAAGACCTTATCCAAGCCCCATTACCATTGCACCACACATATGTTTCTTAACCATATGTGTTGGCAATAATATTTAACCTTGGTTAAAGGTTTATCCGATGGAGAAAAAGGTTGAGGGCCTATCCCTCAACCCATTGTATGAGATTATATGTATTTCAATATGACCACACCTATATTCGCATGGAGGGGTATTAAAAAATTTGGTTATAAACCATAACAAACAAACCATATATAAACCATATATTATAACAAAGCACTTGCCACCAACAATGGAGGGGATCGTGCAGGATGGAACTTGTGACCTCCCCAATATAGTGCCATGCCTTAACCATTGCGTTAAAGGTGCCTCTTGTTAAGGCATGCCCACTAACTTATACTTGATGCCTACCTAAAATTATCGATGGAGTTTAAGGGGCCCGCTCTCTATTTAATGGCATGTGGACCAAGACATATAATCATTATTATGCAGAGTACAGTTTTTAATTTCATGCTCGAAGGTAATTATACTTGGAGGTTGCACCGTAAAGCATGCCACGGGGTTCTGACATAGAATTTTATGAACTTTATACTCATTTTTATCCAAATTTTGCAAGGAACTCGATGGCATACTTTGTTTTTGAGTTTGAGAAATGTGTAAAACGGCCATTGTAAAACACAAGCATTTGAGCATTAATAAAGAGGTCTCTATTGGAAGCAGACCTGGAGACGTAGCCCAAATTGGGTGAACTCCGTTATCAAACTTGTTGGGGCTCAGAAATGTCCTATTCTCATCCACCTTTCCCTTCATCATTCTTCACATTTCATCGCCCCATTAACCTTTCACTATATCATTTCCATAAATATACTTGGGTTTCACCTTATTGTTCTCCACTTTATTCGTTTTAGTATTTAAAAGGAATTTGTGATTAAATGTTAGAAAATCAACATGTTTTCATATATATCTCAAATATGTGTGAGCTTTGTAATGTGTAGGAATATATGAAGGATTGCTTCAAAGGACTTCTCGAATAATTCCTCCACCATTTCAATATTTGAGGAGATAATTAAAGCCCATTCCAAGGAGAAGATCATGGAGATTTGGTTGGAATATCTTATCTAAGATATATGAGAGATATGTGTGAGGATTTAAAGGGATTATATTTTGTAATAATGGAAAATAGGTTGAGAGAATAGTGGATCTGTAATAATG
>ML777903.1:173434-185567 GCA_009831015.1 Picea engelmannii | reverse complement strand
AGTAGAAGAGGAATTAGATTATTCAATTAAGATGTAATTAGAATTAGAGTAGTCATTAATGGTAGTCATTAGGATTCGAAAGAGAAAGGGATTCTTAGTTTTGATTCATGGTTTTGGTTTTCATGCTTTCATTATTCTTTTATGAAGATTGATTTGATTATTGAATGTAAGATTGCTTCACTGATGAGCGCTCTCATGTGTTGTTGTGCCATTTAACTCTTCACTTGTTGTATCTGCTTTTCCTTCATGTAGTTTCCCATTTCTAGATTAATTTCCTTTACGCAATTTCCCATTCTTAGAGTAATTTCATTTACGCAACTAGATTAATGATTCAATTCTAGTCGTGTGTTAGATTAATGATTCTATTTCAGTCATAGCTTAAACATCACATTAGATTAGTCTCACTTCAATCTTGCATATACTTTGCGTGTGCTTCATCAATTTACGACCCCCGGGTTGACAAATTAGATAGTTAGGTAAATACTACAATGCAATTAATTCAACATTAGTTCGGCCCAATGTAACGATTGTTGTTCCTTTTGCAAGTCGTGTTGTTCCTTTGAATAGAACAACTGTCGTTCCCTTTACAATTGTTGTTCCTTTACAGGTGTTGCATCTCTGGAGGCTGGGTATTGAAAATGGAAGGTAAGAACCTACGTAGGCGACAAGTAAAATGCTTGTGCCAGCGCCTACCTTTGGTTGATGCATAGAGGTTGTTTTTAGGACATCTTTAGAGCCCAACATTTTGGCACCATTGCTAGGGAAGCACAATGGATTGACGTATTAGTTTCTTTTTCATTTCAATTCATGCAAGTGTGATTAGACATGATCCTAACTCTGAGGTGACATATGGGTAAGGACATGTAGGGTAGTGTAAATTTCAATTCATGCAAGTGTGATTAGATATGGTCCTAACTCCGAGGTGACATACGGGTAAGGACATGTAGGGTAGTGTAAATTTCAATTCATGCAAGTGTGGTAGTTTAAATTTATTTTTCATGCAAGTGTGATTAGAAATGCTCCTAACTCTGAGGTGACATATGGGTAAGGACATGTAGGGTAGTTTAAATTTCAATTTTTGCAAGTTAGTGTAAATTTCAATTTCCGCAAGATTAGTTTAAATTTTTGCAAGTGTGATATACATGTGTTGGTTCTAGGGGCATTAGAAGCTACTTGAATGGAGACTACTCATGTTCTCCTTGACCAACTATCAGGAACATTTTAACTTCCGCAACTGTGAAGAGTAATTTTTTTTTAGCAAGAGTGTTTTTTTTTTAAGTTTTTCATTTTGATTTGGGCGTTGTAAGAATCCTTCTTTTTAACATGATTTAACAATGAGTGTTAGCTTGGAACTACTCACTCAGATCTTGGCAGACGTCGGGATATCCTCTTCCTTGGAAGGGGAGATCTTGACAAGGATCAAAGATTCAAATACTCCTCCAGAAACAATTGAAGATTCAACATCTGAAGAATCCTGCATATCCGATGAAGAACAAACATTCGAACAGGAAATCAAGGAAGATGAAGAGGAGTTACAGCATGATCTGAGTGAAGAAAATCACGCCTACAAAACCCTTATTGAACAATGGTTCTTCGTAACTACTCAATTAGATCAGTCTTTTTGTTTTTACCTAGTTAGTTTGTCGTTACAGCGACTAGATTCATTCACTCTTGTATATTTTCACTTTTCATTCAAGAAATTGCCACTGAACATATTGTTGTTACTGCTACGTGAGTGGCTACACTGGAAGTTTAATTACACGTAACTAATTTTTAATTCTAATTAGCATAAAGTAGGTATATTTTTCAGTTTTGTTTTCACCTAGAATAAGTATGCTCTCCTCCGCGCTTCGTGCGATCGTGAGGATCAGAAAATAGGGATGATTTAGATTAATTTTAGGAATAAAGAAATTAATGGTTTTCAATATGCGTAATCGATTTTATGGTTAAATTGCAAATCTTTTTTGCTCCATTTTGATCACAATACACACCCTCAGGTACTCTGCTCACAGGACCTTCTCCTCTCTTGGCCCGAAGAACTGAAAAATCTCTTCAAATCCCTTATCGGAACTTTCAACACCCATAGAAATTTGCTTTATGATCTCCCTATCCAAATCGGGAAATCGGACTTCGCGGGATCGCGAGTCCTACAGTCACGGATTTGGGTCTTTCAATTCCCCGAAACCTGATGTGATTCAATGCCAATGCCTTCCCGTTCCTATCAGGAATCTCTACTGTTGGAAATTCGACACCTGCATTGTCGTAGACAACTTACCTCACAGATCCCCAACTCCTGATCTGTGATGACGCCTCTTGTCTAAACCTCCTGGTCCATGTGACCACAATCTTCTTCGTTATCAGGGCTTCGGACTTCGCTAGAGCGAAGTGTATAGACTCCACGTCCTCAGGATCCCCGATCCTCCGATCCCCAACACACCTCGGCGTTGACCCCTTTGAGGGTTTGATATTTCAACACCTGTCCCTTAGGGATGGCACCTGTGGCCCACAATCTTGTCACGATCGGGCAATCGCGTATTGCGATTTCGCGATTTCCGACACACTTGTTCTCAGAACCTTCTATGTCTCGAACCCCGATATGAGTCAACACTGACTCTTCCTTTACCCTTTCGAGACTTCTTCTATCATGAGTTCGGCCCTCGCGGTGTCAAGCAACTCGATTTTCCGACTCCCAAGTCCCGATGTGCCAAAACTCCGACACACGCGTGAATAGATTATTCAATCGCCGCTTCACTCCATCGACACTTCGGAGTTCGCGGTATCGCGAATCCTAATGCAGTGAATTCGGGACTTCTCACTGCGGAACCCCAAAATAATATGCCACCTGTCCACATCACCAACTTCGATGGTCCCACACTATTTTCATAGCCGTCGGGATATTGCGTATCGCAATATCGCGATTCCTATTGCAAGAATTTGGAGTTTCAATCCACGAAACCCCGATCCATGATATACGTGTGGATCCAATGGCCCTCGTGACCCTGATCAATGGCTCCGCCCCTCCTGAGATTTGAACCTCTTGGGAATACCTGCAGTATCTCCCTTGCACCTCCACAAGATCCAACGGCTCACGAAGATTCGCGAATTCTCCTCAAAGAACTATGTCCGTCCGTTCCCTCCTTATAAGATCTGTGAAATGACTAAGTGTTCCTCCACGGAACTCGTTTTCCTGCGTGCAAACTTGCGACGCTTCTTGAAAACCTTCAGGGCACAACTTCTTTGCGTTGTCCTTCAACAAATTTTAAGGTCTATCCCTCCTGAGCTTTCCCACGACCTTTAAGTCCCCAAAAGAGGGTCTTTTCATGCACTCCTTGTGCAAACTCTACAAACACCTCAACTGTTCAACTTCTTTTGACTCTGCGCACACCTGCAGCAGCAGTCCTCCGAAAGCTTCTACTCAGATTCATGACTGAGACTTCCTTTCTGCCTGCGCACTCCTTGCACGGCTCCAACAACCCACTTTCACTTCTAGGTGAACGAGAACAGGAGTTAAACTACCTGAGCCTCCATCAACGCACTCCTTGCGGATGGTTTTGACTGCACTCCTTGCAGGAATTCTCTGGCTCAAAATAGAGAAACAATTGAAACTAATTCCTCCTTCCTTCTAGGCTTCAGTTCAAACATGAAACCACATATACAACACAAAAGCAAAGGCATAACAGGAAGTAAACATTAGTGAGCATAACATTCGAAGATGCATACATAGAGAATATGAACACCATGAGTCTGAATCAATTTCCTTCTATTAATTCAAGATCTGTACATGGAGTCTGCTACACAGCTCTCTCTGTTTCTCTCTATGCTCTCCTCAGAATAATTCTTATGCTGCCAATGTTACAATCATACAATGAGGGTGTCTATAGCCGTTTTACCTCCAGCTCCTAAAACTGTCTAATCTAGAAATAAATTCTATCTACCTGCATTAACTAGATTAAATGCCTCCTATCTACTAAGGACGAGAGCGTATCGCTCAAGGTCCAATACAATATACAAAAGGCGCTTCTTCATAAATGGTTCATTGAAGGTTTGGTGCATCATTTTCAAAATGTTTTCAAAGCAATATATCATGTGCTAAAAAAAACACATGCGTTGGCTCCATGCTCGCTTTGAATATTTGCAATGCTCCTGCATCATACTCCCTTGCTTGAAAATTTTCATGGGCTCCTATCCATGAGCTCCTGCACGATATGTCCATGCCTTTGAATCTCTGCTTCAGTCTCCCAACTAGCATCTTCCACTGGATGGCCCTTCCATTTGACTAGATACTCATAGTATTCCCTTCGCCTGGTCTTCTTGCTCACCTTCTTGTCCAGTATACACTCCATCTGTGGCTTCTCTGCAATTGGCATCTGCTTCTGCCACTGAATCTCTAGTTTCTCATCACTTTCTGCCCCTGATTCATCGCCCTTATATGGATATAAATCTACGACGTTGAATATTAGAGATATTCTGATCCCATCTGGTAGCTCAATTTCATAAGCATTTTCCCCCAATTTCCTCAAGACCTTACATGGCCCGATTTTCTTCATTTTTAGTTTATTGTATGTTCCCCTTGGGAACCTCTCTTTCCTCAAATTTGCCAAAACTAATTGTCCAACCTCAAATTGAAGTTGTCTCTTCTGCTGGTCGGCTCTGCGTTTATATTCTTGGCTCGATTTCAGCAGTCACTCCTTCACCTGGCCGTGAAGTTCTTTCATTGCCTCTGCGAATTCTTCAGCGCTTGCGCTCTTAGTTATCATCTGTTCCGAATCCCTTAGCTCTAAAACTCCTCTCGGCTGCCTGCCGTATACAATCTGAAATGGACTTCTCCCTGTGCTCCTGTTCACTGAATCATTGTATGCAAACTTTGCCTGTGGCAATATACTATCCCACTAGTTGTGGTGCTCTGTCACCAAGCTTCTCAGCAAGTCTTCCAGACTTCTGTTCACCACCTCTGTTTTCCCATCCGTCTGAGGATGATAGGAAGAACTAAACATCAAGTTAGTCCCCATCTTCTTTCAGAGTGTCCTCCAAAAATGTCCAATGAACTTCGTGTCTCTGTCTGAAACTATACTTCTGGGTAAGCCGTGAAGTCTAACGACCTCTTTGAAAAAAAGGTTTGCGATGTGAGTCGCATCACTAGTTTTCTGGCATGGGATAAAGTGTGCCATTTTGGAAAACCTGTCGACTACCACAAAGATCGAATCATGTCCTCTTCGTGTCCTTGGTAATCCCAACACGAAATCCATGCTGATCTCATCCCACGGCCTCTCGGGTATGGGTAATGGTTGATAGAATCCTTCATTCTGCTTCCTTCCCTTCGAATGCTGGCAAATTCTGCACCTATCTACAAACCTCTTGACTTCTGACCGCATCCCTGGCCAAAAGTATGACTCGCTCAGCTTTGCAAACGTCTTGTCATGACCAAAATTCCCTGCCAAGCCTCCGCTGTGTTTTTCTTTTAACATATTCTCCCTCATGGAGCAATTCAGAATACATAATTGATTTCCTTTGAACAATAATCCGTCCTGGATCACGTACTCTATCCACTATCTTCTGTCTCTGAGAAGTGGGTTCTCAGCTACTCCATACGCTTCTTTGAAATCCTGATCAGCTACATACATATCTTTAAGATCATCAAAGCCTAACACCCTGACTTTGAACTCCTGCATCAACAAACATTTCCTGCTCAAAGCATCAGCCACTTTGTTAGCAGTTCCTGAAATATGCTTAATTACAAAAGTAAAATTCTGCATGTATTCGACCCACTTAACAAGCCTCTGATTCAACTTCTCCTGTTGAGTTACATATTACAATGCATGGTTATCACTATATAAAACAAATTCTCTTGGAATCAGATAGTGCCTCCACTTTTTCAATGCCTGTATGATGGCATAGAATTATTTATCGTACGTGGAGTATTTCTCTTTTGCCTCATTCAGATTTTTGATGAAATATGCAATCGGTGTGTCCTCTTGACTCAAGACCGCTCCTATGGAAAACCTACTCGCATCACATTTCACCTGGAACGTCTTTTTAAAGTCTGGCAACACCAAAACTGGTTTTTCTGTGATCTTCCATTTCAACAGATTGAAACTCTTCTCTGCCTCTTCAATCCAATGAAAATATTTGTGTCTTTTCTTGACCGTATCCATCATCGCTGCGCTAATCCCACTGAAATTCCTGATGAACTTCTGGTAGAAACTAGCCAGTCCATGAAAACTTCTCACCTCGAAAACATTTCTCGGTGATGGCCAATTTTTAATTACCTCCACCTTATCTAGATCCATCTTCAATTCATTCACTGATATGAAAAATCCCAAGTAAGTTCTGTCTTCATAAATGAAGATTTCCTCATGTTTACCAATAGCTTCTCCTGCTGTAGTTTCTTCATTAATGCAGCTAAATGCTTCAGATGTTCTGCTTTTGTTTTGCTGAAAATCAATATGTCATCCAGATATACAATGACAAACTTCCCGATGAATTCCCTCAGGACTTCATTCATTAACCTCATAAAGGTACTCGACGCATTCGTCAATCCAAACGGCATGACTAGCCATTCATACAGTCCCTCGTTGGTTTTGAAGGTCGTCTTCCACTCATCACCTTCCCTCATGCGAATCTGATGATATCCGCTTTTCAGATCAACCTTTGAAAAAAATCTTGCTCCGCTCAAGTAGTCCATCAAGTCGTCCATCCGTGGCAATGGAAACCTATACCTGATGTTTATCTTGTTAATTGCTTTGGAATCGGTGCACATTCTCCAGCCTCCATCTTTCTTTGGACTGAGTACCGTTGGAATGGCACACGGGCTTAAACTTTCCCTAACCAATCCTTTGTCCAACAACTCCTGGACCTGCTTCATAACCTCTTCATTCTCCTGCGGAATCAACCTATACGCGGATTTATTCGGCAAACTAGCTCCTGGTATGAGGTCTATGTGGTGACTCACACTCCTCATCGGCGGAAACGATTGAGGTAATTCATCTACCACGATGTCAACGAACTCTTTCAGCAGTTCCTAAATTTCTCTTGGCAAATCGTCCACTCTTGTGCTGGTCAAAACGACTTTCGATTTCCTGACCACAAAGAATTGTGGATCTTCCTTCTTCTTCACCTCCGTAAGAAGCTCCTTCCCACTCATGAGAAGTACAGTATTTCTCGCCTCAGGTTTTACCTTTTTATCTTTAATCGGAAGTAATATATGTGTCCTCCCATTCTTCTCTAGAGTATACATATTCATCTTCCCATCATGAACTATGTTCATGTCATATTTCCATGGTCTGCCCAGCAATAAATGACATACATCCATAGGGATAACATCATAGAGTATTTTATCATTATACCCTCCAATTTTAAATTCAACTAAACACTATTTAGTGACATTTACCTGATGTCCCTTCTGTAGCCATGAAACTTTGTATGGAATCGGATGATCAATCGTCTCGAGCTCCAGTTTCTCCACCATCTCGGTTGAAACGAGATTATCGGTGCTACCCCTGTCAACTATAACCTTGCACACCCTGTCTTTAGTCTTGCATGCAGTTTTGAAAAGTTTGTTTCTTTGAACTGTGTCCTCCACCTCCTTTTTGGGTGTTAAGAGAACCTTACGCATCATCAATGACCTTCTGTCTTCTGCGTCTTCCGCTTCAGCATCTCGCCTCTGTGCCTCGATGATGTGAGCTTCTCCTCCAACCTTCTTCTTATCTAGACAGTCAAAGGATTTGTGCCCATTTTTTCCGCACGTGAAGCATGTGATTACTCCACCTCTTCCTCTTCCTCTACCTCTGGTATGAGGAAACATGTTATTATCAACGTATCCTCCGCTCTGCCCCGTATGTTGTCCTCGCTGTTCAGCATGTTGGCCTCACTGTGAACTTCCACCTCTTTCTGTTCTAGTCTGAGGCTTTTTGCAGTCATCCTTGGACTTCTGGAATTTATCTTAGGCAACCGATTTACCCTTGGGCTGACTCCTACCTTGGCCTCACTGTCCTTGCTTACGGCTCAGCTTCTCTTCAGCCTTCAAAGCCATTTGATACGCATCCTCCACCGTTCGGATGGTTGTCATGCTCATCTCGTCCTGGATATCGTATCTCATGCCATTCATGTACCTGGATACTTTCTCATCATCGATCTCCCGATGACCTGCCCTGATATTTAGCCGATAGAATTCCTCTGTGTACTCTTTCATGGTCATCAGCTTCTATCTCAGGTTCTGCATCCTCCTGAATAGTGTGATTTTATAATCTCTCGAGATGAATTTTTCCTTCATCTTTGCAATCATTTGATCCCAGATTTTAATTTTCTGCTTGCCCTTGCAGCGTCTATCTGCTTGTAGCTCATCCCACCATAATGCTGCATGTCCCTTCAATCTCATGACATCATGCTTGACTTTCTTATCCTCTTCGATCTCTTCATAATCAAAGTATGAATCCAGAGCTCTAATCCAGTCTAGAAGCTCTTCTGCATCCAGATTCCCTTCATAAACTAGAATGTCCATCTTTTTTTTTAAACTCATCCGTGCGATAGCTTTAATTAATTGCTCATTGGCTACATCCTTGGCTGCAACTTCCTCTCCATATTCAGCTTTAGCTTCACTCTCAAAATCACTAAGATCCCCCGCACTAGTTGTGCATCTTTGCGCTATCTCCATATCTTCAAGTCTCACTCAGAGATCTCGTATCTCTCTCTCCATGGTTGGATCTGCCATCTGCCTGCCCCTTCTTCTCTAGTTTTCCCTTTCTTCTGGATTGGGTGAGTCTCTGTCCCGTCTCCTCGGTGGCATGGTGAAATTTTATTATCCTTCTCTGCTACAGAAAGAAAAGAATTTTTCTTGCTCTGATACCACTCTGATCGCAATACGCACCCTCAGGTACGTTGCTCACAGGACCTTCTCCTCTCTTGGCCCGAAGAACTGAAAAATCTCTTCAAATCCCTTATCGAGACTTTCAACACCCACAGAAATTCTCTTTATGAACTCCCTATCCAAATCGGGAAATCGGACTTCGAGGGATCGCGAGTCCTACAGTCACGGATTCGGGTCTTTCAATTCCCCGAAACCCAATGTGATTCAATGCCAATGCCTTCCCGTTCCTATCAGGAATATCTGTCGTCAGCAATTTGGCACTTGCATTGTCGTAGACAACTTACCTCACAGATCCCTGACTCTCGATCTGTGATGATGCCTCTTGTCTAGACCTCCTGGTCCATGTGACCACAATCTTCTCCGTTATCGGGGCTTCGGACTTCGCTAGAGAGAAGTGTATAGACTCTGCGTCCTCAGGATCCCCGATCCTCTGATCCCCAACACACCTCGGCATTGACCCCTTTGAGGGTTTGACCTTTCAACATCTGTCCCTTAGGGATGGCACCTATGGCCCACAATCTTATCACGATTGGGAAATCGCGTATCGCGAGTTTGCGATTTCCGACACACTTGTTCCCAGAACCTTCTATGTCCCGAACCCCGATATGAGTCAACACTGACTCTTCCTTTACCCCATCAGGACTTCTCCTATCATGATTTCGACCCTTGCGGTGTCGAGCAACTCGATTTTTCGACTCCCGAGTCCCGATGTGCCAAAACTCGGACACACGTGCGAATAGATTATTCAATCGCCGCTTCACTCCATCGGCACTTCGGAGTTCGCAGTATCACAAATCCTAATGCAATGAATTTAGGACTTCTCACTGCGGAACCCCGAAATAATACGCCACCTATCCATGTCACCAACTCTGTTGGTCCCACACTGTTTTCGTAGCCGTCGGGATATCGCGTATCGCAATATCACAATTCTAGTTTCAAGAATTTGGAGTTTCAATCCACGAAACCTCGATCCACGATATACGTGTGGATCCAACAGCCCTCGTGACCCTGATCAATGGTTCCGCCCCTCCTGAGCTTTGAACCTCTTGGGAATACCTATAGTATCTCCCTTGCACCTCCACAAGATCCAACGACTCATGGAGATTCGCGAATTCTCCTCGGAGAATTCTGTCCGTCCATTCCCTCCTGATAAGATCTGTGAAATGGCTAAGTGTTCCTCCACGGAACTCATTTTTCTGCGTGCAAACTTGCGACGCTTCTTGCAGACCTTCGGGGCACAACTTCTTTGCGTTGTCCTTCAAAAAGTTTGAAGGTCTCTCTCTCCTAAGCTTTGCCACGACCTTTAAGTCCCCAAAAGAGGGTCTTTGCACGCACTCCTTGTGGCAACTCTGCAAACACCTCAAGTGTTCAACTTCTTTTGACTCTGCGCACGCCTGCAGCAACAGTCCTCCAAAAGCTTTTGCTCAGATTCACGACTGAGACTTCGTTTCTACCTGTGCACTCCTTGCACGGCTCCAACAACCCACTTTCACTTCTGGGTGAACGAGAACAGGAGTTAAACTACCTGAGCCTCCATCAACGCACTCCTTGCGGATGGTTTCGACTGCACTCCTTGCAGGAATTCTCTAGCTCAAAATAGAGAAACAATTGAAACTAATTCCTCCTTCCTTCTAGGATTCAGTTCAAACATGAAACCACATATACAACACAAAAGAAAATGCATAATAGGAAGTAAACATTAGTGAGCATAACATTTGAAGATGCATACATAGAGAATATGAACACCATGAGTCCGAATCAATTTTCTTCTATTAATTCAAGATCTGTACATGGAGTCTGCTACACATCTCTCTCTGTTTCTCTCTATGCTCTCCTCAGAATAATTCTTATGTTGCCAATGTTACAATCATACAATGAGGGTGTCTATATCCGTTTTCCCTCCAGCTCCTAAAACTGTCTAATCTAGAAATAAATTCTATCTACCTGCATTAACTAGATTAAATGCCTCCTATCTACTAAGGACGAGAGCGTATCGCTCAAGGTCCAATACAATATACAAAAGGCACTTCTTCATAAATGGTTCATTGAAGGTTTGGTGCATCATTTTCAAAAAAATTTCAAAGCAATATATCATGTGCTAAAAAAAACACATGTGTTGGCTCCACGCTCTCTTTGAATATTTGCAATGCTCCTGCATCACATTTGCTAAAAAAACATTTTTGTAAGTTAAAGTTTTGAGTGTTTCTATGACGAAATAGTTGATGAAACTATCCTTACATGCTGAAACAATGACTCTGATCCGAAACAGATGGCTGAAACTGTGTGTCCCTCTTATTGAATTGCATTTTCTCACCTTCATAAACCTACAAATCACACCTTGAACTCAGACCTGCAAATAAAACACAACCAAACATTAGAACTGGTTTGCAAATCCATGCGAATGATCTTTTGCACTCTTACAAACTGAAACTGTAAATCCCATGCTGAAACAGTGATATTTTTTCTATAACAGTGGTTGAACCGTCCCACGATTGAATTGTGTCTTCTTGGTTTGGTTTATTTCTAGTTATGAGTTGCATCAATGCCGCCTTGTGCTCCGTCTTTATCTTATAACCTGGAAATTAACTCTGCAACAGTAAAACAATATGATCATGATAATTTATGTCTTCACATCGTAGATCTGCACGTTTAAGGTGCATTGTGCTCAGGCCAAGAGGAGAAGTAAATAATAATTAATCTGAAAATGTGAATGGGATTGACTGAATTGTGGCCACGCTTAAACCTGTAGCGATACCTGTTGATTGTGGAGCCTGATTATCTTCCTGATGCAGAGGTCCTTTGCTTTCAGCCGTGTCTATACCCCATGAAGTATTTACACCCCAGAAGTATGTACACTCTTCCACGTGGGGGAGTGCAGAGGGGGGTACCCCCTCTACGGGGTCCGGGGAGTGTGGGGGCAAGTGGGCCCCTAGCAGGGGTTCGGGGGCGAAGCCCCCGAAGCAAAAATTTCCTTATAAAAGTATATTGTAATTTCATTGTAAATCTGGACCGTTCATTATAAGGTCGCAGATCTAACGATAGATATTATGTTAAGGTTTTTTTCCCTAGAAGGAAACCCTCTTTTATGAGGGAAATGTATTGTGGCTATGGACGAGAGTGAATATTTTATTCTGAGAGAGGAGACTGTGAGAGAAAGAAGAGGAAGTTACAACGGGTTTTGCTATAGGTTGTATCCCTTCATTTGCTGGATAATAATAAAGGAAGGACCTGGCAATTTCTCTGGTGGACGTAGCCCACACTGGGTGAACC
>ML777903.1:130611-163863 GCA_009831015.1 Picea engelmannii | reverse complement strand
AGTAGAAGAGGAATTAGATTATTCAATTAAGATGTAATTAGAATTAGAGTAGTCATTAATGGTAGTCATTAGGATTCGAAAGAGAAAGGGATTCTTAGTTTTGATTCATGGTTTTGGTTTTCATGCTTTCATTATTCTTTTATAAAGATTGATTTGATTATTGAATGTAAGATTGCTTCATTGATGAGTGCTCTCATGTGTTGTTGTGCCATTTAACTCTTCACTTGTTGTATCTGCTTTTCCTTCATGTAGTTCCCCATTTCTAGATTAATTTCCTTTACGCAATTTCCCATTCTTAAAGTAATTTCATTTACGCAACTAGATTAATGATTCAATTCCAGTCGTGTGTTAGATTAATGATTCTATTTCAGTCATAGCTTAAACATTATATTAGATTAGTCTCACTTCAATATTGCATATACTTTGCGTGTGCTTCGTCAGTTTACAACTCCCGAGTTGACAAATTAGATAGTTGGGTAAATACTACAATGCAATTAATTCAACATTAGTTCGGCCCAATGTAACGATTGTTGTTCCTTTTTCAAGTCGTGATGTTCCTTTGAATAGAACAACTATCGTTCCCTTTACGATTGTTGTTCCTTTATAGGTGTTGCATCTTTGGAGGCTAGGTATAGAAAATGGAAGGTAAGAACCTAAGTAGGCGACAAGTAAAACGCTTGTGCCAGCGCCTACCTTTGGTTGATGCATAGAGGTTGTTTTTAGGACATATTTAGAGCCCAACAAAACTTATGTCTGTGAATTCAATATTGTTGTGCTAGTTCCACTCAATTATTTGCAAGTTGTTTATCATTACAGTGTATTTGGATAGATAAGTATTTCACATGTAAATTGCAAATGGTCAAACGATCATTTTTATTTCAAAGATCGAGTAGATGTTATTATGTTTTTAAAGATTAATAAGCATCTAAGGATTTTTTGGATCAAGTTGGTATCAGAGAAAGTTTGACAAGTGTTTGTGAGTGTATTCTTACAAGGTCTAAATCCATGCGAGGAGAAGGCAAACTGATCCAAATTTTAGGGGGTATATGGTCTAAATTCGGATGCAAAAGTCATAAATATATAAAGCTAATAGATTTCCCATGTGGATCAAGGATATTCCCACCTCATCATTAATTAATTTGGCTAACAAGTTGCCCATATGGGTCAAAGAGTCCCACCTCTCAATTATTGTATTGGGTTTTATTTTCCAATACTTATTTAGTTGGGTAGTTAGATCTATTATTATAATAATAGAGACTCATTTAATGAGCTCTTTCCATTATTGTATTGGGTTTTATTTTCCACTACTTAGTTATTTGGGTAGTTAGATCTATTATACTAATAATAGAGATTCATTTAATGAACTCTTTTTGACTTTGTTCAATGGACCATTTTGTAATGCTATATAAAGGCCTAACAAGCCTTCTCATAATATTCAATTACTCATTTTGGCTTCTCTCATATTTTCTACTGTTGATTGTGCGATTAATTAGCTCCGAGTGATTTACTAGTAATTATTTTTAGAGGTGAGGATCCTCTTTGAGCCTCACCTCCCGAGTAATTCATTTAAATGTTGTTTTCCATGCTTCTTTTGATGCAATATTGGCACATCTAATCTCCTCCTCTCTTGGCATTCAAGCCATCCAGATCTCAGCCCCCGATATCTGGATTAGTGGTATCAGAGCGGGTACACTCTCCATTGGGATAACATTTTGAAACATGTTGTGGGTTCAAACATTTGCAACAATCACGAACCTCCTTTTGGTACTATCAGAATCGATTTTTCAGACCATACACTGTAAGCATCATAGTTGGTCCACATGCACTACATGGCGTTTTGTTTTAACCCTCGAATATTCGTTCACGATTACAAGGAGAACCATACATGGATTCACTACATCTATACATGGATCCACTACATCCATTGGTTTGCAACATATTTAACAAATTTGCAGGGTGTCCATGTTTTCCATGGAGGTTCCACAACCTCTACAACAACCCATGCTACTCTACAAACCCTTGGCATCGTTTGTATCCCTCTACACTCATCCAACTTCAAAGAGGTGTTTCGAACTCTACACAAAATTTAAGAGGCTCTACCATAGCTCATTGGAAATATATATTCAATATCTCAAATGGGTATTTCATGAAATCTCATTTGGCTTCCTGGTTTGAGAGATATCATCGATTGAATATCAGCATGTATTTGACCCAACGAGGCCATGCATGCCACCATATTCAATGGTCATTTTCTCCTTGCTAAGTAAACTACAGAAGAAGTTCCACATATGGCTGGAAATATATTTTCAATATCTCAAATGGGTATTTCGCGGAATTTCATTTCATTGTCTGGTTGATGAGATATATTGTTTTGAAGCAACACATGTCTGTAACCAGCGTGGTCGTGCACCCTTCAATTTTGGCATTGTTTTTCTCACTCCATGGGCCACTGCAGAACAAGTTCCATATACCGATGGAAATATATCTTTAGTAGCTCAAATGGATCTTCGAAAAAATTGGGTTTCATTATATGTAGCATAAGTTATGAATAAATTTGTAGAAGGAGATTCAAAGCCTCCAAAGTCATGAGTTTTCCATTTTTATTAATGTAAACGGTTATGGGTCAACCACACAAAACCCTTCCCTTCATTGGGAATTAGAACATTCTACTCATGGGTCTCTTTGTAGCATGGGTGAAATGATGGGGACCATCATTTTCTGGGGGGGGAGGGGGGGAATGATCCGAATTTTAGGGGGTATATGGTCTAAATTCCAACCTCCTCATTAATTAATTGGGCTAACAAGTTTCCCATATGGTTCAAAGAGAGTCCCACCTCTCCATTATTGTATCGGGTTTTATTTTCCACTACTTAGTTAGTTGGGCAGTTAGATCTATTATTATAATAATAGAGACTCATTTAATGAGCTTTTTTCCATTATTGTATAGGGTTTTATTTTCCACTACTTAGTTATTTCGGTAGTTTGATCTATTATACTAATAATAGAGACTCATTTAATTAACTCTTTTTTATGTTGTCCAATGGACCATTTTGTAATTCTCTATAAAGGCCTAGCAAGCCTTCTTATAATATCAAGTTACTCATATTGGCTTCTCTCATATTTCGTATTGTCCATTGTGAGATTAATTAGCTCTGAGTGATTTACTAGAAATTAGTTTTAGAGGTGAGGCTCCTCTTTGAGCCTCACCTCTCAAGTACTTCATTTAAATGTTTTTTTTCTATGCTTATTTTCATGCAAGATTGGCATGTCTAAGCTCCTCCTCTCTCAGCATTCAAGCCATCCAAATCTTAGCCCCTGAGATCTGGATCAAAAACTTGCAAGTCAAAATCCATAGATTGGTTCAAGAAGTTTCACTCGTCAAATAGAAATGACTTCACCGGTAAAATTGGGTTCTTAAAAATCCAAAGATGATTTCTTCGAGGATTTTAACTTAATGAAACTTGTGGTGGAAGAAATGTACGATGGTCAAGAGAAGGTCAAGGAGGGAGGAACATCAGAGAAAGTTGAACCAGTCAAGGAGGGAGGAACATCAGAGAAAGTTGAACCAGTCAAAGACGAAGGAGGAGGTAATGAAGGTGGTCCTTGAGAACCCTCCTCACCATCATCCTCATCATCATCTTCTTCTGAGGGAAGTAAACATTCTTCACATAAAAATAATCCCTCTAAGAAGTCTGATCATAATTTGTCTTTATTAAAATTGGATGTCAAGCTCAAATTGCAGATCTATGATGGAGAATTGAATGCTAAGAAATTGGACAACTTGATCAAACAAATAGAGGTATATTCCAGGGTTCAAAAGATCATCGACGACATTGCAAAGATACAACTAGTTGTTCTTCGACTAAGTGGAACAACCTTAATATGGTGGGAGAGTAAGACACAAGTTGATATTGTTCAAAATGGTAAATTAATCTCCTCTTGGGATAAGTTTACTAAGGCCATAAGAAAAGAATTTTATCCACTAGTTTATACACAAATGAAAAATATAGAATGGCAGCATCTAAGGCAAGGTAAAGGAAAAAATATTCAAGCAAATACACAAGAATTCAAGAAGAAGGAACTATCCTTAGGAATGCTATTGTATACCCATGAAAATATTCTAAAGAGTATTGGTGGCATGCACTCATATCTTCATCACACTATTCTAATGTTTAACCCTACTAACATTGATAAAGTATTGGTACAAGCTAATCATCTTGAGTCTAGTAAGGGTAAGCATGTGATTGAAGATAAGAATCCATACAAGTTTGAAAATAAATCAAAAGGAAAATGGAAGAGTAAGAAGTAAGCTACAGTAATACAATTTGAAGGAACACCTACATGTTCTCACTGTAAGAAAAAGGAACATGAGGAATCACAGTGTTGGAAGATACATCCATAATTATGACCGAAGAAGTTCAAGGATAAAGGGAAGAAGAACATTGTTGCATCAACTCGACAGGATCTAGGATCATATTCCGAGGATGAATCTAATATCATGGCCATATGAAGAAAATGTATATCTATTATCAATTCTAATTCTTCTGTTCAATCTTCCAAATTGGAAAGTGATATTGATCAAAAGAAAAGATGCAATATTTTTCATGTCAGAGTTATAGTTAAGCATACAAAGGTATATACTTTATTCGACAGTGGATCTCAAGTTAACTTAATATCTAAAGCAATTGTTAAGAAGATAGGTTTGAAGATGACACCTCATAAAAATCCATATCCATTAGGATGGGTATGTGACGATGCTAAGTTGCAGGTGACGAAACAGTGCAAGATCATATTTGCAATTACAACTAAGTTCTTTGATGAGGTTGAGTTGGATGTTGTGCCTCTTGAAATTTGTGGAATTGTTTTGGGTAGTCCACATCTATTTGACAGGAAAGCCATATTTTACCATGAAGAGAACACATATCATATTTTCAAGGATGGGGTTGAATTTATTGTCAGAGCTCATCGAATCAAAACTAATGTTTATTTAGTAAGCACAGGGAAAATGAAACGAATCGTGAGTGAAAGTAAATATTTTGTTCTCACGATAATGAAACTGAAAGAAGACAATATAATAGATGATTTATCAGGTTGTGATCCAGATCATAAACAGGAATTGGTCAAAATCATATCTAACTATGACGAGTTATTTTAGGAACCTATAGGGTTTCCTCCTAAGAGGGAAGTTGAACATGAAATCTATTTGCAACGGGATACTCCTCTTATGAACATTAGGATGTATAGGTAATGAATGATTGTGAATTCATAAATTAAGAAGCAATTTTAGGAGTTGATCGATAAAGGAATCATCAGGAAAATCTCATCTCCGTGTGATTCTCCTATTGTATTAATTCCAAAGAAAGATGGAACGTGGAGGATGTGTATTGACTTCCAAGCCTTGAACAATATTATGGTAAAAAACCGTTATCCTCTTCCCAAAATTGATGACTTATTGGATCAATTAAAGAATGTTGTTTATTTCACTAAGTTGGACTTGAAAATTGGTTACCATCAAATCAGAATTTCAGAAGGTGACATGGAAAACTTCTTTCAAAAAAAAGAAAGGATTATGTGAGTGGTTAGTTATGCCATTTGGGTTATGTAATGCACCTGTGACATTTATGAGGGTAACGAATGATGTGTTTAGGCCTTATATATATATGATTTTGTCATCGTCTACTTAGATGATATATTGATCTTTAGTCGAATATAGGAAGATCATATTATACATGTCAATACAATCTTTGAACTCTTGAATAACAAGAATCTATATATCAAGATGTCTAAATGTGACTTTGGAAAAACTTATCTGGTATATTTGGGATATATTGTAGGAAATAGTCAGCTAAAGATAGATCCCGCAAATTGTAGAAGTCATTGTGAATTGGCCCAAGCTAACTACTTCTATAGAATTCAGAAGCTTCTTAGGATCAGTAAAATACTAGAGAAAATTCATTGCTAAAGGTATTTTGTTGAGCACTCAACACACCCTAAAAAATGCCTTTGTCAATTTTCTACTTTTTTGGGTACCACTTGATCTTCTGTACTTTCTGATTCGATTTCCTTTTTTGAAAAAATGTTTTGTCCTTGTTTATTTCCATTATTATCATCACCTATTCAAGTTTTCTTGAACTTATGAAACTTCATGAATAAAAAGACCATAAACACCTGAATAAAGAATCAACAGCCAAACACTTCACCGAACATGATCAGGATCGGCGTTGGAAGGAATTCAAAGAAGGAAAAGAACCACTCAGAAAATCTCAGTTGTCGAGCATCGATCTCCATCGGCATCGAAAAAAGGAAGTTTTTGTTTGCATCAAGTCTTGCTTAAGAATATCATCGATAGTCGATTCCCCTTCGGCATCGGTAAAAGATGAGGGGGACAATCGTTAACAAGGAGAGAAAAGATATTTCCGATGGTCGATGCGCCAACACACTTCATTGGTACCAGGGAAAACCTAGAAGGATCATCACCAACATTTTGACCACGATAAAAGTTATCCCCAATCTCCGATCCCCGATGCATTTTCGGCATCGAGACTTTTTCAAGGGAGTCGATCCAAAAGCACTTTGATAGGTTTTTCGTCGATCACCGACCCTAAATAATTTTTCGGCATCAGAAAGGTAAGGTTTGTTTTAGAACAAATAACTTAAGGAAAGTCCTGAATCTAATTAATACATGTGAATTAAGTCACCGGTCTTCAACGCCACATGTCTTTACCATATTGGAGAGTCGTACGGTCTAGTTTTACCCTGAGTCATTTTTGGTTCCCTAGGTTCGAGTCACACCTCCGAGTCAAATTTTCCACGTCATCATTGTACGGTCAGATCATTCGGCATTGGAGCCTTTTACAGGAGGACATCAACGAAAAAATTGATAGAACATCCCCGATCTCCGATCCACCCACTGAGAGAGCAACACCATGGGATGTTTTAGCATTTGATATGATCATATTTTGAGCATTTAAGGAGCTAATTAATACCAAATCCTGCATTAGTTGCTACCTCGTGCGCCAATCAAAATGGTCGTTTAAAATTACTGATAGACCACGTCACCACCCACTCCTCGACCGTCAACCCATGATGAATTTAAGTTCTAGAGATTCGGCGAAATATTTTTTACAATTTCACTCATAACCTGAATTGAATGGATGATGCGACACAATAAGATCTTCCATGTTTAAATTCTCTTGAGCTATTGTAAATGAAATCATTTTTCACATAAGAGAATTCTAGAGCATCCGAAGGAGCAACACGAGCGACTCGAAGGATATATCAATCCCGTGATTGCCAAAATAACCAGGTTTTAACAAGATTCAGAGGTATGTATACGATTCTGTAATTTTGTTGGTTGTAATTCATATGATTTTATCCGGTTTTTGTTTTACACAGTATTTGAAATTTTATTTTAGTTGCAGGAACAATACTGCCAAGAAATCCAACCACCATACGATCATTGAGGGCACTGAAGCTGAAAGAACCAGAGGTAGGCGAAGGCTCTTCTCTAGGGGCCGCAAAACAATTGAAATACACTCTGAGGTTGGAACCTGTAATTAAGATAGAAACGAAGAAGGTTTTCATCCAACCTTCTGTATTTGGAGATACAGAGGCAAGCACAGGGTCTAAGATGGCACACCCACATTGGGGGGATCTCTTTAACAGGATCAACTAAGAGGAGTACCTAGAATATGTCCCACATAGTGATCCAGACGTAAGGGTACTCGACGACAAGGTATTTCTAAACATCCGACAATCATACCTACATATGTTGGCAAGAAGAACCCTCGTTTCTCCTTGCATAGAAGTCCTGAAGTGGTTCATCAACCACACAGACACATAGAAATGTTTAATCAATGATGAAAATGGTGGGTGTGTTAGAGTGTTCCTTCCAGTAGAAGTTCATAAATACTAAAAAATCAGAGACCCCGAGGAGCGTATAAACATAGAATTCGTTGTGAAGTTCTATGAACACCACAACACCAGCCGATTGATGGCCTCATGGTGGAGGGAGGACAAGAAGTTTACCAACCAAAGCATTGGCTGGTATGGGACAACTAACTTAAGGGAGCCTTACGTCTATTTGATGGCTCTCATTTGTCGATTATATGGAGAGAAAGATTGCTCCAAGTTTGTAGAGGCATGGATGCCTTTGGCATACACAGTTGCGATTGTTGGGTGCAACTTCAAATGGGGAGAAATAATATCTAAATTGAGCATTTGTGTGTAGTAGTCCTAGGCACCTAAGAAAGGGGAAGCACCAATGTTTTACATGGCTTCATACTTGCTCGATGCCATATGCCCCAGAAACATCTTCGCTGACATGAATCTGAGATGGCATGTTGCAGAACTCTCGGTCCACATCTACTTCAATGTGCTATGGGAAAAAAGGTATAAGAAGCCCTACTCTCTCATCTATGATGAATTCATCACCCAAATTTATTTTATTCTTTTTAAGAAGAAATACCCAAGGCTATCGACGACAGCCAAAAAGATGATATCCAAGGTAGGCCATTGGTATTTTTATGAGCGTGACACCTACATTAGGGTGTTCGGGGCCACCAGAGAACCACATATCCTACCATCTCATGTCCCACACTAGCTTGTCGTAGGAGAAATATGCTATCAAACCATCTTGCAAGGCTACAATGCCACCCTAGTCAAGGACAAGAAACGAGTGTTCATAACCTATGGTTTCCATGTAGGTTTCTACTTGCTAAAAGATATTCCTCAAACCCAACAAGAAGGGCTGAGCCAAATAGAGTTCATATTCTCGACGGTATGATTCAGTAAGCACGATCCAAAGGGCCTAGTCTTGCAACATGCTTCACAACTGTTGTCCTACTGGTTGTATGCCCATGACAAATTCGAAGACGAAGTATTCACAGAAAATGCCTAGGACTAGGACGAGGTCATACAAAGGATGGACAACCTGAAAATGACCAGGTTCAGGTCCATGATCCTGCATGAACAAGTGAAGAAAATAGAACAATGGGCTCAAGAAGCTCTCAAATCCAGGGAAGAAGTTAGAGTGGCAGAGGCCACAGAGGCATAGAACAGAGGACTGACTATGACACCAGAGGCACAGGCAAAGGGAATGTTCCTAATAGAATAGGTGCAACGAGTAATCGATTAGCTGCAGAATTCCCCAGACCTCGTAGAAATGGAAAGGGTCACTATCGACAACCCAGTTGAGAGTCGGGAAGGTCCAAGTGGCCCGGAGCTAATACAAATTGACAAAATCATCGAGTTAAATGACCCTGAAGTTACAACGCCACAGGCCAGATCAACAGGGAACATCTCGGCTCAGTCAAAGATAACAAGGACATCCGAGAGAGAAAGTGCACCAAACCCCCTCCACGACTTAATAACAATTTATGATGAGGAGGAGAGTTTTGAGGTGTCCTTGGTGACTCTGGTGCAAATCACAGAAGAAAAGGATCCCAAGAAGGCCTCTTCCCCAGCTCCCGATGCTCAAATTTGAGGCCTTCCACAGAATGACTAGGAGGTCGAAAGTGCCTTAGACACTGAGCTACTCGATGTACCGGAGACCCAAGTGGATAGCCCGAGGGACGAGATAGGATTGTGCAAACAAAAATAAGAAGTTCCATATAAGGAAATCGACATCTCAACAGTTGATTATCAAGTAAGTACCAAGCCTTCCCATGATGCTTTAATTTCAGGTGGTACTTTACCTCCCGATGCACAACAACCAGAGGTCAGACCTTCGGAACATACGGAAGAAGTTCAAGAACCCAATCTTGAAAAAATATACACCATCAGAAACCTCGAAAATATGCTTACCTGGGGAGATCAGCAAATCCCCGAACCCATGGAAGAGGTTGTTGACATACAAGCCATATCCTATGACTGGAAGAGGAAAGCCATCGTGAAGAGAACCACCAAGAAGAGGAGGCTTACTCTGGATTGATCCATCCTCATTGGCACAGAGGAAAAATTCATTAACACAGAGCATGCCAAGACGTCTGAGCTTATTGGTGCAAGGATGGTAATCTCAGATGCCACCCTGGATAGAGTGAAAAGAGATGAAGAGGAGTTGGCCCCTACACTGAAGGATATAGAAAATCTATGCCATTTCGTGAAATATTATCAGGACTCCACACCGGCCATGGTGTTCTTGAGAAGTGAATTCCAAGATGCCTACAATAAATTCACAAATGAGCGGCACCTTTTCACTGCAGGAATCGCCCATTTCCAAGGAGACATCCTCATGGTGTCAGTGATGTGCAAAGATATGGAAAGATGGTATGAAAAATCACACCAAGCAGTGGAGAGGATCGATTACATCAATGTCGTTCAGCAGGGTCGAGACGCCGAAGAGCATGACATTCAGGTACTAAGGGATAGCAGCATCAATCACATAAATAAATCGGCCAAATACTGGGTGAAAATGGCCCAAGAACCTCATCGAGAAATCCAAGAGAAATGGGCCGAGTGTGAAAAGAGTTGGACCAAGATCAACTCAGCGATGAGAGACATCGGCCTCCCAGAATTCGGCACACCCGATGACTTTGTCTACTTGCATGACATAGTTAAATTACATGTTGAAAAAGACTCATTGTGGGTTGAGAAGATAGCAAAGTTGGAGAACATGGAACCAGGTCAAGTGCATCAGTTCATGGAACATCTTATCAAGGCTCCAACCATGTTGTAGCAGTGAAGTACTAGAGTAGTCAAGTATCGGGCCTGGGCAATAGAGATAAAGGAAATCCTTTCAGTCCCAATGGACCAACACAGAGTCATGTATGTCAACATGTGCGAGGATCTCTTCATCCAATGGTCGGAGTACGAGAAGAGTCATCCACTCAAGTGAAATCATTTGATGACTCTTAGAAGACTGAGCGATGAAAGCGCCATGTGGCGATGTTTTTTTTTACTTAGCTTGCACTTTTGATAGTTACTTTTAGTTAATAATATGTTATAAATAGGAGGATCAACCTATTAGCAAGGGGTCAATGGTTGTTGCAAAGACCATCATTTTTGGATTTGTAAATAACTATTTCAGAGATACCTTAATTTAGAATTCATGTTTGGGACCTGAGACAAAGTTGTGTTTTTCATCAAAAGCATGTGTGATTGGATCTAAAGAAGAATTATTTATAATTTTCTCTCATGAATGGATGTTGTAACGAGTAAGAGCCTCTGAATCTATTGATAAGTTATCTGATACAATATTTTTATAGTTCTTTTCTTTAATGATGAAAATTGAATCATTGTGTTAATATGTGATTGATGATTAGAGTTAAGGAAACTATTTTTCTTTCCATCGTTTATTGCATGTATGTTTTCCCCTTATAATCATATCTCAGTCAATAATTGGAACACCAGCAGGTTAATGTATTAGTAATAGGCTTGTTGTAGGTGTAAGAATCATTGTCTGCATGCTTCAGTAGAAGGGTTATCACAAACTCAACCTTATTCAGTAGTTAATTTATTTTCTCTTTGTTACCCAGCTGGTTTATACTAGCTTTCATCTTGTATTAGTGATGTAGGAGCATTCTACGCAGCCAGCCAAGCAAGCATAAAGGCAGAAGACAGCTGGAAAATCACCAACACACTTTGAAATGTTTTGAAAAATTAATGAGTAGATTTTAATGTAATAGCTAGGGTAAGCGTACTTACATTTATATCTTGGATTTGGGAAAAGATATTGAGCGATTTCTCTCATCTATCGAATGTAATAGGCATTGAAGTCTGTTTAATGAAAGTAGGTAGATTTGATTTAATAGATTAGACAGTTTAGAAGCGTAGGAGGGAAAACGGATATAGACACCCTCACCCTTGTATCATTGTAACATTAAGATGATCACTTAGAATTCATAAGTTGTTGAGCTATAGCAGAGAGTTGTAGAGAAGAACCCATGTATAGGAGCACTTGAGTTAGTATATGAGACTTTGACTCAAATTTCATGGTGTTATGATGCTTACTATTTACATTAGTTAAATGGTATGGTTACAGTTGTTTTGTTTCTCTATTATGCATTTATCTCAATGTTGTATTGTGTGTATGATTTCATGTTGAATGTATGAAGTTTGAGAGAGGAGAAGAGTGAGTTTCAATTGTTTCTCTCCCTGAGAATTCCTGCAAGGAGTGCAGTGAACGTCCGCAAGGTGTGCGTTGACGAGGGTCTGAGTTTTATCTTAGAATGATCAGGAGAGATATCGTTGTTCTCATACTCGCAGAAGTGCAGGTGAAGCACAGAGCCATGCAAGGTGTGCGCAGGCTGGTTGAGGCTTTAGAACTTATTAACCAAGGGAAAAGTTGAAGGACTATTGTTGCAAAGAGTGCACAGGGTCGAAGACTCAAATAACCAAAGGTTATTTGAAATTTTGCCACAAGGAGTGCGAGCAGGAACCCTTTTGGAAGGCTTGAGTTGCAAGTGAAATATCAGGAGAGATAACGCCTTTGAAGTGTTCAAAGGGAGATGAAGATCAAAAAACAATTGTCTCATATAAATTTAGTTCAGGAGGGAGAACACCGAGTCATTTGGGCAGAAGTCATTGAGAAGTGAATTGGGCGGTCAGAATTCTCCGTGGAGAACTCGCGAAATCGTGAGGACCGTAGGATCCAGTGGAGCTGTAAGGTGGTTATGAGTTGGATGAACCAACCACCCTGATATCAAGAATCAACGTGGGTCGTTGATCATGGTCAATATGAGCCATTGATCTCGTTTCAACCCACATCGTTGGATCATTTCGTGAATTTGAGGTTTGTGAGTTTGAAGGGCAGACCAAATTATTGGTTTCCCAAAGTCTTGAGTTGTGAGGAGCAGGGAAGGAGATCCAGACCGTTGGATCCAAGCCACGGGAGAACCATTCGATCAGAACCTCCACGGGATATCGCCTATCAGGGGTTCGGGGGTTGAAAGAATTTCTTTTCGACTGCGAAGTTGCGAAGTGTCGAGCGTCAAGGGCTCATACGGACATGTGGCACATCCATTAGGTGGGGCCATGGGGTTGATAGGTGGCATAACAACAAGCACCCAGAGAAATGTGGAAGCAGGTGACAGGTGGTGGACACACGTCACCTGGAAAGGAGTCAACCCATTGTTGACTTATCGTGCTTCAAGGTTTCGCAAAGGAGGAGCATGAGGGATAAACACCCCAATACGCAAAGTTGCAAGTTGTGAGAGGTGTTAGAGTTAGACCCTAGCCGACAGTCGCTTGTAGAGGCATTAGCGAGGAAGGATCCATACCCATATCGCATCTCAGGTATCGGAGGTTTGGAGTCGAGGGTCTTCGACTCATGAACTCACGAGATCGTGAGTCACGAAAGGAACTTGTGCTAAGGCCCGATTGTGGTCGCATGGAGATGTAAGGCTCACACCTAGTGTTAAGTTGCACAGGGAGGGTTTTCATAAAGGACCTGTGGATTCATTGAAGGTTCCAGTAGGGATCCGAGGGAGCCTCTTTGGCTCGAGGAGAATTTAGAACGATCCTGTAGTGGATCTTGGACAGAGGGTCGGGGGTCGGGGGTCTACATCAAAGTGGTATCATATATTAGAACAATTTCTTTACTTTCTGTAGCAGTGAGAAGGGAGAAAATTTTACAGCCATGCCGCTGAGAAGAAGAGACAGGCCAATACTTGATCCAGTAGTGGAAAGGGAAATGCGCGAATTACGTGCCAAGCTTGATGCTATGGAGACAACATGGAGGTGCACAGTTGACAATGGGGATATCAGCGAAGTTGAAAGTGAAAATGAATCTGGAAATGAAGGAGAAGAAGTTGCAGTCGAAGATGCTACAGAAGAATGCCTATTCAGGGTTGTTGCAAGGATAGGTGCTAGGTAAAAAATGGCCATTCTAGTGTACGAAGGCAACTTGGATGTTGAAGAACTTCTAGACTGGATTAGATCTCTAGAAAAATACTTTGACTATGAGGATGTCGAGGAAGATAAGAAAGTAAAACATGTTGTTACCAGACTTAAAGGGCATGCAACACTATGGTGGGATGAACTGCAGGCTGATAGATGCTGCAAAGGAAGGTAGAAAATCAAAAGCTGGGATAGAATGGTTGCAAAAATGAAAGCCAATTTTATACCCAGCGATTATCAAATCACTCTCTTTCGGAGGATGCAGAATTTGAGACAGAAGATGATGTCAGTGAAAGAATACACTAAAGAATTCTACAAGATAAACATCATAGCAGGTCATCGGGAAAGTGATGATGAAAAATTTTCCAGGTACATGAATGGTCTGTGATATGACATTCAAGATGAGATGATCATGATGACCATTTGAAATGTGGAAGATTCTTATCAGATGGCTCTGAAAGCTGAAGAGAAGCTAAGATGGAAGCAAGTTCAAAGAGGTCCAAGTAGAATTCAAGCCAGAGGTAAAACAATTGCCCAAGACAGAACTCAAAAACCTAAAGAAGAGGGGAAGAAACCTCAACCTCAACCTGAGAGGGGAGAAAGATCACAAGGAAGGCAGTATGCTAATAGAAATACTTTTCCTCGAGCCAGAGGAAGAGGAAGAGGTAGAGGAGGTGAAGTGAAATGCTTTGTTTGTGGAAAAATCGGACATAAATCCTATGAGTGTCCAGATAAGAAGAAAGAAGTTGGTGAAACTGACATTTTCGAAGCTCACGGATGGAATGTTGAGGCAGAAGACGCTGACGGCAGAAGATCCTTAATGATGAGGAAAGTTCTCTTGAAACCAGAGAAGGAACCAAAGAACCCAGCCCAAAGAAATAGTCTATTTCAGACTGCGTGCAAAACCAAAGATAGAGTATGCAAGGTCATAGTGGACAGCGGTAGCATAGATAATCTCATATCTACAGAGATGGTAGAAAAGCTGGAGCTGGAGACTATTGCACATCCAAGCCCATACAGAGTTTTGTGGCTACAAAAAATACATCAGGTAAATGTCACTAAACAGTGTTTAGTCGAATTTAAAATGGGAGGTTATAAAGATGAGATATTATGTGATGTCATTCCCATGGATGGTTTTCATCTATTGCTGGGTAGACTATGGCAATATGACAGAAATGTGGTTCATGATGGGAGAAAGAACATGTACACCCTGGAGAAAAATGGTAGGACTCACATGTTGCTGTCAATTAAGGATAAAGAGGTGAAAACATAAATGAGCAACATTGTACTTCTCATGAGTGGGAAGGAACTTCTTGATGAGGTTAAGAAGAAGGAAGACACACAATTTATTGTGGTCAGGAAACCCAAGATTGTTTTGACCAGTACAAGAATAAATGATTTACCAGAAGAAATCCAAGAATTGTTGGAAGAGTTTGCTAATATAGTAGTGGACAAAATACCTTGTTCATTGCCACCTATCAGGAGTATAAGTCATCATATAGATCTTATACCTGGAGTCAGTTTTCCGAACAAAGAAGCATATCGGTTGACACCACAAGAAAATGAAGAAGTTAAGAAACAGGTCTATGACTTAATGGACAAAGGATTGATTCAGGAGAGCTTGAATCCATGTGTTGTTCCAACAGTGCTCAACCCAAAGAAAGATAGAGGCTGGAGAATGTGTATAGACTCAAGGGAAATCAATAAGATTACCATCAGATACAGATTTCCATTGCCAAGGATGGACGACTTGATGGATTGCTTGAGTGGAGAAAAGTTTTTTTCAAACATTGATTTGAAAAGCAGATATCATCATATTAGAATGAGAGAAGGTGATGAATGGAAGACAACATTCAAGACAAATGAAAAGCTATATGAATGGCTTGTCATGCCATTTGTCTTAATGAATGCACCCAGTACTTTCATGAGGTTGATGAACGAAGTCCTGAAGGATTTCATTGGGACATTCGTCATTGTATATCTTGATGATATATTAATTTTCAGCAGGACATAAGCAGAACACTTAAAGCATTTAGCTGCAGTAATCAGGAGATTACAGTAAGAGAAAATGATGATCAATATGAAGAAATCGTCATTTATGAGGACAAAACTCATTTATTTGGGTTTTGTTATCTCTTCAAATGAACTGAAAATGGATCCAGAAAAGGTAAAGGCGATTAAGGATTGGCCATCGTCGAAAAGTGTATTTGAAGTACAAAGCTTGCTCCAGAAATGTCTTCACTGACATGAATCTGAGCTGGCATGTTGCAGAACTCTCGGTCCACATCTACTTCAATGTGCTATGGGAAAAAAGGTATAATAAGTCCTACTCTCTCATCTACGATGAATTCATCACCCGGATTTATTTTATTCTTTTTAAGAAGAAATACCCAAGGCTATTGACAATAGCCAAAAAGATGATATCCAAGGTAGTCCATTGGTATTTCTATGAGCGCGACACCTACATTAGGGTGTTCGGGGCCACCAGAGAACCACATATCCTACCATCTCATGTCCCAGAAAGGCTTGTCATAGGAGAAATGTGTTATCAAACCATCTTGCAAGGCTACAACGTCACCCTAGTCAAGGACAAGAAACGAGTATTCATACCCTATGGTTTCCATGTAGGTTTCTACTTGGTAAAAGATATTGCTCAAGCCCAACAAGAAGGGTTGAGCCAAATAGAGTTCATATTCTCGACAGGACAATTCCACAAGCATGATCCAAAGGGCCTAGTCTTGCAACATGCTTCACAAGTGTTGTCCTGCTGGTTGTACGCCCACAACAAATTCGAAGACGAAGTATTCACAGAAAATTCCCAGGACTAGGACGATGTCGTACAAAGGATGGAAAACCTAAAAATGACCAAGTTTAGGTCCATGATCCTGCATGAACAGGCGAAAAAAATAGAACAGTGGGCTCAAGAATCTCTCAAAGCCATGGAATAAGTCAGAGTGGCAGAGGCCACAAAGGCACAGAACAGGGGACTAACTATGACACCAGAGGCATAGGCAAGGGGAATGTTCCTAATAGAATAGGTGCAACGAGTAATCGACCAGCTGCAAAATGCCCCAGACCTCATAGAAATGGAAAGGGTCACTGTCGACAACCCAGTTGAGAGTCGAGAAGGTCCAAGTGGCCTGAAGCTAATACAAATTGACAAAATCATCGAGTTAAATGACCCTGAAGTTACAACACCACAGGCCGGATCAACAGGGAATGTTTCGGCTCAGCCAGAGATAACAAGGACATCCGAGAGAGAAAGTGCACCAAATCCCCTCCATGACTTAATAACAATTTATGATGAGGAGGAGAGTTCAGAGGTGTCCTTGGTGACTCTGGTGCAAATCATAGAAGAAAAGGATCCTAAGAAGGCCTCTTCCCTAGCTCCCGATGCTTAAATTTGAGGCCTTCCATAGAATGACCAGGAGGTCGAAAGTGTCTTAGACACTGAGCTACTCGATGTACCAGAGACCCAAGTGGATATCCTGAGGGACGAGCTAGGATTATGCAAACAAAAAGAAGAAGTTCCATAGTAGGAAATCGACATCTCAACAACTGATTATCAAGTAAGTACCAATCCTTCCCATGATGCTTCAATTTCAGGTGGTACTTTACCTCCCGATGCACAACAACCAGTGGTCGGACCTTTGGAACATACGGAATAAGTTCAAGAACCCAGTCTTGAACAGATATACACCATCAGGAGCCTCGAAAATATGCTTACTTGGGGAGATCAACAAATTCCTGAACCCATGGAAGAGGTTGTTGACATACAAGCCATATCCTATGAATGGAAGAGAAAATCCAATGTGAAGAGAACCACCAAGAAGAGGAAGCTTACTCGGGATCGCTCCATCCTCATTAGCACAGAGGAAAAATTCATTAACACAGAGCATGCCAAGACGTTTGATCTTATCGGTGCAGGGATGGCAATCTCAGATGCCACCTTGGATAGAGAAAAAAGGGATGAAGAGGAGTTGGGCCCTACACTGAAGGAGCTGGAATATGTACGCCATTTGGTGAAATATTATTAGGACTCCGCACAGGCCATGGTGTTCTTGAGAAGTGAATTCCAAGATGCCTACAATAAATTCACAAATGAGCGGCACCTTTTCACTGCAGGAATCACCCATTTCCAAGAAGACAACCTCATGGCTTCAGCGATGTGCAAAGATATGGAAAGATGGTATGAAAAATCACACCAAGCAGTGGAGAGGATCGATTACATCAATGTCGTTCAGCAGGGTCGAGACGCCGAAGAGCATGACATTTAGGTACTAAGGGATAGTAGCATCAATCGCATAAATAAATCGCCTGAATACTAGGTGAAAATGGCCCAAGAACCTCATCAGGAAATCCAAGAGAAATGGGCCGAGTGTGAAAAGATTTGGACCAAGATCAACTGAGCGATGAGAGACATCGACCTCCCAGAATTCAGCAGACCCGATGAATTTGTCTACTTGCATGACATAGTTAAATTACATGTTGAACAAGACTCATTGTGGGTTGAGAAGATAGCAAAGTTGGTGAACATGGCGCTAGGTCAAGTGCATCAGTTCATGGAACATATTATCAAGGCTCCAACCATGTTGTAGCAGTTAAGTGCTAGAGTAGTCAAGTATCGGGCCCGGGCAATAGAGATAAAGGAAATCCTTTCGGTCCCAATGGACCAACACAGATTCATGTATGCCAACACGTGCGAGGATCTCTTCGTCCAATGGTCGGAGTACGAGAAGATTCATCCACTCAAGTGAAATCATTTGATGACTCTTAGAATACTGAGCGATGAAAGCACCATGTGGCGATGTTTTTTTTTACTTAGATTGCATTTTTGATAGTTACTTTTAGTTAATAATATGTTATAAATAGGAGGATCGACCTATTAGAAAGGGGTCGATGGTTGTTGCAAAGACCATCACTTTTGGATTTTTAAATAACTATTTCAGAGCTACCTTAATTGAGAAGTCGTGTTTAGGACCTGAGACAAATTTGTGTTTTTCATCAAAAGCATGTTTGATTGGATCTAAAGAATAATTATTTATGATTTTCTCTCATGAATGGATGTTGTAATGAGTAAGAGCCTCTGAATCTGTTGATAAGTTATCTGATACAATATTTTTATAGTTCTTTTCTTTAATGATGAAAATTGAATCATTGTGTTAATATGTGATTGATGATTAGAGTTAAGGAAACTATTTTTCTTTCCATCGTTTATTGCATGTATGTTTTCCCCTTATAATCATATCTCAGTCAATAATTGGAACACCAGTAGGTTGATGTATTAGTACTAGGCTTGTTGTAGGTGTAAGAATCATTGTCTGCATGCTTCAGTAGAAGGGTTATCACAAACTCAACTGTATTCAGTAGTTAAGTTATTTTCCCTGTGTTACCCTGCTGGTTTATACTAGCTTTCATCTTGTATTGGTGATGGAGGAGCATCGTACGCAGCCAGCCAAGCAAGCATAAAGGAAGAAGACAGCTGGAAAATCACCAACGCACATTTTGAAATGTTTTGAAAAATTAACGAGCGGATATTAATGTAATGTCTAGTTGAAGCGTACTTACATTTATATCTTGTATTTGTGAAAGGATCTTGAGCGATTGCTCTTATCTATCGAATGTAATAGGAATTTAAGTCTGTTTAATGAAAGTAGGTAGATTTGATTTAATAGATTAGACAGTTTAGAAGCGTAGGAGGGAAAATGGATATAGACACCCTCACCCTTGTATCATTGTAACATTAAGATGATCATTCAGAATTCATAAGTTGTTGAGTTGTAGCAGAGAGTTGTAGAGAAGAATCCATGTATAGGAGCAATTGAGTTAATATATGAGACTTTGACTCAAATTTCATGGTGTTATGATGCTTACTGTTTACATTAGTTAAATGGTATGGTTACAATTGTTTTGTTTCTCTATTATGCATTTATCTCAATGTTGTATTGTGTGTATGATTTCATGTTGAATGTATGAAGTTTGAGAGAGGAGAAGAGTGAGTTTCAATTGTTTCTCTCCCTGAGAATTCCTGCAAGGAGTGCAGTGAACGTCCGCAAGGTGTGCGCTGACAAGGGTCTGATTTTTATCTCAGAAAGATCAGGAGAGATATCGTTGTTCTCATACTCGCAGAAGTGTAGGTGAAGCACAGAGCCATGCAAGGTGTGCATAGGCTGGTTGAGGCTTTAGAACTTATTAACCAAGGGGAAAGTTGAAGGACTACTGTTGCAAAGAGTGCACAGGGTTGAAGACTCAAATAACCAAAGGTTATTTGAAAGTTTGCTGCAAGGAGTGCGAGAAGGAACCCTTTTGGAAGGCTTGAATTGCAAGTGAAAGCTCGGGAGAGATAATGCCTTTGAAGTGTTCAAGGGGAGACAAAGATCAAAAAAAAATTGTCTCATAGAAATTTAGTTCAAAAGGGAGAACACCGATTCATTTGGGTAGAAGTCATTGAGAAGTGAATTGGGCGGTCATAATTCTCCATGGAGAACTCGCGAAATCGTGAGGACCGTAGGATCCAGTGGAGCTGTAAGGTGGTTATGAGTTGGATGAACCCACCACCCTGATATCAAGAATCAACGTGGGTCTTTGATCATGGTCAATATGAGCCGTTGATCTCGTTTCAACCCACATCGTTGGATCATTTCGTGAATTCAGGGTTCATGAGTTTGGAGGGAAGACCAAATTATTGGTTTTGCAAAGTCTTGAGTTGGGAGGAGCAGGGAAGGAGATCTAGACCATTGGATCCAATCCATGGGAGAACCGTTGGATCAGAACCTCCGCGAGGTATCGTGTATCGGGGGTTCAGGGGTGAAAGAATTTCTTTTCGACTACAAATTCGTGAAGTGCTGAGCGCTGAGGGATCATATGGATATGTGGCACATCCATTAGGTGGGCCATGGGGTTGACAAGTGGCATAACAACAAGCACCCAGAGAAAGGTGGAAGAAAGTGACAGGTGGTGGACACACGTCACCTGGGAAGGAGTCAACCCATTGTTGAATTATCGTTCTTTGAGGTTTCACAAAGGAGGAGCACAAGGGCTCAACACCCCAACTCGTGAAGTTGTAAGTTGTGAGAGGTGTTAGAGTTAGACCCTAGACAGGGGTTGCTTGTAGAGGCATTAGCAAGGAAGAATTCATACCCATATCGCATCTTGGGTATCAGAGGTTTGGAGTCGAGGGTATTCGACTCATGAACTCATGAGATCGTGAGTCACGAAAGGCACTTGCGCTAAGGCCCGGTTGTGGTCGCATGGAGACGTAAGGCTCACACCTGGTGTTAAGTTGCACAGTGCGGGTTTTCATAAAGGACCTGTGGATTCATTGAAGGTTCCAGTAGGGATCCAAGGGAGCCTCTTTGGCTCAAGGAGAATTTAGAACGATCCTGCAGCGGATCTCGGATAGAGGGTCGGGGGTCGAGGGTCTGCATCAAAGTGGTATCAGAGATTAGAACAATTTCTTTTCTTTCTGTAGCAGAGAAAAGGGAGAAACTTTTACAGCCATGACGCTGAGAAGAAGAGACAGGCCATTACCTGATCCAGCAGTGGAAAGGGAAATGTGTGAATTACGTGCCAGGCTTGATGCTATGGAGATAACATAGAGGCGCACAGTTGACATTAGGGATATCAGCGAAGCTGAAAGTGAAAATGAAGATGGAAATGAAGGAGAAGAATTTGCAGTCGAAGATGCTACAGAAGAATGCCTATTCAGGGTTGTTGCAAGGATAGGTGCTAGGTAAAAAATGGCCATTCTAGTGTACGAAGGCAACTTGGATGTTGAAGAACTTCTAGACTGGATTAGATCTCTAGACAAATACTTCGACTATGAGGATGTTGAGGAAGATAAGAAAGTAAAACATGTTGTTACCAGACTTAAAGTGCATGCAACACTGTGGTGGGATGAACTGCAGGCTAACAGATGCTGCAAAGGAAGGTAGAAAATCAAAAGCTGGAATAGAATGGTTGCAAAAATGAAAGCCAAGTTTACACCCATTGATTATCAAATCACTCTCTTTTGGAGGATGCAGAATTTGAGATAGAGGTTGATGTCAGTGAAAGAATACACTGAATAATTCTACAAGATAAACATCAGAGCAGATCATCGGGAAAGTGATGATGAAAAATTTGCCAGGTACATGAATGGTCTGCGATATGACATTCAAGATGAGATGAGCATGATGACCATTCGAAATGTGGAAGATTCTTATCATATGGCTCTGAAAGATGAAGAGAAGATGAGCCGGAAGCAAGGTCAAAGAGGTCCAAGTAGAATTCAGGCCAAAGGCAAAACAATTGCCCAAGACAGAACTCAGAAACCTAAAGAAGAGGGGAAGAAACCTCAACCTCAACCTGAGAGGGGAGAAATATCACAAGGAAGGCAATATGCTAATAGAAATACTTTTCCTCGAGCCAGAGGAAGAGGAAGAGGTAGAGGAGGTGAAGTGAAATTCTTTGTTTGTGGAAAAATCGGACATAAATCCTATGAGTGTCCAGATAAGAAGAAAGAAGGTGGTGAAACTGACATTTCCGAAGCTCAAGGATGGAATGTTGAGGCAGAAGACGCTGAGGGAGGAAGATCCTTAATGATGAGGAAATTTCTCTTGAAACCAGAGAAGGAACCAGAGAACCCAGCCCAAAGAAATAGTATGTTTCGGACTGCTTGCAAAACCAAAGATAGAGTATGCAAGGTCATAGTGGACAGCGGTAGCACAGATAATCTCATATCTACAAAGATGGTAGAAAAGATGGATCTAGAGACTATTGCACATCCAAGCCCATACAGAGTTTTGTGGCTACAAAAAGGACATCAGGTAAATGTCACTAAACAGTGTTTAGTCGAATTTAAAATGGGAGGTTATAAATATGAGATATTATGTGATGTCATTCCCATGGATGTTTGTCATCTATTGTTGGGTAGACCATGGCAATATGACAGAAATGTGGTTCATGATGGGAGAAAGAACACGTACACCTTGGAGAAAAATGGTAGGACTCACATGTTGCTACCGATTAAGGATAAAGAGGTGGAAACATAAATGAGCAACATTGTACTTCTCATGAGTGGGAAGGAACTTCTTGATGAGGTTAAGAATAAGGAAGACACACAATTTATTATGGTCAGGAAACCCAAGATTGTTTTGACCAGTACGAGAATAGATGATTTACCAGAAGAAATCCAAGAGTTGCTGGAAGAGTTTGCTAATATAGTAGTGGACGAACTACCTTGTTCATTGCCACGTATCAAGAGTATAAGTCATCATATCGATCTTATACCTGGAGTCATTTTTCTAAACAAAGAAGCATATCGGTTGACGCCGCAGGAAAATGAAGAAGTTAAGAAACAGGTCTAGGACTTAATGGACAAAGGATTGATTCGGGAGAGCTTGAGTCCATGCGATGTTCTGACAGTGCTCAACCCAAAGAAATATGGAGGCTGGAGAATGTGTATAGACTCAAGGGAAATCAATAATATTACCATCAAATACAGATTTCCATTGCCAAGGATCGACGACTTGATGGATTGCTTGAGTGGAGAAAAGTTTTTTTCAAAGATTGATTTGAAAAGCAGATATCATCAGATTAGAATGAGAGAAGGTGATGAATGGAAGACAGCATTCAAGACAAATGAAAATCTATATGAATGGTTTGTCATGCCATTTGGCTTAACAAATGTGCCCAGTACTTTCATGAGGTTGATGAACAAAGTCCTGAAGGATTTCATTGGGAAATTCGTTATTGTATATCTTGATGATATATTAATTTTCAGCAGGACAGAAGCAGAACACTTAAAGAATTTAGCTGCAGTAATGAGGAGACTACAATAAGAGAAAATTCTGATCAATATGAAGAAATCGTCATTCATGAGGACAAAACTCATTTACTTGGGTTTTTTTATCTCTGCAAATGAACTGAAAATCGATCCAGAAAAGATAAAGGCGATTAAGGATTGGCCATCGCCGAAGAGTGTATTTGAAGTACGAAGCTTCCATGGTTTGGCTAGCTTCTACAGGAAATTCATTTGAAACTTCAATGGAATTAGTGCAACGATGATGGATACAGTGAATAAAAGACATAAATCTTTTCACTGGATGGAGGAAGCAGAGAAGAGCTTCAATCTACTAAAGAAGAAGATCATTGAGTAACCAATTTTGGTTTTTCCATATTTTAGCAAGACATTCCAGGTCAGGTGTGACACGAGTGGATTTGCAATTGGAGTGGTCTTAAGCCAAGACGACAGGCCGGTTGCATATTTCAGTGAAAAACTGAATGAAGCAAAGATTAAGTACTCCACATATGAAAAAGAATTCTATGCAGTCGTACAAGTGCTGAAAAAATGGAGACACTATTTGGTTCCCAAGGAGTTTGTTTTGTACAATGATAATCACGCTTTACAATTCGTGACTCAATAAGAGAAGTTGAACCAAAAACATGCTAAATGGGTTGAATACATGCAAAATTTTACTTCTGTGATTAAGCATATTTCTAGAACTGCTAACAAAGTTGTTGATGCTTTGAGCAGGAAATGTTTTCTTATGCAGGAATTCAAGGTCAAGACTTTGGGTTTTGATAACCTCAAGGAAATGTATAGGGATGATCCATATTTTAAGGAGGCATATGAGGCATCTGAGAATCGAATTCTCAGAGACAGAAGCCATTGGACTGAATACATGATCCAGGATGGATTATTATTCAGTGGCAATCAGCTATGTATTCCGAAATGCTCCATGAGAGAGAACCTGTTGAAGGAAAAACACAGCGGAGGATTAGCCTAACACTTCGATCATGATAAAACGTTCTCAAAGTTGAATGACTCATATTTTTGGCCAGGGATGAGGATGGATGTGAAAAAAATTATGGACAAGTGCAGAATTTGTCAGCACATGAAAGGGAAAAGGAAGAACACAGGATTATATCAACCATTACCCATTGCTGAAAGGTCGTGGGATGCAGTGAGCATGGATTTCATATTGGGACTGCCAAGGAAACAAAGAGGATATGATTCAATCTTTGTGGTAGTCAAAAGATTTTCAAATATGGCACATTTCATACCATGTTAGAAAAACAGTGACACAACTCGTATTGCGAACCTATTTTTCAAGGAAGTTGTCAGACTTCACGGCTTGCCAAGTAGTATCATTTCTAATCGAGATACCAAGTTCGTGGGACATTTTTGGAGGACCTTAT
Source organism: Picea engelmannii (assembly GCA_009831015.1). Taxonomy (NCBI): domain Eukaryota; kingdom Viridiplantae; phylum Streptophyta; class Pinopsida; order Pinales; family Pinaceae; genus Picea; species Picea engelmannii. The sequence continues at coordinate 138,846 of ML777903.1, read as the reverse complement.
GGAAGAAGTTGGGGATGAACTTGTCTTTTAGCTCAGTGTATCATCCTCAAATGGATGGACAGACGGAGGTCATAGACAGGAGCTTGGGAGATTTGCTGAGGAGCTTAGTGACTGAACACCACAATCAATGGGATCACATTCTGCCATAGGCGAAATTCTCTTACAATGATTCACTCAATAGAAGCACAGGGAAGAGTCCATTATAGATTGTATATGGAATGCAACCAAGGGGAGTTTCTGAATTGAAATATGTAGAACAAGCTGAATTCAGAAGTGCTAGTGCAAAGGACTTTGTAGAAGGAATGAAGGAGCTTCACAACCGAGTTAAGGAGTGATTGCAGAGTTCAAGTCAAGAATACAAGCAGAGAGTAGATCAACATAGGCGAGAACTTCAATTTGAAGTTGGTGATCTGATTCTTGCGCATTTGAGGAAGGAGAGGTTCCCAAGGGGAACGTATAACAAGCTCAAGATGAAAAAGATTGGACCCTGTAAGGTCATAAGGAAATTTGGGGCAAATGCATATGAGATTGAATTACCCAATGGGGTCAGAATCTCACCGATATTCAATGTCACGGATTTGTACCCTTACAGAGATGAAGAAGTAGGAGCAAAGGATGAGCAGGAAGAAGTCCAATGGACAAATCAAATGCCTGTAGCTGAAAAGCCACAGATGGAAAGCATAACTAACAAGAAGATTAGCAGAAAGACCAAGAGAAAGAAGTATTTTGAATACTTGGTCAACTCGAAGGGACATCTAGTGGAAGATGCCAGTTGGGAGGATGAAGCAGAAATTCAAAGGCATGGACAGACAGTGCAAGAGCTCATGAAAAAGAGTTCATGAAAATTTTCAAGCAAGGGAGTATGATGCAGGAGCATCGTACGCAGCCAGCTAAGCAAGCATAAAGGCAGAAGACAGCTAGAAAAGCACCAGCACACATTTTGAAATGTTTTGAAAAATTAATGAGAATATATTAATGTAATAGCTAGGGGAAGCGTACTTACATTTATATCTTGGATTTGTGAATAGATCTTGAGCGATTTCTCTCATCTATCGAATGTAATAGGCATTTAAGTCTGTTTAATGAAAGTAGATAGATTTGATTTAATAGACTAGACAGTTTAGAAGCGTAGAAGGGAAAATGGATATAGACACCCTCACCCTTGTATCATTGTAACATTAAGATGATCATTCAGAATTCATAAGTTGTTGAGTTGTAGCAGAGAGCTGTAGAGAAGAACCCATGTATAGGAGCACTTGAGTTAATATATGATACTTTGACTCAAATTTCATGGTGCTATGATGCTTACTATTTACATTAGTTAAATGGTATGGTTACAGTTGTTTTGTTTCTTTGTTATGCATTTATCTCAATCTTGTATTGTGTGTATGATTTCATGTTGAATGTATGAAGTTTGAGAGAGGAGAAGAGTGAGTTTCAATTGTTTCTCTCCCTGAGAATTCCTGCAAGGAGTGCAGTGAACGTCCGCAAGGTGTGCATTGACGAGGGTTTGAGTTTTATCTCAGAAATCTTAGGAGAGATATCATTATTCTCATACTCACATAAGTGCAGGTGAAGCACAGAGCCATGCAAGGTGTGTGCAGGCTGGTTGAGGCTTTAGAACTTATCAACCAAGGGGAAAGTTGAAGGAATACTGTTGCAAAGAGTGCACAGGGTCAAAGACTCAAATAACCAAAGGTTATTTGAAAGTTTGTCGCAAGGAGTGTGAGCAGGAACCCTTTTGGAAGGCTTTATTTGCAAGTGAAATCTTAGGAGAGATAATGCCTTTGAAGTGTTCAAAGGGAGACGGAGATAAAAAAAAAAAATCGTCTCATAGAAATTTAGTTCGGGATGGAGAACATCGAGTCGTTTGGGAAGAAGTCATTGAGAAGTGAATTGGGTAGTTAGAATTCTTCGTGGAGAACTCGCGAAATCGTGAGGACCGTAGGATCCAGTGGAGCTGTAAGGTGGTTATTTGTTGGACAAACCCACCACCCTGATATCAAGAATCAACGTGGGTCATTGATCATGGTCAATATGAGCCATTGATCTCATTTGAACCCACATCGTTATATCATTTCATGAATTCGGGGTTCGTGAGTTTGGAGGGCAGACCAAATTATTGGTTTCGTGAAGTCCCGAGTTGTGAGGAGTAGGGAAGGAGATCCAGACCATTGGATCCAAGCCACGGGAGAACCATTGGATTAGAACCTCCATGGGGTATCACGTATCGGGGGTTCGGGGGTTGAAAGAATTTCCTTTTGACTACAAAGTCACGAAGTTTCAAGCATCAAAGGCTCGTACGGACACATGGCACATCCGTTAGGTGGGACCGCGGTGTTGACAGGTGGCGTAACAACAAGCACCCAGAGAAAGGTGGAAGCGGGTGACAGGTGGTGGACACACGTCGCCTAGGAAGGAGTCAACCCATTGTTGACTTATCGTGCTTCGGGGTTTCACAAAAGAGGAGCACGAGGGCTCAACACCCCAACTCGCAAAGTTGCAAGTTGCGAGAGGTGATAGAGTTAGACCCTAGCCAGCGGTCACTTGTAGAGGTGCTAGCGAGGAAGGAACCATACCCATATCACATTTTGGGTATCAGAGGTTTGGAGTCGAGGGTCGTCAACTCACGAAATCATGAGATCACGATTCATGAAAGGCGCTTGCGCTAAGGCCCAGTTGTGGTTGCATGGAGACGTAAGGCTCGCGCCTGGTGTTAAGTTTCATAGGGAGGGTTTTCATAAAGGACCTATGGATTCGTTGAATGTTCCAGTAGGGATCTGAGGGAGTCGCTTCGGCTCGAGGAGAATTTAGAATGATCCTGCAGTGAATCTCAGACAGAGGGTCAGGGGTCTGCATCAGTTGGTCCCACCTATAAGAGAAAATAAAAAAAAATAACGCTCTAACTAAAGGAATATTTTTCACAAGAAGACATCTTGTCAATCACTACGTAAATCCCATCGATTAATTGGCCAGATTGCAAGATCTGGAGGACCATTCTTCCATTAAATGTTGCAGATTCGAGCCTCGGTGGCGGGTTTGGTTCCTATTGTTGAGTTAAAGGCATTTAGGACCCCTCAACAGAATTGGCACTAGAAGGAGGGCCCAAAGAATGAATGGCTGACAATATTTTTGACATAATATTTCACACATCCTGTAGATTCAAAGCAACCCACATGCATGGCTAGTCATTCCCAAGACAACCCACACACACCGAGTACTATTGAAAGGATTAAATCACCCCAGCAAGAGGAAGAACATATATTTCATGAGATACCTTACGCTCTTCCTCATGAGGATTTGAACCAGTTCAGAAGAATCACAAGAGCTTATGCCCAACAGATCAGAGTGTTTCCCTTAGCTCCATTACTTCCTTGTAGAAAACAAGTAAGAAAACCATTGGTCGATACCCCCAAATAGGTTTTTTTGCACATAGTAGAAGAACTAATAGATTTCTTCCTCACCGAAATCAAGAATCCTCTTAATCTAATCCCTGAAACACCAGTTGGTAACTGCTCTGAGCCCGACGATTTTTCAGACGAGGAAGGGTTTAACTCAGAACGCTCAGTTTCGGGATCGAACGACATGGAAGATAATAATGATCATAATGAAGAAAGGGGAAACCCACCTCAGAATAATCAACCTTGATTGGCCAGAGATGCTCTGGCCATCCCTGGACGAGTACATAACCTCCCCTAACATCCAGAGAAGTTACTCTCTAAATTTGACCCTAAAACCTCTGGATTGCTTGAAAACCATATCAAAAAATTCATACCAGCTATCAGAGTGATGAATGTTCAACATGAAGACGTAGTATGAAGGATTTTTCCCTATACTTTTGAGAATTCAGCCTCCACATGGTATTTTATATTACCTGTAGGATCCATAACTATTTGGAAGAAGTTTCAAAAGGATTTTATAGATAAATTTGCAGAAGAAATCACTACAGGAGATTTGATGCTCGAGTTGTTCACCACCGCCATGAGTTCAAAGGAGAAGGTTAAATACTTTAATCAACGGTTCACCACTATCCTAAACAAATTTCAACCTGAAGCTAAATCCCCTCAGGAGTTGCAAATCGAAGTATATGTTAATTCTTTCCCAACTTCTATTTCCATGTTCGTGAAGAGAGCTACCAAAACAACCTTAGCAGAGAATTTTGAAGAAGCAAAAACAATAGAGTTCCAAATGAAGGGATGTAAAGAAGGCTAGGTCTCATTAGTTAAGAAGGAATTTCAACCTCCTCCCAAGAGAGGACTCTTTTTCACTAGACCCCCAGGGAAACAAATAGAACAAGGTCCTGAAAAGGGAAGTGGAGACATAGAATACCTACAACGCATGGTTAAGAAATTGTCAAACAAAATCATGGACATGAAAATAAGTGCAAGGAAAGGGAACCAAGGCCAGAGGCCCTATAACCCTTTTTTTAAATAAATCCACCTTTCAAAGCAATTGAACCCCCCCCATCCAACTTAAGCATCGATCTGGGAAATGTAGCATCTGACTCTTTTTGTACCTATAACCAAGAGAAACACTCTGAAAGAGACTTCCCACAATGTGTGCATGCCATGAATTTGATGGCCAACTGGTTTCTAGATAAATTTTCCCTAACCAAACAGTCAAGCGGCTCAGCTATGGATATCGTTGATCGGGAAGAAGTTGATCCACCAGAAGAAATGACCATGTTGATATGGGACCCTGACCTACCAATGCCTTCTGATGACCTATTTGAGGTTCAAGAACCACCCGTAGAAGTCTTGGCTGTGAAAACACGAAGTAGGGGTCATCATGTCTCAAACTACCTCACTACAACCCAAACTTCAGGAGGAAAACCAGCTCTTGATCACCCGAACGCACATTTTGTCTCGTGAAGAAACCCTATAAACATCCATACACATGAATCATCCAATCTAGACTACAACATAGTAGAAGATTTGGAAATTTTGAAGGCAAATATATCAGTCATGGACATGTGTAGAATCCCTCAGCAAAAGGACTTTCTTTTACAAACGTTGAAATCAATAGAAAATCCTACAACAAGCACTGACCAAGGAGAAAATCTAACTCTCATAAACAAACCAACTATGAATGCTTGCTCTAAAGATAAGAAGGGAAAGCCTTTTGTGCCACCTTTCCTTTTGACTTTTGAAGTATTCAACAGAAACCTCCATAACTGTTTGGTTGACTCAAGAGCATCCTCCAATGTTATGCCATTGTCTATTTGAAAAAAATTAAACGCAATCCCTCTCAAAAGTGATAAACATGTAATACAACTTGACAAAACCTAGGTGAAGGTTATGGGAGAGCTCAAAGATGTAATGATCAGGATAGAGACACACCCTAAATTTGTTCAAGTAATCGACATCATTGTAGTAGATATCCCAGAAGCCTATGGATTGCTACTGAGTCGAGATTGGTCTGAGAAGTTAAATGGATAATTTAGTACAGACTGGGATCACCTTTGGCTTCCATTAAAGGGACACACAAATATGATCAGAATCGATAGGGAAAGATATCTAAAACACACGATCACCAACCTGAAAACCCTTAACGATCCCTCATCGACAGACTTTCCTGTGCTAGGAAATTATTCCTGTGATTCTGATTTCAGGAATTTCTCCCCCCACTCATCTGATGTCCCTCTTACTCAAAAATTTGAATTAATTTTTCAAGAAAATTTTCCAACGACGACGGGGGAAACCCTCTTCTGTCAAGAACCAGTGTTAGAAATCATGGAACAGATAGGCGGAAAGGAGGAAAGTGGCATAAGAAAGGAAGTTGACGGTTCTTGCTCACAAATGTGCACCTTATACTTTGATGGATCTAAATCACAAGAAGGGTTAGGGGCAGGGTGCATCCTCATTGACCCAAAGGGTAAACGAAGTTTCCTATCCTGTAGACTAGAATTTGAATGCACAAACAACATCGCCGAGTATGAATCCCTAGTACAAGGGCTGAAGAAATCCATAGACTTAAACGTTAAAGAATTAAAGGTTTTTGGATATTTTGAAATCATCGTTAGACAAGTAAGGAACACTATACATTGCAACTCTCCCCACATGAAGAATTACCAACAGGAAGTGCACAGACTAATAGACCATTTTGAAGCCTTCAACATTACAGTGATCCCGAGATAAAAGAAAATTCTTATTGATTCTTTGGCCACTGTCGCCTCAAGGCTATCACCTCTAGAAGACTATGAAGCCTCCCGGTTCACTATGGAGCTACTCCACAAATCATCGGTGCCCAAAAATATTTCTAATTGGAAGGTATTTGAAGGAGATAAACAGATCATCAACTTTTTAACCAATCAGGATAATTTTAAAGACTTGGCTATTGACAATGAAGTATTTCAGGAGCAATTAGTAGAAAGCAATCCTCATACAGATCAACCGACTAGCAAACCAAGGTCTCACATGATACCAAAGGGAGTAGCCAATTTAGAAAACCTTTTTGACCTAAGTGAAATATTTAAAGGGTCAAAGAACACAAATATGGGGAGTTCTTGTCCCATGCACGAAACTATAAATCTAGGAACCCCGAAAAACCCAAAGAATATAAATCTCAGAAAGACAGTATCTAAAGATGAAAGGAAGGCCTATCTCAAAATTTTCAAACAATATCAAGATGTTTTCGCATGGTCCTACTGAGATCTAAAAACTTATGATACTTGTATCATTCAACACACTATCCCGTTAAATCCTGAAGTGAAACCCTTCCAATAGAAGCTCTGGAAATACCACCCATCCCTGTAGCCTCTCATGTGTCAGGAGTTGAAGAAACCACTAGATGCCAAGATTATCTTCCAAGTTAGACACTTTGCATGGGTAGCAAATTTTGTTCCTACGAGGAAAAATTATGGGCAGATCCACCTATGCATAGATTTTAGAAACCTTAACAGAGCTTCAGAAAAGGACAACTACCCAATCCCACCAATGGAGAAACTCTTGCAGACTGTGTCTGGATCTGAGATTTTTTCCCTGCTGGACAATTTTTAAGGTTACAACCAAGTTCTAGTTTCAGAAGAAGACCGTTTGAAAACTACCTTCTGAACCAAGTGAGGAACCATTTCTTATAATCGTATGCCCTTTGGGTTAATCAATACAGGGGTGACCTTCCAGAGGGCCATGGACTTAGGATTTCGGGGACTAATCAACAAGTGTGTAGTATTCTATTTGGACGACGTGACTATGTATTCAAAGAATAGAGAAGATCACATCCAACATTTAACCCATATTTTCGAAAGGTGTAGAAAGTACGGTATATCCTTAAACCCTAAGAAAATTATTTTCGGTTTCAAGGAAGGTAAGTTGTTAGGCCACATTATATCTCAAGAAGGGATTCGCATAGACCTAGAACAGATTAAGGCTATATCTTAGCTTCCATTACCTCCTAATAAGAAGTCTATGCAATCTTTCTTCAGGAAAATCCATTTTGTAAGAAAATTCACCCCCGATTTCGCTGAAACAATCAAACCCTTACAAAAAATGATCTGTAAAGATGTTGAATTTAAGTGGGCCGATGAATGGAAAAGGTCTTTCAGAAATAATAAGACTGCAATATCCCAAGCCCTAGTTTTGTGAAGTTCTAATTTTAGCAAATATTTCTTCCTCTCCACTTTCGCTTCCGATCAATCGTTAGTTGCAGTATTGACTCAAAAGAATGATGACAACAACGAGGCCCTGGCATCATTCATGAGCACTAATCTCCAAGGGGCCGAACTAAATTACACTTCTATAGACAAAGAGGCTTATGCAGTGTACAAGGTAGTAAAACACTTCAGATCTTACATCCTTAAGAACCATACCAAAGTCATAGTGCCTCACCCTGCAGTCTGATCCATATTCACTCAATATGAGATGGGGGAGAGAAGGGGAAATTGGATGGAAATAGTCCAAGAATTTGATCTAGATATAAAACCTGCTAAACTGGTTAAGGGACAAGGATTATGCAAATTGGCAGTTGAAGCCCAGGACCAAGTAAATGAAAACCCTGAATGGGAGAATGAATTAGAATTGTGGTGTGGTGAAGCTTCATACGTCTCCCCAGGGCAAGAGTCTTGGTATGAGAAACTGAATTATCTCCTGCATCATGGAACTTGTTGGACACACCTACCACACTTAGAGTGGGGGTGAATGAGTGTGGGGATCTTTTTCCCAAAACTGCCCTCTTGCACAAAAACTCATCAATTAGCATTCAACATTTATTCATTACCCATTGTTGTCATTTATAACC
>ML777903.1:79852-116546 GCA_009831015.1 Picea engelmannii | reverse complement strand
TATAGAATAGTATTATCTGAAAATATATCATAACTCATACCATTACTCATCAAACAAACTTGGGTCCATTACCCAAACCTAGGGTCTCCAACTTCTCATGGCCATAACTCTCTAACCGTGAGGAATTATGTGACGTTCCACATGCCACTGGAAATGAAATGACAAGAACTATCCATATAGGATATTTTCCCTGACAAATTCACTTTCCTTCATCTCATTATTCCATAATTATTCATGGGTTCTCTTACTCCACAAAGCGTCTTCCCGTGAGGGCTTTCACCATTAGGGGACCACTTTGGAGTTCATCCATATTTACTTCTTATCAACCATGAAAAAACAATAATAAGTCATATTTACATCAAACACTATTGGGTCCATTACCCAAAACTTTGTGCTACGGGTCTTTCTTCAAGGGTTGACATCAATGACAACCAAGCTTAATCAACATGGTGGTCTAGTAAAACCTTAAGGGAAATATGGTAAGCTGGAAAGGACTACATGTACCTTCGAGACAGAGCTAGCAAAAAATTCACCTTAACCATCTCATTTTTGAAAATAATATATGTCCTCCTCTCCCACTCGCTCAGGGCATTCTACCGAAATAAAATCAACTATATCAAATGAGTTCACAGTAGGAGAGGATATGTAGATAACTGCGTCGGGGCTATGGATGCTCACTGGCAGTGGATCAAGGTCTGTGACGTCGGGGTGATTCCGTCAGGGCTATGGATACTCGCTAGTAGTGGAGCAACACCATAGAAAGTGAATGATGATAACTAAAGGGCTTGGCGCTAGTGAATGATTTACTTGACACTTTTCAAAGGGGGCATGAGTCAGGGTTACAGGAAATGAAGGTGGAATAAAGGTTGAAAACCCCACAGGCAGGCCCAGATGCACCAACCAGGGAATTTCAAATGCAAGGATAAAAGAGGCTTTAATAAAAACCAATTAAGTTCTTAAAAAGATTTTGCATCAGCGGAGCCCGAAGTAGGAACAAATATTATGCTTTCTCCCAGTAAGTCGCCATTTTTTGAGAACTCAACACACCCTAAAACAAGCCTTTGTCAATTTTCTACTTTTTTGGGTACCACTTGATCTTCTACACTTTCTGATTCAATTTCCTTTTTTGAAAAATATTTTGTCTTTGCTTATTTCCATGATTCTCATCACCTATTTAGGTTTTCTTGAAATTATGAAACTTCATGACTAAGAAGACCTTAAACACCTGAATAAAGAATCGACAGCTAAACACTTCACTGAACTCGATCAGGATTAGTGTTGGAAGGAATTCAAAGAATGAAAAGAACCACTCGGAAAATCTCAATCGTTGAGCGTCGATCTCCATCAACATCGGCAAAAGGATTTTTTTGTTTGCGTCAAGTCTTGCATAAGAATATCGTCGATATGTGATTCCCCTTCAACATCGGTAAAAGACAAGGAGGACAGACGTTAACGAGGAGAGAAAATATATTGTTGATGTTCGATGCCCTGATGCGCTTCATCGGTACTATGGAAAACCTAGAAGGATCATCGCCAAAATTGTGACCATGATAAAATTTATCCCCGATCACCGATCTCCGATGCATTTTCGGCATCGGGACTTTTTCAAGGGATTTGATCCAAAAGAACTTTGATAGGTTTATCGTCAATCATCGACCCTGGATAAGGTTTGTTTTAGAATGAATAACTTGAGTAAAGTCCTAACTCTGATTAATACACATGAATTAAGTCATTGGTCTTCAATGCCATGTGTCTTTACTAGATTGGAGAGTCATACGGTCTAGTTTTACCCTGAAGCATTTTTGGTTCCCTAGGTCTGAATCACACCTCTGAGTCAGCTTTGCCATGTTAGCATTGTATGGTTAGATCATTCAGCATTGGAGCCTTTTACAGCAGGACATCAACGAAAACGTTCATAGCACATCCCTGATCCCCGATCCACCCATTGAGAGAGTGACACGATGGGACGTTTTAGCATTTGATATGATCATTTTTTGAGCATTTAACGAGCTAATTAATACCAAATCCTGCATTAGTTGTTACCTTATGCACCAATCAAAATAGTTGTTTAAAATTACTGATAGACCACATCACCACCTGCACCTCTGTCATCAACCCATAATGAATTTAAGTTCTAGAGATTCGGTGGTAAATTTGTTACAATTTCACTCATAACCCGAATTGAATGGCTTATGCAACACAGTGAGATATTCCCTATTCAAATTCTCTTGAGTCATTGTAAACGAAATCATTTTGCGCGTAAGAGAATTCTAGAGCATCCGAAGGAGCAAGACAAGCGACTTGAAGATTGTATCGATCCCGTGATTGTCAAAATAACTAGGTTTTAACAAGCTTCAGAGGTATGTATTCGAGTCTATAACTTTAATGATTGTAATTCATATTATTTTGTCCATTTTTTTTTTTACACAGTCTTTGAAATTTTATTTTAGTTGCAGGAACAATGCTGCCAAGAAATCCAACCACCAGATGATTGTCGAGGGCACCGAAGCTGAAAGAACCAGAGGTAGGCGAAGGCTCTTATCCATGGGTCGCAAAACAATTGAAATACACCCCGAGGTTGGAACCTGTCATTAAGAGAGAAACGAAGAAGGTTTTCATCCAGCCTCCGGCCTTTGGAGATACAGAGGCAAGCACATGGTCAAATATGGCGCTCCCACATTGGGGGGATCTCTTTAACAGGATCAGTCGAGAAGAGTACCCAGAATATGTCCCACACAATGATCCAGATGTAAGGGTACTTGACGACCAGGTATTCCCAAACATCCGACGTTCGTACCTACATATGGTGGCAAGAAGAACCCCCATTTTTCCCTGCATAGAATTCCTTAAGTTTCTCACCAACCACACAGACACACAGAAATGTTTAATCAATGATCACAATGGTGGGTGTGTCAGAGTGTTCCTTCTGATAGAAGTTTAGAAATACTACAAACTCGGATACCTCGAGGAGGATCTAAACACAGATTTTGTCATGAAGTTCTACGAACACCATGACACCAACCAATTGATAGCCTCATGGTGGAGGGAGGACAAGAATTTTACCAACTGGAGCACTGGCTGGTATGGGACAACTAACTTAAGGGAGCCTTACATCTATTTGATGGCTCTCATATGACGATTATATGGAGAGAAATATTTCTCCAGGTTTTTAGAGGCATGGATGCCTTTGGCATACATAGTTGTGATCATCGGGTGCAGCTTCAACTGGGGAGCAATAATCTCCAAGCAATTGAGAATTTTTATGCAGCAGGCCCAGGCGCCTAAGGAAGGGGAAGCACCAACGTTTTACATGGATTCATACTTTCTTGATGTCATATGCAGTAGAAACGCCTTCACCGACATGAATCTGAGATAGCATGTTGAAGAATCCCCGTCCACGTCTACTTCAGCATGCTATGGGAAAACAGGTGTAAGAAGTCCTACTCTCTCATCTACGATGAATTCATCGCCTGAATTTATTTTATTCTTTTGAAGGCTATCAACGGAAACCAAAAATATGATATCCAAGGTAAGCCATTAGTATTTGGATGAGCGCGTCACCTATGTCAGGGTGTTCGGGGCCACCGGAGCACCACATCTCGTACCATCTCATGTCCCAGACTGGCTTGTTGTAGGATAAATATGATATCAAACCATATTGTAAAGCTACAATGTCACCCTGGTCAAGGGAAAGAAACAAACGTTCATACCCTATGGTGTCCATGTAGGTTTCTACTTGGTAAAGGATACCGCTCAAGCCAAACAAGAAGGGTTGAGCCAACTAGAGTTCAGATTCCTAACGGGCCGATTCCACAAGTACAATCCAAAGGTTCTGGTCTTGCAACATGCTTCACAAGTGTTGTCCTACTGGCCATACACCCACAAAAAATTTGAAGACGAAGTCTTCATAGAAAATGCCCAGGACTGGGACGAGGTGGTACAAAGGATGACCGACCCAAAAATGACCAGGTTCAGGGCCATGAGCATGGATGAACAGGAAATGACAATAGAATATTCGACTCAAGAAGCTCTTAGAGCTAGGGAATATATCAGAGTGGTAGAGGCCACAGAGGCACGGAACAGGGGACTGACTATGACACCAGAGGCAAAGGTAAGGGGAATGATCCTAATAAAACAGGCGCAACAAGTAATCGATCAGCTGCAGAATGACCCAGACATTGTAGAAATGGAAAGGGTCACTGCCGAAAACCCATTTGAGATCCGGGAAGGTCCAAGTAGCCTGGAGCTAATACAAATTGATGAAATCACTGGGTTAGATGACCCTGAAGTTAAAATTCCACAAGCCGGGTCACTAGGGAACGTTTCAGCTCAGCCAAAGATAACAAGGAAATCCAGGAAAGTAAGTGCACCAAACTCCCTCCACAACTTAATAACAATTTATGATGATGAGGAGAGTTTGGAGGTGTCCTTGGTTACTCCAGTGCAAATCACAAAAGAAGAGAAGCTCGAGAAGGCCTCTTCCCTATCTCCCGATGCTCAAATTCGAGGCCTTCCATAGAATGACCAGGAGGTTGAAAGTGTCTTAAAAACTGAGCTACTTGATGTACCAGAGACCCAAGTGGATAGCCCGAGGGACGATCCAAGATTAGTTCCACGGCAGGAAATCATCATTTAAATAGTTGATTATCAAGTAAGTACTGAGCCTTCCCCTGATGCTTTAATTTCAGCCAGTACTTTACCTCCCAATGTGCAACAACCAGAGGTCGGACCTTCGAAACATATGGAAGAAGTTCAAGAACCCATTCTTGAACAAATATACACCATCGGGGGCATGGGAAATATTCTTACCTGGGGAGATCAGCAAATCCCTGAACCCATGGATGAGGTTGCTAACATACAATCCATCTCCTATGACCGAAAGAAGAAATCCATCATGAAGAGAACCACCAAGAATAGGAGGCTTACTCTGGATCGCTCCATCCACATCACCACAGAGGAAAAATTGATTAACACGGAGCATTACCAAGATGTTTGAGCTTATCAACGCAGGGATGGTAATCACAGATGCCACCCTGTATAGAGTGAAAAGGGATGAAGAAGAGTTGGTCACTGCGCTGGAGGAGATGGAACATCTATGCCATTTGGAGAAAGATTATCAGGACTCCACATAGGCCACGGTGTTCTTGAGAAGTGAATTCCAAGACGCCTACAATAAATTCACAAATGAGAGGCACCTTTTAACCATAGGAAGACACCCTCATGGCGCAAGTGACATGCAAAGATATGGAAAGATGGTATGAAAAATCACACCAAGTAGTGGAGAGGATCGATTACATCAGCATTGTTCAGCGGGGCTGATATGCCGAAGAGCACGACATTCAGGTACTAAGGGATAGCATCCTTGATCGCCTAAATAAATCGACAGAATACTGGGTGAAAATGGCCCAAGAACCTTACTGGGAAATCCAAGAGAAATGGGTCGAGTGCGAAAAGAGTTGGACCAATATCAACCGAGCGATGAGAGACATTGGCCTCCCAGAATTTGGCACACCCGATGACTTTGTCGACTTACATTACATAGTCAAATTACATGTCAAACAAGACTCATTGTGGGCTACGGAGATAGTAAAGGTGGCGAACATGGTGCCAGTTCAAGTGCAGCATTTCATGGAACACCCGATCAAGGCTCGGACCGTGTTGTAGCAGTTAAGTGCCAGAGTAGTCAAATATCGGGTCTAGGCAATAGAGATAAAGGAAATCCTTTTGGCCCCAATGGACCAACACATATTGTTGTATGCGAACACATGCGAGGATCTCTTCATCCAATGGTCAGAGTACGAGAAGATTCATCCACTCAAGTGAAATCATTTGATGACTCTTAGAAGACTGAGTGATGAAAGTGCCATGTGGCGATGTTTTGTTTTACTTAGCTTGAACTTTTGATAGTTATTTTTAGTTAATAATGTGTTATAAATAGGAGGATCGACCTGTTAGCAAGGGGTCGATGGTTGTTGCAAAGACCCTCATTTTTGGATTTGTAAAGAACTATTTCAGAGCTACCTTAATTAAGAAGTTATGTTTAGGACCTAAGACAAAGTTGTGTTTTTCATCAAAAGTGTGTGTGATTAGATCAGAAGAAGAATTATTTCTTATTTTATCTCATGAATGGATGTTGTAACAAGTAAGAGCCTCTGAATCTGTTGATAAGTTATATGAATCAATATTTTTATAGTTCTTGTCTTTAATGATGAAAATTAAATCGTTGTGTTAATATGTGATTGATGATTAGAGTTAAGGAAACTATTTTTCTTGCCATAGTTTATTGCATGTATGTTTTCCCCTGATAATCGTATCTCAGACAATAATTGGAACACCAGTAGGTTAATGTATTAGTACTAGGCCTGTTGTAGGTGTAAGAATCATTGTTTGCATGCTTGAGCAGAAGGGTTATCCCAAACTCATCCTTCTTCAGTAGTTAAGTTATTTTCCCTTTGTTACCCAGCTGGTTTATACTAGCTTTCATCTTGTATTGGTCCCACCTATAAGAGAAAATACAAAAAGAGAACGCTTGAACCAAAGGAGGAGTTTTCACAAGAAAACATCCTGTCAATCACTACGTAAATCCCATCGATTAATTGGTCGGATTGTAAGATCTGGAGAACCATTCCACCATTAAATGTTGCAAAGTCTAATTGGGCCTCAGTGATGGGTTTGGTTCCTACTGTTGAATTAAAGGGATTTAGGACCCCTCAACATATTCATAACAAGGTTGCATATATGTTTTCAAGACCAATAAGCAATGCATTTGTAGTACTAAGGTATAATCCTTTATCTCATGAAAGTTATGTTGAACAATATGCTAAGGATGATTATTTTAAATATGTATATGATGCATTAACTCGTGGAAATCAATAGCCGGATTATTATATGCATGGAAATTTTTTATGTCATCTTGGAAAAATTTGTATACCCAGAGATGAAAAAGTAAATGTAATTAGAGAAGCTCATACATCACTCATTTATTATCATTTTGGGGTTGGTAAGACAGTCACACAGCTACAGAGATATTGTTATTGGCCTCAAATGAATGATTCAGTTTCCAAGTATATAAAAGGGTGGGTTATGTGTGCCACAAGAAATCCCAGAAACATTAATTTGGGATTATATACGTCGCTTCCCATACCTTCTCAACCATGGGAAAGTATCTCATGGGTGCTTCACCTTATTAACACATATCTTATCGCATTCATTCATAAAGAGGGTTTTTAAATTGTGAAAAATAGAGTCAATATATTGTAGGTATTGGGGGGGTGTGCAACATATGGGGGCTATAAAAACATATATTTGACATAAATAAGGGATATCTAGTAAAAATAGGGTTGTTTTTATTGGACAGATGTATTGGGAGGGAGTTTCGACAAAATTATTTTGGGAGGTGTTTATCAATATTAGGTGAAACTATAGGTATTCTTTAATATCCCATGAACGAACACGTTATGTCAGAGGTTTGTTGAGTGGATACCCCGTGAAGTATCTCCATAGATTCTGTAGGGGGATTTTTGATGTCCAGAACATGTCATTATTATCTATATGTTGTCGTGGATATATTCAGTAAGATGTGTATCTTAATGCCATGCAAGAAACAGGTCACAGTTGAACAGACAACACAGATGTTCTTTGCTAATGTTTGGGTTCATTTTGGGATGCCTACATCTATTATATCAGATCTATATTTTCACTTTTTAGGAAACTTTTGGTCTCATTTATGGGATCTCATGGACACAAAGCTAAAAAATAGCACAAATTTTCATCCACAGAACAAATGGACAAACATAGGTGGTAAAAAGAACAGTGGTACATATGCTTTAAGGATACTGTAGCAAGCATCCTAAGTTATGGGATGAGCAATTTCCTTATGTACAACATGACTATAATCATGCCATGCATTCTTATACTTAGAAAACTCCTTTTTAAGTATGTTTGGGGTAATTACCTAAATCACCTATGGAATTTAGTTTTGGAGAAGCAAGTAAAGAAGATTAGCAGGGTGATACATATAAATCTAAAAGGTTCATTTAGAAGATTCAACAGGTACATAAAGTAAAAATCCAAGCCAAATATAAAGCGAGGCATGAAAAACACCAAGTTGATCATCAGTTCGAAGTCAGTGATCAAGTATAGTTACATATCAGTAAAGATAGAATGAAAGGTGAAGGTAAAAATCTAAGACTAATCTGATATGGTTCATTCAAGATCTTAGAGAATATTGGTACTAATGTATTTCATTTAGATCTACCAGCCTACATACAAATGTCTTCAATGATAAATGTTGAAAATTTGAAGCATTATGAGCCTCCTATGATTATGGATGAATATGGAATTATTCAAGTTCTGACAGTTGATGATTTTTCTACAGAGTATTTAGACGAGCTACAGGGAGATGTTATTCTTGACAGAAGAATCAAGACTTCACAGTGAAGCGATGTGGAGTATCTTTGAGTTGTTCTTAAAGGATTAAAACCAAGCAAAGAAAAGTGGATGGAGATCAAAAGGGTGATGAAACTTTACCCTCACTTAGTTGTTTATTAACCAAAAAAATTCCGTGGTCCAAAAGGATTCCAATGGGGAGGAATGATCCAAGAGGATCCAAAATGATCATAGAGGACTAGGAGGATATGAAACACTCATCGAGGTCCAGAAGGATTTAGAAATGCTCAAAATTATTTTTTTCCAAATGTTCTTGACAATTCCATCAATGCATAGATCTCGTTGATAGCTTTCCAATGGCACAAAAATCGTCTCAAATGGAGTTCGTATGTAAACGTTATGGATGGTCAAAGTTTGGATCAAACTAGGGAAAAAGGCAAAAGTCAACAAGGTCAAAGGTGACATGTGTCACTGTTGAGGAAAAAGGTTTGAATAACCTTACTCAAACATTTTTGGATCTTTCTAGGCTAAGGTAAGATATTTGGGAATGTTTCCCAAAATTTATAGCCCAAAAATGAAAACAATCACTTGACCCACAAGTAATATATGCAAGGGACCAAGGGTGATTTTATTTATTATATGTAACCGTGCAAAAAGTAGAAAGTGAAACTATACATAATTGTGTTCATGATAAAGAGACAAGAATTAATAAGGAATCTGAAAAATGTCACTAAATATATACATGTGAGACAAAAATCAACAGTCTGATTTTTTTTTTATATTAATTTCATTCTGAGATACAAAGAAAAACTTCTCTTTACAAGCCCCTGCAAGGGTGGGGACCAAATTCATATTTATAAGTCTCCGATGGGAACCATACAAAAATACTATGACAATAAAATAAAACTGAAGCTAAAAATCTGTATCAACGTTCCATAAAAGTGTTGTCACTTGAATCTGCAAAATATTCTTTATCAGTCGTGAAAATCTAATCCACAAACAAACAATCATACACAGACTGCCTAAGATAGATGTTACACCTTTATAAACAAGATGCTAAAAGATATGATTCGGTTTTGAATCATGATGCCTTCAATAAGACCCTATTGTCATCAAGATGGTTTATCTTTTTGGTAAACTCGGAATAATGAAGAAAATAATAATCTCACAAGTATAGAGTAGACCTAATATTAGAAGTTCTCCTTCTTCTCTCTATTCTCCCCTTGTCTCTTCCTTGGATTGAGATTTTATTCTTCTCCAATAAGTTATGGTAGTTCAACTACCTTTCTTTTGTTAAGTTTTAGTTATTTTAGCCAATAAGTTGAGACAAGTAAATAATAATAAATAAATAAGGGTCTATTTAAATAATAACTAAATAGACGGGACCCCTAACTTTTCTTGTTTAAATTTAAACTAAATATATTCCATCCTTGTTACTCCATTTTTCATCACTTTAATGATCAACATAATATAAAATATAACACCCCAAAAATATGCTCAAACATTTTCCTTGTAACTCCGATCCTCATATAAATAGCCAAATATTTTAGTTTTCAAAATAAAATATGACCGTTTCCGAAAAATAGAACTATATCCATGTTGTCCAAAAGAAATCAATATAAATGGATCCTTTGTGTCCAAAAACATTTTTTCATCCTACCACAAAAACACCATTAAAACCCATATTTACTGTGAGAGGCAGTCTGCCTCTTTTCACTGTTGACTGCTTCTTTTGACCCTTCCGCTGAATTTTATTGTGCAATAGCCTTAAGCTGATTGGAGCATTGACGCTGGATCTCACTGATGACATGGGAACAACTATCTTTCTGGTGTGCATGATAGGTCACTGATTCGCACTGATTCGGAGGAATATTTGGAGGACTTTGAGGGATTGGCCACTCTTTTTCCTTTATCGATTTCTGGCTCGAGAATGGTAGTTTGGAGCCTCTTGCTTGCATGAGAATATTGGAATAGTGAAACAACATGGTCAATTTTTGCATTTTGATTTAACGGTGGTGGAGGAGGGTGAAATGGTAATAATGTTGTAGGCCAACCATGATGATGTACAGTGGGATGATGGACAACTTCCTATGACCTATCATTGACGGGTGGCTCTAACTGCATAGAGACATGAGGGGGAACACGGACACCAGAGAAGTTTTGATTAGTCTTGTTGGGGCTTAGAAATGTCCTATTGTCATCCACCTTTCCCTTCATCATTCGTCACATTTCATCGCCCCATTAACCTTTCATGATAACATTTCCATAAATATGCTTGGGTTTCACCTTATTGTTCTCCACTTTATTCATTTTAGTATTTAAAAGGAATTTGTGATTAAATGTTAGAAAATCAACATGTTTTCATATATATATCAAATATGTGTGAGCTTTGTAATGTGTAGGAATATATGAAGGATTAATTCAAAGGACTTCTCGAATACTTCTCTCCGCCATTTCAATATTTGAGGAGATAATTCAATCCCATTCCAAGGAGAAGATCATGGAGATTTGGTTAGAATATCTTATCTAAGATATATGAGATATATGTGTGAGGATTTAAAGGGATTATATTTTGTAATAATGGGAAATAGGTTGAGAGAATAGTGTATCTGCAATTATGAGATGGTTATCTTCTTCATGTATATAAGAGAGTGCTCTCTCTTCATTTCATTAGCTAGAGTTTTTGGAGATAGTCTTGTAATTAGGAGAAGGGAATTCTTAGCTTTGTTATTCTTTCATGTTTTGTCATTTGACTATTGTAATATAATTTGAGATTGATATATTGTGTGAGCTCACATATGTTATTTTTCGTTAACTCTTCACATGTTGTATTGTTGTTCCTTTATGCAATTTCCTGCTTTCCTAGATTAATGTTTCCTGCTTTCCTAGATTAGTTTCATTTCAGCAATTTAGATTAGATTACTTCTACTTCAGTCTTGCATATATAGTGTGTCTGCTTCGTAAGCCTACAAACCTCGAATTGACAAATTAAATGGTTGGGCAAATACTACAACGGAATTAAACGACAATATTTCCGCCTAACAAGTCTAAAAAGGTGGTCTCTTAGGATTGGGTTGAAAAATCCCTTGGCCAACTAAATTAAAGAATCCAACTTGGAAAAGCCAATTTAATTCTTACGGATCAGCATCAAAATGAATTGAGAATTGTGGCCTTCTATGGCCCCTTTTCCAATTATTAACTCTACCTCTATTTGCAGCTCTGTCATTCCTGCCCCTACTGAAAAAACTCATCCTAAAGCAAGATTCAAATCAAAATATGAAAAACTTTTAACTATTCATTCATTAACAATCGACCTAAATAAAATCAAAATGTTGGCTCTATCATTCACAACAGAAGCATATGCAATCCATCCATTGATACAATCCATCACATATCGAATTTAATAAAAAATTGCATTAGAACAGGGATTTACAGGGTTATCGGGAAAACGGGGGGCTTTGTAATGGATGAAAAATGATATCATGGATGGGAATGAATAAATGGATATTGTTTAAGAAAAATGAAGAACCTTATTCTCGTAAAATCAATATCATCCACATTATAATTTCTATTTTATGTCACCCTTCAATCCTTTTCCATCCTTTCTTATTAAAAAATGAAATTCATAATAATAGAATAGGAAACACATTAAATGTTATTGGGAAAATGGTGGGCATATAATGATCAGAAAATGAAACTATGAATGAGAATAAGACGATTATTGTTCCATATTATAAATTGCCACATACTCAATTTCCTTATCAACATTAATATCATCTGCTGAAAACATTTTAGATTTACCATTGTTAACCATGCCAATTATTTCCATGCTAAAATGACAAAATCTACAACTACCGAAGTTCGTTTGTGCCATATCCATTTTCTTTAAAACTTCAATATACAGGGTCTACAACTTTTAATATGCCTAATATCAAACTCAAGGAAAATTCCACAACATTCAACCTTCCATAAGTTTTATTATTTTAAACCATACATGTCTTTTAAAATGATGAAGTGTTTTGTAGGATACCGTCAACAAAACATTTTTGGCTCAACTACAATCATAACAAGAATATCTAAAGTCGACATGAAAGGATGAGAAAGGAAGCATAAAGATTCTTTAATTGTGCATTATAAAAATCTCGCTATAACCCCAAAAATAATTGTTTTGAAATCAAATAGGGTTCGAAATCCCAATGCGAGCGTTGCAACCACTATTTTATCATACCCACATTAACTTTAAAAGTATATCGAGTCCCCTCATGGATGGATAAAAAAGTAAGCCACTAGTTTGTTGAGTCCATTAATTAATTTTCTAGTAGTTGAATCAGGGTTTGGATTTATTACTCGGCCCATTTGTATTGGATGGAGGAACACAACCTGGAGCAGACAGAATGAGTGTGAGGTTTAAGTGTCAACCAAAAATGAAGCCAACGAATAGAAATAAAAATCACCTTCCATCCATATCTCTTTTCTTAAGAATATAAACTCTTTGAAATTCTGAAATAACAGCAAAATAAAATGCACAGACCTTCACACTTATCCATAAATTTTCGAACAATCATAACAATAACATGAAAGAACTTAAAATCCTTTAAGGTCTGGGCATTCTTGGTAAGGGTAATATATTTGTTACAAACCCCTGACTTATTTTTTTTCTTTTTATAAAAATTCAATCATAAAGTATGAGTGAAACTGAGTACATTTACCCATAAAACAATTGCCAACAACAATATCATAGTAATGCCAACGCTGCACCAAACACAACACAACCATATATTACAAAAAACCAAAATGTTGAACCATATTCCAACTTTGAATTGCTTAAATACCAGAAAGGAAGGAAACCCAAATCAAAATGTGTTTTTACAAGACCAGAAGGCTCACAATTTCCTCATAATATTTCATTGTAATCTTTGGAAAAACAAACACATTCTGTATGCAAAATCTAATATCCAAAAATATGATTTTACCCAGATCAAAGCCGAGATATTCATGAATGAAGAGGTAAAATTCACATACATGTAATAAGAATGCTAGGAAATCACAGAGCACAATTTCCAATTCCCTGAGGACCGAGAACGATGGAAACTTTGCTAACCAGATCGCTCCAAAATGAGTATGGACGGGATGCTAAGGTGGTATCCTCAAGGTAGGGAAAGAACGACCTTCAATAAATTCACGTCACTTCTGAACCTCGGCATTGAATTCCATCAACTACTACGTGGTGGGGTGCACTTAATCTCTAAACATCACCACATATCAACATACCTTGACCAATCGCCAGATTGAATTTCGAACATAAAGGGTTGGGCTTCCAACATAGAAATAACACATATCCCATCCAAGTATGCACCAAAAGTCGCACTCAAGGTTGAAACATGTCAAAGTTTTAAGTGTATAGAGTGTAAACCAAACTGTTTAATGAAATATTCATGTCTTCATTTGAAACAAGTTGTAACATACCTAACATCCATTAATTGCAAACAAAACCAGCTTGAGGTCTCCCTCCCTTTTGTTTTCGAACTGTGAACTTCTTCTTGTAGATTGAAAAATTTAACAAGAGGAGTCACTTATTTTCCTCATTATTGTTCTAAAGGGGTCCTACCTATTTAGTATTATTAATTTTTCTATAAGTAATAATTCATTGCAACTCATTTGCAGACAACGATTTCATGTTGCGCTTTTGGGCATCAACAAACTAGAAACTCCATAGGGAAATCTACTTTCAGGAGATTTAGAAGTCATAATGCTTGGTTTTGCATGGCATTAGTAGAATCATGTGATCGAAACTATTCAGAAAATAGATGCAATAGCAAGAAAGTAACATCTTAAGGGAATTGTTGGAATGGGACTTTGTGGAATAGCTTATGGAAAGTCAAATGTATGAGGGGAATTGGTCCTGTATGCATAAAAATCAATAGACTCGTAACCAAAAATACTTTTAAATTTCAAGGAGAATGATTTTGATATGCTCTTGAATCTCAGAATGGAGGGAAGAAATGGATAGCAGAATAAGGGAAGAAATCAAATCCAACTATACTAAAACAATATTGAAAGAAAAATGTTATTTCACCAGTGTTTCAAAAGGAGGATAGCATAACAATTGTATATCACCTTATTCTTATTGATCAACAATACTTACATAAATGAAATAATTATGGAAAAATTGATCCAGGATTTACTTTCGCTGACCATGCAAAACAAAAAACAGAAACCAAAACCCAATAAACCAAAATGGTGAAAGACACAATATGTACAACAGTCACATTTACACAATATAGAGTCAGTGATCAAGTTGGTTCCACATAATGTTTCAAGTGGGAACAATTGGTACTGTAAGAAAACCATCGTTCATCCATGTCCTTAAGAAGATATGAATTTGGGCCAAGGATAAAAGAGATTTTGAAAGGACCTAGCCATAACTTTTGGGACTTAGAATTCCTTCCTCTCTTAGCATGGGTGAGTCCCATAATAAGACTTTTTCATTTATTTTAAGTTTAGTAGACTTTGCTTGTTTATTAAAATATGTCTTCATTGTTTCCTGCCTCCTTTTCAGATTTTCCAAGGCAAAATTCCTTTGCTCTTCCAGAGCTAAAAAAGTATTTATCCTTTGAGAAACATTAGAAGAATTTAATTCTTCAGTCTATATTATCAACCGTAAGGAAGAAAGAACTAATTCAATAGGAAGAATAGCCTCTTGGTCATATATGAGCTGAAAGGGAGTAAATATTGTACTTGCTTTAGTGGTTGTACGGTCTTCCCAAAGAGAATAAGTTAGAAGTGTGTGTCATTAGTGAGGTTTGTCTTCTATAATTCTTCTTATAATCTTGACCATATTCTTATTAGTGGACTTGGATTTTCCATTTCCCTAAGATTAATAAGAAGATGAAGTGAAATGCTTGACACCTAATTTAGCAAGAAATTGGGTGAGTTTTGCAGAAATAGAGGCTGGCCCATTGTCTGAAATGATTTATAATGGAAGGCCAAATCTAGAAAATATATTGGACTCTAAGAAACAAATTACTTTTTCATCTTGCGCGTGTCTAAGAGGGATAGCCTCGGTCCACCCGGTAAAGTAATTAGTGGTTGTCAAAATGAAGATATTCCCTATAGAGGATGGAGGATTGATTGGGCCAATAAAGTCTAAACCCCACTTAAAAAAACGGAAATATGGAAGGACAGGTTGTAAAGGCATGGCAGAAAAATGTTCCTTACCAGCGAATTTTTGGCACTTATCACATAACCTCACAAATTTATAAGAATCACGAAATATAAAAGGCTAGTAATAACCATTTCTTATGATCTTAAAGGTGGTAGCTTTAGCAAAGAAATGGCCACCAATATGAATGACAGATGCTAATGATCCATGGATTTCATGTAATATTTTATGTGCTTCATCATCATTTACACATTGGAGAAACAAACCATCAACAGACCTTCTAAACAAGGAATCTCCTAAAATAGTATACTTAGAAGCTTCAAGGCGATGTCTCCTTCTCTCATGAGGATCCAACTCGGCTGGGCACCTCTGATACTACAAATAATACACCAAAGTTTTATACCAAGGATACTCAGATAGAGAGAGATTTTGATTTTGAATATAAAGTAGTGTTGAAAGAGGGTTATCTTGGTCGTCAAATTCTTCACTTGGTTCAGGATGTTCAACTAAGTGAAGGGATAAGTCTCGTCCCTTGATTGTCTTAGAAGTCATGATTGTCAAATCATGCTCCTGAATTTTGGCAAGCCAATGTGCAAGTTTTCCTGAGAGGTAAGTTTATGAGAGTAGAAACTTGACAGCAGGAAAAGGGACTTTTACCTGTGTATGTTTTCATTTGAGACCCTGCAACCTGTTGTAAAATAATATCCATATTAGGAAGCATAAAATGGTCTTTTACACTTTCCCTATTTAATGCATGAAAATCAACACATAACCTGATCTAACTGGTAGTTTTTTGAACAAGATCTACCCATTTAGAATACTTGACTAGAACGATTATATGAGCATTCAACAATTTTTCCAATTCCTTCCTAATGGTAGCTTCAAGTGTAGGATTCATAGGTATTTGCCTTTACCTAACTGGTTTTTTCCCTTCCTTGATAGGAATGGCATGTTGTATAAAAGTAGGATCAAAACCATGAAGATCATCATATAACCAGGAAAAAACATCCTGAAATTCATGGAGTAACTCTGTGAATTTCCCTTTTTCTTCATCAGAACATTGGGCACCTATTTTAATGATTTTTGGAGAGCCAGATGTCCCAATATTCAAGGAAATAGTATCCCCAACTTTCCTTTTTGACTCATCTTCCTTATTTGTTTCTTTTTTGCTTACATCACTTGACGAGAATGAACTCTCAAGAGGAGTCAAGCCTTTAGTAAACTTGTCTTCTTCAAGAGATATGATTTCCTTGGGCTTAAAAATTTCATTCTGTATGAAAGTGCAAATGCCTTCATCACTCGGGAAAACCTGCCATGATTCTACGTTATCGTGGAGGTGAAGATGGTAAAGAGATTGGAACATACAATCAGGTCTTTGAGGTAAGAGATGTCAAGTAGGAGAAGTTGCAAAAAAAGCTAATCTATCATCCATTGAATTAATTTCCCTCTTAACATGAGTGACATTGAATGATAGAAAATTTGAAATTAGCATCCAAATAGCTTGGGTATAACGTTTAAGTAACTTATTGTTTGTTACATAAATTTTTCGTACAAGATTCACAACAAGTTCAGAATCACCAAAAACTGTAAGGTGGCCACATCCAAGACTATATGAATTTTCAATGCCCAACAATAAGGCTTCAAACTCCACAACATTATTTGTTCAAGAAAATTCCAATCTGTAAGATAAATTGTGAATTTTTCCTATAGGATAATATAGAATGATGTCGACTCCATTACCCTTGTTTGAACATTATCCATCGAAATGCATGTGCCACATGCCATCATCAAAATCAGTTGGTTCAAGTATAGTGTAACCTTCATCAACAAAGATAGAGTACACCCCCAAATCCTCTTCAAGATAATTTACATTGGGTTGGGGAATGCTCTCTATATTGGGTGAAATTCTTCCTTCCCTAAGAACTATAATGTTCTTTCCATTTTGAGGGATGGATAAATATGTACCATCGAGTGAAAGGTATCCATGAGTTAAGGCCTTTCAGTCCCTCCCCAAAATAATTGAGTAGTTACTCACATGCATATCAATCACTTGGATGTTGAGAGTAGTTCTTATCTTGGGATGTGCACACAGAACTAAGGTTACATCTTTGATTTCACCTATAGTTGATTGCTATAGATTATTATAAGAGAGCATGCTTCTTGAATTTTCATTGGTACAAGATAAGCCAAGCTCTTCCATGATTATTTTATAGATCACACTTGACCAAACCCACCATCAATTAGGCAACAATGAGTTATTTTGTCCATGATTTTTACAGAAATGTAGAAATGAGGGTTCTTTACAGGGTTCCTAAAGTTATTTACACCTATTCTATTTACAGTTGAATCTTCTTCCTTTGAATCTTTAGATATATTGGCTATGGTAGAAATCTTACCTTCCATAAAGTCCTTAAGATGCTTATGTTGTTCTAGGATGGAAACCATGTCCAAAATGGTAGCATCTACTTTGATGTTAGCCAATTGGTTAAGGATATTATACTTGGAAGAAGAAGAGAAGAAGATACTCCTCAATTTCTTGAGGTTCTAATAGCTTGTGTATCAGCACTTTGAGAGGATGAAATTGGGGAAGAAGAAGTGCGAGGAGGATCAAATTTACTCTTTGAAGTGTAATATTTATTCCTAGTATTTACTACGATAACATCTTCTGGTTCATCCCAATCTAAAACAATGATATTGGTATCGGGGCTTTTGCCAAAAATCTTATCTCTAGCATTTATTTTAACTTTGCAGGTATTCTTATCATGATTTTCTTCACAAAAGTTACACCAAGTGCAAGTCATCATGGCCTTTGGCTGAAAATTGCTTTCATTATTATTTATAAACGATACTATAGAAGAAGTCTTGGGAGAAGAGGAAGAAGAAATTCCTTTTCGTTCATAGGATATCATCCTATTATTCATATCTTGTATGAGTTGTAGAATCGCAGACATATCTTCTTGATTGACAAGGCCTCCCTTGGGAAGACCCATTCTTTCAAGTTGCTCTCCATACTCTAGGCAAGCCTGAAGGGTGGAACTGAGATTATCAGCATGATTTTGAGGACGAATTAGTTCAGGTATTTGATTATATAACTTGGTGAAATGAAGGTTAAAATAATTAATGGTTTCACCATTATTATAAGTAATATTTTTGTACTCCCTTAATTGATTAGTTGGACTCTTGGGTTGTCCATAAGTGGATTTGAACTAATAAACCAATTCTACACATGTTGAAAGGATTTTGGGCAGGAGGTCAAAACAATCTACTACAACTTTCCCTTTGTGATAATTGACAAATAGACGCATGCAAGTGTCATTATCATTACCCCCAATGTTATGGAATGCATTAGAAAATGATACTAGGTGTTCATTTGTAGTAACGGTACTATTCCCTGAGAACCTAGGTAAATCATCCTTGAATTTCGGTAATGGTTGAGTGGATGGTGCATGATTCAAGGGAGAATACATGTGCCATGGGGTGGTTGTAGTATCTTCCTCAAATTGGAAAAGTCCATATTTATTAATGACATTAGAAGCATTGGTAGTGGATGGAGTAGGGATTTGATGACTATAGATACTTCCAATTACGAATGAAGCAGAAGGTTGAGAGGACGAAGAACCTCCAGTACCACTACCACCACCTAAAGATGCCATGTTGAAAGTGATAAGTATGGGTGATGAAGATGAACTAGAAGAATCGGATAGGGTTCTTCTAAGAGCACTTTGTTGTGTTTGTAATACATTTTTTATCCTTCCTATTTCAAAAATAGGAGTAACTTCATAGGACAATCCTCTCCTTCTTCGAGAAATATGATAATTAAAGGACATGAAATAAAATATTAAATAGGTAAGAGATTATTGTAAAAAGGTTATTGTTGATTTCTGGGCTTCCTTTACCTGGCTTCCCAATGTTCACGTATAGATATGTCCCTGGAAATTACTTCCCAAGAGCGATCAAGTTTAGCATGAGTACTAGCAGTTGCTAAAATAGTATTAAATAAATTCAAGGCAATGTTGGTCTTCTTATCAAGACCGTTTCCACTATTTGGTTCTCTCACAACTGATACTATCATGGAAATATCAATCAAAGAGTAATCAGACAAAACAAAAAATAAAGTACAACAGTGGTACAACATCCAGAGAGATATGGAAATATCCCTCCAGTATGGTTTCCAAATAAATGTTGAGGAAAAAGGTATGAAGAACCTTACTCAAACATTTTCGGATCTTGCTAGGCTAAGGTAAGATAGTTGGGAATGTTACCTAGAATTTATAACCCTAAAATCAAAACAATCACTTGACCCACAAGTAATATATGCAAGGGACCAAGGCTGATTTTATTTATTATACGTAACCATGCAAAAAGAAGAAAGTGAAAATATACATAAGTGTGTTCATGATAAAGAGACAAGAATTAAAAAGGAATCTGAAAAATGTCATTAAATATATACATGTCAGAAAAAAAACAATAGTCTGATTTGTTTTTATATTAATTTCATTTTGAGAAACAAAAAAAAAATTATCTTTACAAACCCCTATGAGGGTGGGGACCAAATTTAGATTTAGAAGTATTTGATGGGAACCATACAAAAAGACTCTGACAACAAAAGAAAACTGAAGCTAAAAATATGGATGAACTTGCCATAAAAGTGTTGTCACTTGACTCTGCAAAATATTCTTTATCAGTCGTGAAATCTAATCCACAAACAAACAAGAATACACAAACTGGCTAAGATAGATGTTACACCCTTAGAAATAATTTGTTGAAAGATATGATTCAGTTTTGAATCATGTTGCCTTCAATAATACCCTGTTGTCATCAAGATTGTTTAGCTTTCTGGTAAACTCAGAATAAATGAAGAAAAGAATAATCTCACAAGTATAGAGCAAACCTTATCTCAAAAGGTCTCTTTCTTCTCTCTAGTCTCCCCTTGTCTTTTACTTGGATTGAGATTTTATTCTTCTCCAATAAGTTATGGTAGTTCAACTACCTTTATTTTGTTAAGATTTAGTTAGCTTAACCAATAAGTTGAGACAAGTAAATAATAATAAATAAATAAGGGTCTATTTAAACTAAATATATTCCCTCATTGTTACTCCATTTTTCATCACTTTAATGATCAACATAATATAAAATATAACACACCAAAAATATGCTCGAACATTTTCCATGCAACTCCCATCCTCATATAAATAGCCAAATATTTTAGTTTTCAAAATTAAAATATGAATGTTGCCCAAAAATAGAACTATATCCATGATTTCCAAAATAAATCGATATAAATGTAACCTTGTTGTCCAAAAACATTTTTTCATCCTACCACAAAAAATAACATTAAAACTTGTCTTTACTGTGAGAGGCAGTCTGCCTCTTTTCATTATTGCCTGCTTCTTTTGACCCTTCCCTTGACTTGTCTTATGCAATAGCCTTAAGCTGATTGGAGCCTCAGGGCTAGATCTCACTTATGAGATGGGAACAACTATATTTATGGTGTACATGAGAGGTCACGTATTCAGAGGAATCATTGGAGGACTTTGAAGGGTTGGCCATTGTTTTTCCTTTATCTATTTATGGCTCTGGAATTGCATTTTTTAGCCTCTTGGTTGCATGAGAAGATTGGACTGGTGAAACAACATGGTCAATTTGGGCATTTTGATTTAATGGTGGTGGAGGAGGGGGAAACGGTAATGATGTTGTAGGAAAACCATGATGATGTACAGTGGGCTGATGGACAACTTCCTGCCATCCATCATTGATGGGTGGCTCTGGTGGCATAGAGACATGAGGGGAAACATGGACACTAGAGAAGTTTTGATGAGGTTGAAAAGTAGGTATCTTAGGTAATGGTTACAAAATCCCTTAGCCAACTAAATTAAATAATCCAGCTTGGAAAATCCGATTTAATTCTTGTGGATCAAGGTCAAAATGAATTGAGAACCATGGCATTCTATGGCCCATTTTCCAATTATCACCTCTGCCTCTATTGGCACCTCTGTCATTGTTGCCCCTGCTGAAAAAAAGCATCCTAAAGAAAGACTCAAATTAGATTATATGAAAAAATTTTAACTATTCATTCATTAACACTCTACCTAAATAAAATCAAAATGTTGGCTCTATCATTCACAACAGAAGTATATTCAATCCATCCATTGATACAATCCATCACATATCGTATTTAATAAACAATTGCAGTAGAACAGGGATTTACAGGGTCATCGGGAAAACGGGGCACTTTGTAATGGATGAAAAATGATATCATGGACGGGAACAAATAAATGGATATTGCTCAACAAAAATGAAGAACCTTATTCTCGTAAAATCAGTACCATCCATATCTTAATTTCTATTTTATGTCACCATTCAATCCTTTTCCATCCTCTCCTCTTAAAAAATGAAATTCATAATAATAGAACATGGAATACATTAAATTTTATTGGGAAAATGGTGGGCATATAATGAGCAGAAAATGAAACTATGAACAGGAATGAGACGATTATTGTTCCATATGATAAAT
This sequence comes from Picea engelmannii, assembly GCA_009831015.1. NCBI lineage: Eukaryota > Viridiplantae > Streptophyta > Pinopsida > Pinales > Pinaceae > Picea > Picea engelmannii. The sequence continues at coordinate 94,482 of ML777903.1, read as the reverse complement.
TGTCATTTACTCAATTTCATGATCAACATTAATATCCTCTCCTAAAAACATTTTGGATTTACCACTGTTCACCAAACAAATTATTTCCATGCTAAAATGACAAAATCCACAACTACCGAATTTCATTTGTGCCATATCCATTTTCTTTAAAACTTCAATATACAGGGTCTACAACTTTTAATATGCCTAATATCAAACTCAGGGAAAATTCCACAACAGTCAAAATTCCATAAGTTTCATTATTTTAAACCATACATGTCTTTTAAATGATGAAGCGTTATGTAGGAGACCGTCAACAAAACATTTTTGGCTCAGCTATAATCATAACCAGAATATCTAAAGTCAACATGAAAGGTTGAGAAAGGAATCATAAATATCCTTTAACTATGCATTATAAAAATTTTGTTATAACCCCAAAAATAATTATTGCAAAATCAAACTGGGTTCGAAACCCCAATGTGAGCATTGAAACCACTATTTTATCATACCACATTAAATTTAAAAGTCGATTGAGTCCCCTCATTGATGGATAACAAAGTAAGCGACTAGTTTTCTAAGTCCATTAATTAATTTTCCAACAATTGAATCAGAGTTTGGATTTATTACTCGGTCCATTTGTATTGGATGGAGGAACATGACCTGGAGCAGACAGAATGGGTGTGAGGTTTAAGTGTGGGCCGGAAAAAAACCCAATGAATAGAAATAACAATCACCTTCCATCCCAATCTCTTTGCTTAAGAATATAAACTCTACGAAATTGGCGCAACCCCCCTTTCATCCAAAAAGGACTTCTTGACCTCCCGGTCTTGGATCGTTTGAATTTTTGAGTCGGAGCAACTCCTTGGGTCCCTGTAGGCACCCGAAAATATCTTACCCACACACACAGCTTCTTCCACAATTGACCACGGCTGTGACCATGGGTCTACCTCCTTCGCAGTTTGGACTTCAGGGATATCCCAAATCCTTTCTCACTCCTTCTCGAATCACTCGGATTCGAGTCTCCGAACTTATGCCATGCATCTTCTTAGATTCGTTGGCCCCAAAATGGTTTGGACTTTGCGACCCCGCGAAATTCTAGGCCTTTCACTCACAACCTCCAATCTCCCGATTTCCAAATTTTTCAATCCGTCGCCACGTGCTCTCATGTGATCAACGGTCAGGATTGAATCACCACATCATACTTCATGACTCTGTCTTTGTCAAGTTTTCATCTTGTCAACTTCCAAAGTATTGAAACACTTTACAACTATTCTCCATGTAGCTCTACCAGTTCTAACATTCTGGAGTCCTTCGTCTCCCTCTCAAAATGAATCTCGCACTAGCTAGCTTCGACAAGAAATTAAGGACTCATTTCCTTGAAACTTTCTTCCACTCTCCCTCCTAAGCTTTCTTTCTCTGGTTTGTTCCCCTGAACAATCTCTTCGACCCTTAGTCAAATTTCTGATCTATGCATACCTTGCAACAGACTTCACTCCCCACTCACTCCTCTGTGAATGATTTCGCACTCCTTGTGATTGTTGATGCACTCCTTGCGGACATATAAGTTCCACTATCTCTTCTCATATTTTGAGCCGAAACAGACTCAGCCACACACTCCTTGAGGACACTATTCACACCTTGCATTCTCTCAATAAAGAGAACTCATTTGGAACTTATCTACCCATTGCAAATGACTCATAAATTCAACAAAGCAAATGCAGTCATGGATTCAAGAATAGAAATAACAAAGAATTGAAAAATAACAGAGACTCTACCATTCATTCAAATAGACACATAATCAATACACATTTGGGACAATGTTCCTCTGTTATATTCATCCAACTGAAACTTACATACATACATTGTTCTTCACCACTCCTTAACTTATACAAGATAGATTCAAAAGGATCATCGGTTCTCCTCTATCCGCGGCAACAACAACTATTATCAACACAATTGACAACAACCCCTACTGGGAAATATTACAAATCTCTTATATAAAGAGGCTCTCTTCGAGCATTCCCTCCAAATCCTCTATGCTACCTTAATGGAATTAAATTTTATCAACTACTTAACGCCTATTACAATAAATATTGTGTCAGAAAGATAAGAGCACAAGCTCCAAATTTGTACTGCGACATGATCCATAAAATGAAATACATTTCCCCATCATCTTTCATGATGGTTCAGCCTTCAAACATTTAATGCATTCATTATTCAAAAATATCTGTCAGATATCACATTAATACATTGATCAGTTTGAAATTCAAAATATTTCAAAATGTGCGCTAGTGCGCCCAGCTGTCTTCCACTCTTGTTCTTTGTTGGTGATGCTCCTGCATCATACTCCCTTGGCTGAAAAATTAATGGACTCCTGTCCATGAGCTCCTGCACCAATCTTCCATGCTTCTGGATATCTGCTTCATTAACCCAGCTAGCATCTTCTATTGGTCATCCTTTCCACTTCACTAAATATTCAAAATATGTCTTCCTTCTGGTCTTCTTACCAACTCTTTGATCTATGATCTTTTCCATCTGTGGCTTCTTTGCTACAGGCATCTTCTTATCCCACTGAATCTTCCTTTGATCTTCAGATCTTTCATCTCCACCTTCCCTGTAAAGATACAGGTCTACAATGTTGAATATGGGTGATATACCCACATCTTCTGGCAACTCTAACTCATAAGCATTTTCGCCAAACCTCCTCAATATTTTACATGGCCCTATATTTTTCAACTTCAACTTATTATATTTTCCCCTCGGGAATCTTTCTTTCCTTAGATGTGCTAGAACTTGATCTCCAACTTCAAATTCAATCTTTCTCCTATGTTGATCAGCTTTGCGTTTGTACTCACTACTACTCTTCCTCAACTACTCCCTGATCTGATTGTGAAGTTCCTACATCTCTGCAGCAAACTCTTCGGCTCCCATGCTTCTAAACTTGCTTTGTTTTAGATCTCTTAACTCTGAAACTCCTCTCGGATTCATTCCATACACTATTTGAAATGGAATTTTTATAGTGCTTCTATTCATTGAGTCATTATACGCAAACTCGGCTTGTGCTATAATTTGATCCCACTGACTATGGTGTTCAGTGACCAAACTCCTCAGCAAATCTCCTAGGCTTCTATTCACCACCTCGATCTGTCCACCTATTTGAGGATGATATGTAGAACTAAAAGATAGTTCTGTCCCCAACTTTTTCCACAACGTTCTCCAGAAATGACCAACAAATTTGGTATCCCTGTCTGAAATTATACTCCTAGGCAGTCCATGGATTCTCACAATCTCCTTGAAAAAGAAGTTTGCAACATGTGTTGCATCAATAGTCTTTTGGCATGGGATAAAGTGTGCCATCTTCAAAAATCTATCCACCACCACAAATATGGAATCACTTCCTCTTTGTTTCCTTGGCAATTCCAACACAAAATCCATGCTTATTGCATCCCAAGGCCTCTCTGGAATAGGCAATGGTTGATACAATCCAGTGTTTTGTTTCTTCCCTTTGGCATACTGACAAATCCTACAATTGTTCACATATTTCTTCACATCCGCTCTCATACCTGGCCAATAATATGAACTGGCTATTTGGGCAAATGTTTTTTCAAGGACGAAGTGTCCGGCTAGACCTCCGTTGTGCTTTTCCTTCAGAAAATTATCCCTCATTGAGCATCTCAGTATGCACAACTGGAATCCCTTGAACAACAACCCATCCTGAATCAGATATTCAACCCACTAGCTTTTGTCTCCGAGTACAGGATTTTCACATGCTTCATATTCTTCTCCAAAATTTGTATCACTATGACAATCTCCTTAAGGTGATCAAACCCCAAGTTTTTGACGTGAAATTCCTGCAAAATCAAAATTATCCTACTCAATGCATCAGCAACTTTGTTAGCATTTCCAGAAATGTGTTTAATGACAAAAGTGAAATTTTGCATAAACTCTATCCACTTAGCATGTTTCTGGTTTAACTTTTCTTGTTTGGTTATGAATTGCAAAGCATGATTATCGCTATACAAAACAAACTCCTTGGGCACAAGATAATGCCTCCATTTCTTCAATGCTTGGATTATGGCATAGAATTCTTTGTTGTATGTGGAGTACTTTTGTTTAGCTTCATTCAGTTTCTCGCTGAAATATGCAACAGGTCTATTGTCTTGGCTTAAGACTGCTCCAATTGCAACTTCACTCGCATCACATCTTACCTGAAACGTCTTTCCGAAATCCGGTAGGACCAGAATTGGTTGTTCAGTTATCTTATCCTTCAGTATGTTGAATCTTCTCTCGGCCTCTTCTGTCCACTTGAGGGACTTGTGTCTTTTCTTCACCATATCCATCATCTGAGCACTAATCCTGCTAAAATTTCCGATGAACTTCCGATAAAAACTTGCTAACCCATGGAAGCTCCTTACCTCAAAGATATTCCTTGGTGACAACCATTCTTTGATCGCATTCACCTTTTCGGGATCCATCTTCAACTCTTTTGAAGAAATAACAAAACCCAAATATATGAGCTTTGTCTTCAAGAAAGAGTACTTTCTCAAATTGATTAACAGCTTCTCTTACTGTAGCTTCCTCATCACTAATTCCAAATGTCTCAGGTGTTCCTCCTTACTCTTGCTAAACACCAGTATATCATCTAGATACACAATCACTAACTTACCAATGAAATCCTTTAATACTTCATTCATCAGTCTCATAAAAGTGCTCAAGGCGTTTGTTAGGCCAAATGACATAACAAGCCATTCATATAACCCCTCGTTCGTCTTGAATGTTGTTTTCCACTCATCACCTTCTCTCATCCTGATCTGGTGATATCCACTTTTCAAATCTCTTTTTGAAAAATAGTTGGCTCCACTTAAGAAATCCATCAAGTCATCCATCCTTGGTAATGGAAATTTGTATCTGATGGTGATCCTATTTATGGCCCTCAAGTCCGTACACATTCTCCATCCTCCATCCTTCTTTGGACTTAATACAGTTGGTACTGCACATGGACTTAAGATTTCTCTAACCAATCCCTTTTCCATTAGATCTTGAACCTGTCTCTTCACTTCCTCATTCTCTTGAGGTGTCAACCTGTACACTACTTTATTCAGCAGGCTTTCTCCTGGTATCAAGTCAATGTGATGACTGATGCTCCTGATAGGTGGTAATGAATTCGAAAATTCATCCACTACGATATCAAAAAAATTCTCTAGTATCTCTTGAACTTCCTCAAGAAAATCCTCCAATGAAGTATTGGTAAGAATAACCCTTGGTTTTTTCACTACAGCAAACTGCATCTCATGTTCCTTATTTATTTCATTTAAGAGTTCCTTCCCACTAATGAGAAGTATGCTTTCGCTAGCTTCCTCCTTCACCTTCTTTTCCTCAATTGGCAGCAACATGTGTGTCCTACCATTTTTCTCTAAGGTGTAAGTGTTTCTCCTCCCATCATGAATAACATTCATGTCATACTGTCAGGGCCTCCCCAACAAAACATGACAGACATCCATAGGAATTACATCACATAGGATCTCATCCCTATATCCTCCTATCTTAAATTCGACCAAGCATTGTCGAGTGATTGTTACCTAATGACCTTTCTGCAACCATGATACTTTATACAACGTCGGGTGTGCAGTCGTTTCTAGCTCTAGCTTTTCCACCATCTTCGTGGATACTAACTTTCTAGAGCTCCCACTGTCAATTATCACCTTGCAAACTATGTCTTTTTTTTTGCAAGCTGTCATAAACAAATTGTTCCTCTTTATTGCCTTTTTGGTCTCTGGCTCTTACTTCAAAAGAAATTTCTTCATCATCAAGGACCTTCCATCCTCTGCACCTTGTGTCTCAGCATCTCACTTCTGCGCTTCTTAAATGTGAGCTTCACCTCCCTTCTTTCTCTCGATTCATTCCCAAGACATATGTCCTGTCTTTCTGTAGGCATAACATCCTACTTCTCCTCCTCTTCCTTTTCCTCTACTTCTGGGAAAAGAACTTCTTTCACCACTCTATCTTCCTTGGGAACTTCCTCCTCTCTCAGAGTGACTATGTGGTTTCTCCGCCTCATCTCTAGGCTTCGGTGCCTTATCTTGGGAAACTCCCTTGCCTCTGTTCAAGCTTCGGCCCCTATTCTGTTGACTCTTCTTTCTAGCCAACTTCTCTTCTGCCTTCAACGCCATCTGGTATGCATCTTCCACCATTCTGACTGTCTTCATACTGAGTTCATCTTGAATTTCATATCTCAGGTCGTTAATATATCTGGCAACTTTCTCTTCGTCTCTCTCTCTCTGTCCATCTCTAATATTCAACTTATATAACTCTTATGTGTACTCCTTCACAGTCAATCCTCTCTATCTCGGGTTTTGCATCCTCCTGAACATATTTATCTGGTAATCCTTGGGCATGAATTTCTCCTTCAACTTGGCTACCATTCGATCCCAACTCTTGATCTTATGTTTTCCCTTGCTCCTCCTATTAGCCTGCAGTTCATCCCACCACAGCGTTGCATGTCCTTTTAATCTAGTGACAACATGTCTTACCTTCTTCTCCTCTTCGACGTCCTCATAGTTGAAATACTTTCCCATTGCTCGAATCCAGTCAAGCAATTCCTCTATGTCCAAATTTCGTTCATACATAGGGATGTCGATCTTTTCTCTGGCACCCAATTTGACAACCGCTCTTAATAAATGTTCTTCCGCAACATCTTCATCTACAGCTTCTGCCTCGACTTCTACATTTTCGATTTATGCCTCGCTAACATCTCTAGCATTCAACACTCTCCTTTGTTTTGTCTCCATGGCATCCATCCTCACACGCAATTCTCTCATCTCCCTTTCCATAGATCTATTGGCCACAGGTGGGTCAGCACATCTTCTAGGCAGCATTTTGCTGACGCTTATCCTCTCCCTACAGAAATCAATTATGTACTCTACTATGATACCACTCTGGTGCAACCCCCATTCCCTCCAAAAAGGGATTCTTGACCTCCCAGTCTTGGATTGTTTTAATTTTTGAGTCGGAGCAACTCCTTGGGTCCCTACGGGCACCCAGAACTATCTTACCCACACACACATTTTCTTCCACAAGTGACTACGGTTGTGACTGTGGGTCTACCTCCTTTACAGTTCAGACTTCGGGGATATCCCGAATCCTTTCTCACTCCTTCTCGAAGTGCTCGGCTCCGAGTCTCCAAACTTATGCCATGTGTCTTCTCAGATTTGACGACCCCACAATGGTTCGGACTTCGTGACCCCACAAAATTCTAGGACTTTCACTCAAAACCTCCAATCTCTTGATTTCTTAATTTTTCAATCCATCGCCACGTGCTCTCCTGTGATCAACGGTCGAGATTGAATCACGACTTCAGAATTCACAACTCTGTCTTCATCAAGTTTTCATCTTGCCGACTTCCAAAGTATCGAAACACTTCACAACTATTCTCCATGTAGCTCTACCATATCTAACAGTTTGGAGTCATTCGTCTCCCTCTAAGAACAAATCTCACACTCACTAGCTTCGACAAGAAATTAAGGACTCCTTTCCTTGAAACTTTTCGCCACTCTCCCTCCTGAGCTTTTCTTATCTGGTTTGTTCCATTGAACAATCTCTTTGACCCTTAGTCGAATTTATGATCTATGCACACCTTGCAACAGACTTCACTCCCCACTCACTCCTTTGGGAATGATTTCTCACTCCTTGCGACTGTCGATGCACTCCTTGCAAACATATAAGTTCCTCTATCTCTTCTGATCTTTTGAGTCGAAACAGACTCAGTCATGCACTCCTTGCAGACATTATGCACACCTTTCATTCGCTCAATAAAGAGAATTCATTTGGAACTTATCTACCCCTAGAAAATGACTCATACATTCAACAAAGAAAATGCAGTCATGGATTCAAGAACAGAAATAACAGAGAACTGAAAAATAACAGAGACTCTACCATTCATTCAGATAGACACATAATCAATTCACATTTGGGACAATGTTCCTCTGTTATATTCATCCTATTGAAACTTACATACATACGTTGTTCTTCACCACTCCTTAACCTATACAAGATAGATTCAAAAGGTTGCTCAGTTCTCCTCTATCCGCAGCAACAACAACTATTATCAACACAATTGACAACAACCTCTACTGGGCAATATTAAAAAGCTCTTATACAAAGAGGCGCTCTTCGAGCATTCCCTCCAACTACTCTACGCTACCTTAATGGAATTAAATGCTATCAACTACTTAACGCCTATTACAATAAATATTGTGTTAGACAAATAAGAGCACAAGCTCCAAATATGTACTGCAATACGATCCATAAAACGAAATACATTCCCCAATCGTCTTTCGTGATGGTTCAGCCTTCAAACATTTAAGGCATTCGTTATTCAAAAATATCTGTTAGATATCACATTAATACATTGATTAGTTTGAAATTCAAAATATTTCAAAATGTGCACTAGTGCGCCCAACTATCTTCCACACTTGTGCTTTGTTGGCGATGCTCCTACATCAGAAATTCTGAAATGACAACAAAATAAAATGCACTAACCTTCACACGTATCCACAACTTTTCAAACAGTCGTAATAACAATATGAAATAACCACAAACCCTTCAAGGTCTGGGCATGCTTGGTAAGGGTAATATATTTGATACAAAACCATGATCGTTTTTTTTTTTATAAAAATTCAATCATAAAGTATGAGTGAAACTGAGTACATTTACCCATTTATAATCATGACCATAATCTTATTAGTGGACTCGACTTGTCCATTTCCCTAAGGGTAATAAGAAGATGAAGTGAAATGCTTGACACATAATTTAGCAACAAATTGGGTGAGTTTTGTAGAAATAGAGGCTGGCCCATTGTCCAAATAATTTCTAATGGAAGGCCAAATATGGAAAAGATATTGGACTCTAAGATAGACATTACTTGTTCATATTGCGCATGTCTAAGAGGGACAACCTCAGTCCACTTGGTAAAGTAATCATTGGCTATCAAAATGAAGATATTCCTTGCAGAGGATGGAGGATTTATTGGGCCAATAAATTCTAAACCCCACTTAGAAAAAGGGAAATTTGGAAGGACAGGTTGTAAAGGCCTGGAAGAAAAATGTTCCTTACCAGCAAATCTTTGGCACTTATCATGGGACCTCATGAATTTATAAGAATTATGAAAGATAAAATGCCATTAATAACCATTTCTTATGATCTTAAAGGAGGTAGCTTTGGCAGAGAAATGGCCACCAATATGAATGACAGATGATGATGATCTATGGATTTTGTGTAATATTTTTTCTGCTTCATCATCATTTACACACTGGAGCAACAAACCATCAACAGATATTCTAAACAAGGACTCTCCTAAAATATTATATTTAGAAGCTTCAAGGTGGATTCTCCTTCTCTAATGAGGATCTAACTCATCTGGGCACCTCCAATACTGCAAATAATACACCAGATTTGTATACCAAGGATGATCAGATAGAGAGAGATTTTGATTTTCAATATAAATAACATTGAAAGAGGATTATCTTGGTCGTCAAATTCTTCACCTGGTTCAGGATGCTGAGCTAAGTGAAGGGCTAAGTCTTTTCCCTTGATTTTCTTGGAAGTCGTGATTGGCTAAGACAATTTGCAAGTTTTCCTGAGATGTAAGTTTGTGGGAGTACAAACTTGACAACAGGTAAAGAGACTTTTACCTGCGTATGTTTTCCCAAAATAAAACGGCGAAATTTTTCTATAGCTTTGACAAGAGAAAAATCATGTTTCTCAATATAAGAGTATTTTATCTCGTCATATGATAGCCTTTGACTCATGTAAGCTATAGGTTTTTCATTGTTTTTGTCATCACATTGTAAGAGGATAACAAAAATTGTCTCCTCAGTGGTATTGGTGTATTTGATAAAGTCTTTCTCAAAACTCGGTTTTGCCAAAACCAGTGCAGAACTAATCACCTTCTTAATCCTAAGGAAAGCATTTCCAACATCATCTATCCAAGAAAATGAACAATGTTGCTTCAAAATATTATGGATTGGTTTAACAATGACAACAAAATCTGGAACAAATCTACGAGAAAATTTAATAGTACCCATGAAAGCTTGAATTTCTTTCTTGGATGTGGGGGAGGGAGATTTAATATGGAATTAATCCTCTCAGCATCTATACTTATCCATGAATCATAAACATGTGACCGAGAATTTTACCTTTTGTGACACCGAAAATGGATTTGGAAGAATTTAAAGAAATGCCAAATTTTCTACAACGCATGAGAAATTTTCTAAGATGACATAAATGATCTAACCGATTTTTAGAATAAACAATCAAATTATCAAGATAAACTTGTATAATATTTTCGATTAGATCTTCAAAAGATATCTCCATTTCTCTTTGAAAGTGGCACCTAAGTTAGATAATCCAAAAGGCATATGTTCGTAAGCAAAGGTGCCCCAACGTGTGATAAATGTGGTTTTATATCTATCCGTCCATTTTACCTTGATTTGATTATATCCAGAAAAACCGTCAAGTAAGGACATTATTTGAGACCCTACAACCTGTTGTAAAATCATATCCATATTAGGAACAGGAAAATGGTCTTTTACACTTTCCCTATTTAATGCACAGAAATCAACACATAACCTGATATGACTGGTAGTTTTCCGAACAGGGACCAGATTTGAAACCCATTCATAATACTTGACTAGGAAGATTATATGAGCATTCAACAATTTTTCCAATTCCTTCCTAATGGTAGCTTCAAGCACAGGATTGATAGGTATTTTCCTTTGCCCCTTCCTTGAGAGGAATGGCATGTTGTATAAGAGTAGGATCAAAACCATGAATAACCTCATATGACTAGGAAAAAACATCCTGAAATTCACGGAGTAACTCTGTGAATTTCCCTTTTTCTTCATCAGAACATTGGACACCTATTTTAATGATTTTTAGAGAGTCAAATGTCCCAATATTCAAGGAAATAGTATCCCCAACTTTCATTTTTAACTCATCTTCCTTGTTTGTTTCTTTGTTGCCTACATCACTTGATGGGAATGAACTCTCAAAAGGATTAAAGCCTTTAGGAAACTTGTCGTCTTCAAGAGATATGATTTCCTTGGGATTAAAAGGTTCATTCTGTATGAAAGCTCAAATGCCTTCATCACTCGGAAAAACTTGCCATGATTCTACATTATCGGGGAGGTGAAGACAGTAAAGAAATTGGAACATACAATCAAGTCTTTGAGGTAAGATCTGTCGAGTAGGAGAAACTGCAAAAATAGCTAATCTATCAACCATTGAATTAAGTTCCCTCTTAACATGAGTGATGTTGAATGATAGCAAATTTGAAATTAGTATCCAAACAACTTGGGTATAATGTTTAACTTATTGTTTGGTACATAAATTTCCCATACAAGATTCACAACAAGTTCAGAATCACCAAAAAATGTAAGGTGGCCACATCCAAGATTATATGTATTTTCAATGTCCAACCATAAGGCTTCAAACTTAGCAACATTGTTTGTACAAGCAAATTACAATATGTAAGAGAAATTGTGATTTTTTCCTATAGGAGAATATAGAATGATGTTGGCTCCATTACCCTCGTTTAAACATAATCCATCGAAATGAATGTGCCACATGCCATCATTAAAATCAGTTGGTTCAAGTATAGTGTCACCTTCATCAGCAAAGATAGAGTACACCCCCAAATCCTCTTTGAGATAATTTACATTGGGTTGGGGAATGCTCTCTATATAGGGTGAAATTCTTCCTTCCCTAAGAACTATAATGTTCTTTCCATTTCAAGGGATGGATAAATGTGTACCATCGAGTGAAAGGTATCCATCAATTAAGGCATGCCAGTCCCTCCCCAAAATAATTGAGTAGTTACTCACAGGAATATCAATCACTTGGATGTTGAGAGTAGTTCTTATCTTAGGATGTGCACACGGAACTAAGGTTACATCTTTGATTTCAACTATAGTTGATTGTTGCAGATTATTATAAGATGTTCAAAAACACAGGTATTCCAACAGAGGACAAACACCTTCAATAACCACTCACATAACCAGATCAAAGATCAACACACCAATGTTTTGACATGGTAAAACCCCTACGGGGAAACATCCACAGCCCCAACCAACGTGACCACTTGGAGCAGTTTATTAATATAAAAGAAAAATATTACAGAGATATTTTACAAGAGACTTTCTCACGGTGGATCATCGACAAATGACCCTTCATGCTCTTTAAATAGAAATCATGGAACAATTGGGTGTTAAGCCACATATCAATGGCCATTAAGATCGAGGAGAGTATGAACCTTCGGATCACTCTATCTCGGGGACATATCGTGACCGTAGGATTTCCTAACTACAAATGCATACTAAAGAAACACACTAAGAAACAAACTTTTACCTAACGACACATTTAGACCAACTAGATCTTAACTAACTCCTAAGTTTCTAAATATCCTAACATCCCCCCTTAATAACAACTTGGGATAGGATTGAAGGATTTACAATGTTGACACAAAAGGAGAAGGAAGGAGGCATTAGAGCCTATCCCCCCTTAATGACAACTTCTTGAACTCCTAACATAGATCAAAGTTTGGAAAACTTCGCTTCTGTAAGAGACTTCGTGAAAATGTTTGCAACTTGATCTTCTGTAGGGAAAAATAGCACTTCAATAACTTGATCATGAATGATCTTTCTGATGAAGTGCATGTGTATCTCGATGTGTTTGTTGTGCTAATGTTGAACTAGGTCTTTGGCGAGCCTGATGGCACTCTGATTGTTGCACCAAAGGTTGTTCGGATGATGCTACTGGAATCCAAACTCTGAAAGGATCTGTCGAATCCATGAGGCTTCCTAACTTGCATTTACCGTTGCTCAATACTCTTCTTTTGTTGAAGAAAGGATCACCGAAAATATCACCAACTACTTCTCATGTTGAATGGACCCATCTAAGAAGCGGTGGAGTTGGTGTTGGTTTAGGTTCAAACCACTCATCTGGAGGAAGGTGAGCAAGTGGAGGTGGATTTTCATCCTCACTGTTATCATCTCAAGAAGAAACCAGAATAGGAACAAAAGAGGCGCAAACGTTGAATATGGCTTGCAACCCAAAGAAGGCACAATCGTCGAATTAGGCTTGCAGGCCAAGATATTTTCATCAAATTTAACATGTCTTCTAATAATAATTTCATTACAATGTGGTTGAAGAAGTCTATAACCTTTGACATCTTCAGAATAACCAACAAATATACACTTATCACTTTTAGGCTGCAATTCTTTCCTTTTATCATCAAGAATGTGAGCCCATGCTATACTACCAAATACATGGACATGACTTACATCTGGTTTAATTTTAATCCAACATTCTTCTGATGTTATACTTTTAAGAGCCTTTGTGGGAGTGCGATTTACTATGTAATTTTCACAGTTGATGGATTCCGCCCAATACTTTAGATTTAATCCCTTAGATTGGATCATACAATTAGCCATTTCTTTTAATGTAAGATTCTTTCTCTCAACAATGCCATTTTGTTGTGGTGTATATGGAATAGTGTTTTTCATTTGGATTCCTTGTGTAGTGTAGTAACTTGTAAAATTATTGTTCACATATTCGCCTCCATTATCTATTCTTAACCTTTGAATTTGATGTCCAGATTGCTTTTCTACAAGGGCCTTGTAGACTAAAAACTTGTCAAAAACTTTGCTCTTAAGTTTTAAGAAGTAAACCCAAGTACATCTGGAAAAGTCATCAACGAAAGTTAAGAAACACTTGCACCCAGAAAAAGAAGGAGAAGAAAGTGGACCACAAAAATCACTATGAACAAGTTGCAAAGGGCTCGAGGCATGCGAAGAGGCACGTTTGTCAAAACTATCCCGATGATGTTTGTCAAGAACACAATCGACACAAACACCATCTCTGCATGAAACAAGAGGAAGACTAGTCACCATATGTTGATTACATAGTTTTTGCAATGAGCGATAGTTTAGATGACCAAACCGCTCATGCCAAAGTTTGCTCAAGTCATCGCTATGAGCAACAAAAGCTGATGACAAAGATGATGACCCAAGTTGTCAAATTTGTACAACCTGGTAATATCATCAGCAATTCCAGTTGCAAGAACATGCTTAGGATCTTTTAGATCCTTGATTACAACTTGGTGAGGTGAAAACTCTATGATTTTACCTTCACCTGAATGAGTGATTTGATATATTGATAGTGTTGATTAAGGTTGGTTGTCATTGATGTCAACCCTTGAAGAAAGACCCATAGCACAAAGTTTTGGGTAATGGACCCAATAGTGTTTGATGTAAATATGACTCATTATTTTTTTGTCATGGTTGATAAGAAGTAAATATGGATGAACTCCAAAGTGGTCCCCTTATGGTGAAAGCCCTCATGGGAAGATGCTTTATGGAGTAAGATAACCCATGCTTAATTGTGGAATAATGAGATGAAGGAAAGTGAATTTGTCAGGGAAAATATCCTAAATGGATATTTCTTGTCATGTCGTTTCCGGTGGTATGTGGAACGTCACATAATTCCTCATGGTTAGAGAGTTATGGCCATGAGAAGTTGGAGACCCCAGGTTTGGGTAATGGACCCAAGTTTGTTTGATAGGTAATGGTATGAGTTATGATATATTTTTAGATAAT
>ML777903.1:55346-71628 GCA_009831015.1 Picea engelmannii | reverse complement strand
AAACACTGGTGTACTGTGCATGTGTGTGATTGTTTATTTATTACTGCTCATTATTGGATAATAATTCTACATTGATATAACATTTGAAGAAAAAGGATTATAATTACATTATTACTGATTCACCCGCCCTCTCAGTAATCCAATAGATAGAAGGTTACAAGAAAACTTGGAACACACAATACATCATTGAAATGACCATTTTCTACTTGAACTGTTCCACATCCCACAACACTAAGAGATCTATCATCACTAACAAATATTTTCTTGGTGTTACATTCATTTAGAGCAGAAAATATGTCTTTATCCTTAGCCATATGATAAGATGCTCTAGAATCAATAAGCCACTCATTAGAAGAAGAAGTAGAAGTTGTATTGAAGGAGAAACCAGAAGTAGAAAGTGCATGTCCATGAGAAGATGAATAAGTAGAATCAATACTAATGTTGTGCTTGTTCATCGCTGCTTCTAAAGTTGCCATCTTCTTAAAACATTTGGACTCATCATGACCATCTTTATCACAAAAGTTGCAATGTCTGTCAATCTTCTTATTTTTATATTTTTCTCCTTTGTCACCATTAGGAGAAGAAGTTGGTTGAGTGGGTTTGGGACCCTTATATTGCTTGTTGTTGTGGCAAGGGTGTTGCTTCTTGGGATTCTTGGGTTTATCTTTCTGATGGACGACTAAGGCTTTGTTGGAGGTACCTGTAGTGTTTATCACTCCAAGTTGTACAAGCTTATCTTTCTCTCTAATCAAAGAATCACAAAAGTTCTCAAGAGTGGGTTTTTGATAAGCTTCCCCTAGATCCTCTTGCATGGAATAAAAGGTAGATACAAACATAGAATATGCACTACCTAGTTTAGAAAGAATAAGATCGATGCAAAGATATTCTTCTATCTTTATCTTACATTCTTCACATAAAGTTCTGAGTGTTTTAAACTTAGATAGGTAGTCTTCAATGCAAGAAAAATCACTTGGACTTGAAGTCAGTACTTGATTTTCTAACTGTTGTGCTCGAATAATATTGTGTTTACCAAACATGAATTCAATCTTTTCCCAAGCTTCTTTGGATTTATAAATTCATTGAAGGTGGAACCTTAAATTAGGAGAGATGGACATTCTGATTAATCCACGTGCTTTGTCATTCCTATTATCCCATTTGAATTTCTTATCAGCATCAGTGGGTGTTATTTCCTTTCCCAAGGTAATCTGGTATAAGCCTTTACTTCTTAATAAATCCTCCATATGGGATTTCCATTGGAAGTAGTTGGTGTTGGTAAGAAAAAGATTACTTGAAGAATCCATATTAAATATGTAGATAATATGGATTTAAAAACTGAAACTGATGATCAGGATGGAAATATCTCAAAAAATTAGGTGGTTTAAAAAAAAACGGCACTGAAAATGGACTTCAGATGTGAAAGTTATGTCCTTTTAAAAAAATGCATAAACGGTAACCAAAGGTCCACGTGATGGTGTAAGTTAAATTATGAAGTGACCCACTTTTATAAAGAGAAGTGGGGATCAATTTTACAATCAAGTTACTTTATAAAAGAAAAGTTGCATGCAAAATAAATAACTCTAAAATAAAATATTAAAGCTACTTATGGTGATTCACTTTTATACTTGAAGTGAAATACACTTTACAATTTGAGCATGAACGTTTTTTCAAAAAAAGTAACAAAAAGAGAGACTTGAACTCAAGACCTCTTACTTAATAAGGCAACTTTTAACCAAATGGGCTAGCAAAACATATTGTACTGTTTCGCAAGAGGATTGGGGGTGTTGTTGCTCTTACTTAATAAGGCAATTTTTAACCAAATGGGCTAGAAAAACATATTGTATTGTTTCGCAAGAGGATTGGGGGTGTTGTTGTTTTTGTTGTTGTTGTTACTAACTGCCTTGTAGAGCGTGATCAAAAAAACTCTTTTCACATAAGAAAACAATTTTGCTTCTCGATGACAACAAGGGTTAGATTTCGGTTAGCTTACCAGGAAGATGCACCTTTTCCTATCTGTTTCTGATTTGTTGAGATCGCACATGGCACGGGGAAAAGAGTATACGTAAATATAAAAGAGTAGTGACCCAGAAACAAATAATATAAAACCAAAATAATACTCTGCAAAAAATTTTAAAATGTGTATTCAGGCTTTATACCTCCGGATCTGACTGAAATGGTCGTATCTTGGGCAAACAGAAACATTTTCGAGTGAAACAAAAAGTGTTCCTAACTGAAACAAGTGCTTTGGACGTAATGGAACAGTCCTCTCAGCCTAGAAATGTATGAAAATGAAAAAAAATGGATATGAGGAAACTCAGCTTCACGATCTCGATCTACAATAGGAGCGGGTCTTCAAACATGCTTTGATACCATGTTCGACAACACAGGTATTCCAACAGAGGAAGAACACCTTCAGTAACCACTCACATAACCAGATCAAATATCAACACACCAATGTTTTGATCCAAAAAGGATCCAGAGAAGGCTAAGAACAACTTAGAACTCACAGAGACAACTCAGAATGCTCAGAATGGCTTCAGCAGATAGCAACAGGGAAAAACTTCAAATTTCCCAAAACTCAGTGAAAATGACATGATCATGAAGCGCGCATTGCAAGATTTCTAATGACGCAAACGACTCGTCAAACAGAGTTACGGATAGAAATATATAAGCGATCAAAGTTTTGGTCAACCTAGCCTAGTCAGCAGGGATGAGTCAGCATCAATACTAATGCTAACGTCAGCATCAATAAGAATGACATCGTTGTCCATACAACCTATGTGGCAAGTGTAGAGGATGAAACGTGTCATGATTATGTCATCATGATGTCAACATGCCATGTGGCACCACCCAGAAGGCACCACGTGTCTACTACGAAGGTGATGTGGAAGTTTCTGGTACAAAGGTGATGTCAGCGGCCAAATGGGTCAATCAATGGATGCCACGTGGCCCAATCAGAGGGCACCACATGGCACCCCTAAAATGCACAAGGAGGGCACGTGACCAAATTTTTTAAAAATATATAAAATATCAAAACCCCACCAAATATGGTGGTGGTTCTGATATATATGGAATATTTCTCCATAATTAGTATCACGACAACTATATAACACATGTTCTGCCAATTTAGCAACTGTCCGCCATTCTAGTGGTCGCTCGCCAGATTTAGCAGGGCACGCCAAATTGGTTGTAACTATATGCCAAAAAGGGGAGGCCCATGGGGTTCGACCCCAGGACCTCCACCAAATAAGTGCCTTAAAATATCCTGCTAACCACCACGCCAAACAACATCATTACTACATAACCACCACAAAATATTATTTAAAGGGGGATTCAGCCAATGTATGGGGGATGAGAGAGTTAGACCCAGCACGCCCGTACGGTATGGATTTTTGCACATATTTTGAGACAGACTGGGCATGGATTTTGAGACAGACCAGTCATTTATTGCAGGAGGAGTGGCACAAAAACTGAGGCAAGGGTGTCTTTTGGGCCAAAACGTGTCAAACTCGGATCGAGGCATGGAGACAGTCATTTTTAGGTAAAACGATGCCACGAACGTAGTGGTGGTGTTAGTTTTTTTATATGAGAAAATATTTTGTAGCTTAACTCTAGAATGAGGTATACTTATGTATTTTTCCCAATTCTTTTGTGGAGTTAATAAAATGGCCTACCCATTTGAGAGCATGACCCGGAGACATAGTCCACCAGGGACGAACTCCGTTATCAAGTTCTTTTTGTTCAAATTTCATGCTTATGTCTCTTTCCTTTTGAGTTTTTCCTTCTTTATGGTGTACTTTAGTTTATGCTCATTTAATATAATTCTTTAATAAGTCACCGGATGAAAAGATCCTAGATCATGTTGGTATCAGAGAAGTTGTCATTGACTTGAATTGTTGAGTATGAATGCTTACTAGGGCCAAGCATAAGTAGGGTGAAGGAAATCTTAAGACTTTCAATCCTGAAGTTGGTTGTGGATCCCGAAGGAAGATGATGGCAGAAGAGGACAAGCGTGATGAAGAGGAGAAAAACTTTCACATGGTCTTTTATCGCATGTCAGACATGGTCGAGAAAATGTATGGAGATTACGAGAAGAGGATGAAGAAGAAAGGGAAGAAAAAGGAAGCACCACCTGATGATGATGCTTCGGTAAACCAAGGGGCTGGAGGAGACCCTCCCGAGCCTCCATCTTCACCTTCAAGTTCTAGTTCTTCTTCCTCTGAGCATTCTCATCACTCTCAACATTATAACCATAAATCCTCTTTTAAGAAACCATTATTAAAGCTTGATGTAAAGTTTTCTTTACCTATGTTTAATGGAGATGCTAATCCTGAAAAGCTAGATAATTGGATCCAACAGGTTGAAGTATATTATCAAGTTTGGCATATTGATGAAGAGGAAGTTAAAGTGAAACTTGCTTCTCTTCGGTTGGAAGGCACCGCTCTCATATGGTGGGAAAGAAAGCTACAAGACATAAGTAAGTGTGGTAATCTTCTTTCCTCGTGGTCGAAATTTAAAATAGAGATAAGGAAGTAGTTCTATCCATTAGGGTATTTACATAAAGCAATGATGGAAAGGCCAACTTTGAGGAAAAGTAAAGGTCAGACTGTACAAAGTTTCACAGAAGAATTTAGGAAGAAATCTCTAGCCTTGAACATTCCTTTGGATTCTTATGAAACTTTAATGAAGTATATTGGCGCACTTCACATTTATATTCGTCATACTTTTCTCTTGTTTAACCCCACTAGTCTTGAAGAAGTTTGTGTGCAATCCACTCACCTTGAGAATAGGGGCAAACATGTTCAAGAAGATCCCATGAAGAAACCTTCCAATTTCCCAAAAAATACTTTCAAGAAGTTTAAAAGGAAGGATAAGAAGACTGCTACAGTGACAAGAGAAGGAGGAAAACCATCTTGCACTCATTGCAAGAAGAGAGGTCACGATGAAGAACATTGTTGGAAAATGCATCCAGAAAAGAGACAAAAATAGTTCGATCAAAAGGAGAAGACAAAGACTGTTGCTATAGTGCAACAAGATCTTGGTTCCGATTCAGGAGATGAAGGAAATATCATAGCGGATGGAGTACAAGGTAAAGATTATCTTCATGCTAGTTCAAGTTCCAATGATGAATCTCATATTGATGAACGAAAGAGGAATGAGGTATTTCATATAAGATTTGTATCTAAACATACTAAGATAGATACATTATTTGATCCGGGTTCCCAAGTAAACTTAATATCTGAAGAACTTGTTGAGAAGATGGGTTTTGTAATGAAACCACATCCAAAGCCTTACCCTCTTGGTTGGGTATGTGACAAAGAAAAACTTAATGTCACCAAACAATGTAGGGTCATATTTTCTATTGCTTCAAAGTTGATTGATGAAGTGGATTTGGGTATTGTACCACTTGATATGTGTGGCATAGTGTTGGGGAGTCCTTATCTTTATGATAGAAAAGCAGTCTTCTTTTTTCATGAGAACAAATACCACCTTACTAGAGGGGGAGTTGAATATATTTTTAGAGCTCACAGCATGAGGGTAAATACGACACTTGTTAGTGTAGGGAAAATGAAAAGACTTATAAACACTAATACAAGATATGTACTCATGGTCATCAAAGAGAAAGATGTCGGGACATCCTATGCTTTCAAAGGGTGTGATCCATCTCATAAAAAAGAATTAACTAATATTGTTTCTAAGTATGATGATATTTTTCAGGAACCAGATGGATTACCTCCTAAGAGGGAAATCCAACATGAGATACATCTTCAGCAGGATTCTCCTCTTCCTAATGTGGGCATGTACAAGATGTCAGTTGACAGAGATCAAGAAGCAGGTACAAGGATTATTGGATCAAGGGGTCATTAGGACCAGTTCATCTCCTTCCGGTTCTCCGATCGTGATGGTGCCAAAGAAATATGGCACATGGAGAATGTGTGTCAATTATCGAGTCTTAAATAAAATCACGATGAAAAATCGATACCCTCTTCCTTGCATAGATGATTTACTTGATCAGTTAAAGAATGTTGTTTATTTCACTAAGTTGGATTTACGCAGTGGATATCATCAAATCAGGGTTGCAGAACAGGATGCATGGAAGACTGCCTTTAAAACCAAAGGATTCTTTGAGTGGTTAGTTATGACATTTGGGCTTTGTAATGCTCCAGCAACCTTCATGTGTGTGATGAATGATGTATTCAGGCCTTTCCTGGATGACTTTGTGATTGTATATTTAGACACCATTCTTGTTTTCAGCGGGACTTGGGATGAGCATGTGAGGCATGTAAAGAAAGTATTGGATGCTTTGCAAAGGGAAAAGTTGTATGTGAAAATGTCTACATGTGAATTTGGCAAGACTGCACTTGTATACTTAGGTCATATCATGGGAGGAGGACAATTGAAGATTGATCCTTCCAAAATTGATGTAATTGTAAAATAGCCTGAGCCAAAAAGTGTGGCCGAGATCCGAAGCTTCTTGGGTGCAGTCCAGTATTGGAGGAGATTCATTCCCAACTTCTTCTTTATAGCAGCTCCTTTGCATGCCTTAACCAGTGTGAAGAACACTTTTCAGTGGGAAGGAAAACAACAAAAATCTTTCGACACTTTGAAGGAGAAGATCAATAACACGCCAGTATTAGCACTGTTGAATCTTCAATAGCCTTTTGAGATCGAGATAGATTCCAGCGGATATGCCATGGGTGCAGTATTGATGCAATATCGTAAACCTATTTGCTAACACTATGAAAATTTTAACCAAGTTGTTGTTAACTATCCTACATATGATAAAGAATTGTATGCATTAGTCCAGAGCGTAAAGAAATGGAAGCATTACTTGTTAGGGAAGGAAACCATCATACGTATAGATCACCAACCCTTACATTATCTTCAAGCACAGACCAAACTGCAACAATCTTGGCACTATAGATGGATGGGTTTTCTACTACAATTTCATTTGGTAATCAAGTACAAGAAGGGTACAAGTAACAAGGTAGCCGATATGCTTTCTAGACCTCCTATTGTTTCTTCTATTATTTTGAAGAATACTTCTTTATCTTGTGATAGCTATGTAGAACAATATGCCATCGATGAAGATTTTAAAGAAGTATATGAGAAGCTAACCCATGGTGCACAAGTAGAGAACTATTGTCTGCATGGAAAATTACTCTATCATCTTGGGAAGCTATGTATTTCTACAAGTGAACGAGTCCATGTAATATGAGAAGCTCATACTTCTCTTGTGTCTGGGCATTTTGGGTAGTAAAAACTATGGCTCATTTGCAGAGGTTTTGTTATTGGCCTCAAATGAAAGCAATTGTAACTAAGTATGTAAAGGGGTGTGTGATGTGTTCTACTTGTAAGCCCACTAATAGAAAATTGGGGCTATACTCATCACTTCATGTTCCATCCCATCCATGGGAAAGAATTTCCATGGATTTTGTAGGGGGTTTACCAATGACCAGAGGGGGTCATGATTATTTGTATGTCGTAGTGGATAGGTTCAGCAAGATGTGTATCTTGATGCCATGTAAAAGGCAGATCACTGCTGAGAAAACTAGTAATATATTCTTTCAACATATTTGGGTTCACTTTGGATTACCCACATCCATTGTCTTGGATCAAGATACTCGATTCCTCCAAGATTTTTGGACTAGCTTGTGGAGAATGATGGACACCAAATTGAAGAGGAGCACTGCTTTCCATCTAGAGACCGACGAACAAGCAGAGGTGGTAAATAGAACAATGGTACTTTTTCTTCGAGGCTACTACAGAAATCTTCCTAAGTTATGGGATGAAAAAATACCCTATGTACAACATGCTTATAACCGAGCTTTACATTCATCCACTCAGAGTTCACCTTTTGATACATGTTTTGGGTACCTACCAAAGGTTCCTTTGGATTTGATGTATGTGAGAGATGTTGATGTGAATGAAGAATGAACAAAGGATAGAGCCCGCAAGTTCATCCAGAGGATTCAACAGATACACCAGGTAGTCAGGGAACAGTTGGAGAAGAGTCAAGCATAGTATAAAGCTCGGCATGACAAGCACAGGGTTGATCATCAGTTCCAAGTTGGAGACCGGGTATGGCTTCACATTAGCAAGGAACAATTGAAGGGTGAAGACAAGAAACTAAAGTTTATCTGATATGGACCCTTCACTATCTTGGAGAAAAGCTGCACTAATAATTTTAATTTAGATCTTCCACATTATATGCAGATTTACTCCATTCTGAACATAGAGAACTTGAAATGTTTTGAGCCTCCCATGATCATGGATTAGGATAAGGAAGTTTCAATACCTTTAGTTGATGAATTTGCACCTAAGCACTTGGATGAGTTACAAGAAGATATCATCATGGACAGAAGGACAAGGACTTCACGAAGGGGTGATGTTGATTATCTTCGAGTAGGCTTAAAGGGCACACATCCAAGCAAGCCAAAGTGGATTGAGAAGGACAAAGT
Source organism: Picea engelmannii (assembly GCA_009831015.1). Classification (NCBI taxonomy): domain Eukaryota; kingdom Viridiplantae; phylum Streptophyta; class Pinopsida; order Pinales; family Pinaceae; genus Picea; species Picea engelmannii. Next base: position 63,169 of record ML777903.1, on the reverse strand, counting down.
GAGGGGACTCTTCCCTCACTTACCAGTTGATTGATGAAATATTTTGGTGGTCCAAAAATATCTCATTGGGAAAGTGTGATCCAAAAAGGATCCAGAGAAGGCTAAGAACAACTCAAAACTCACAGAGGCAACTCAAAACGCTCAGAATGGCTTCAGCAGACAGCAAAAGGGAAAAAAAATTCAAAGTTCCCAAAACTCAGTGAAAATGGGGTGATCGCAAAGAGCACATCACAAGATTTATAATGACGGAAATGGCTTGTCAAATGGAGTTATGGATCGAAATATATAAGCGGTCAAAGTTTTGGTCAACCTAGCCTAGTCAGCATGGATGAGTCAGCATCCGTATTGTTGATGTCAACATCAGTACGAATGAATTCATCATCTGTAAAGCCTATGTGGCAAGCACAGAGGATGAAACATGTCATGATGACATCATCATGACATTAGCATGCCACGTGGAAGCACCAGAGGCTGCCATGTGTCACCTGCCAATAGGCTTTTCAGGGCGCCATGTGGACCGGTAAAAAAGTGCCACATGGCACCCCAAGTGATGCCATGTGGCACCACCCAGAAGGAGCCACGTGTCTAGTATGGAGGTTACATGGAGGTTTCTAGTATGGAGGTGATGTCAGCAGCCAAGTGGGTCAATCAGCGGATGCCATGTGGCCCAATCGGAGGGTGCCACATGGCACCCCCAAAATGCACAAGGAGGGCTTACGACCGAATTTAAAATATATATATATATATATAATATCAGAAACCCACCAAATATGGCAGTGGTTCTGATATATATGGCATATTCTGCCATAATTAGTAGCACACCAACTATATAACACAGGTTTTGGAGTTTAGCAATCGTCCACCATTCTAGTGGTCGCCAGATTTACAAGGATGCACCAAATTGGTTGTAACGATATGCCAAAAAGGGGAGGCCTGTGGGGTTCTACACCAAGACCTCCACCAACTAAGTGCCTTAAAATAACCCTCTAACCACCACGCCAAATAACCTCATTACTACATAACTACCAAAAAATATTATTTAAAGGGGGATTTGGGCAATGTACAGGGGATGGGAGAGTTAGACTGAGCGTGCCCGTATGATATAGATTTTGGCACAGTTTTCGAGATAGAATAGGAAAATATTTCAAGACAGTCCAGTCATTTATTGCAGGAGTAATGGCACAAAAATCGAGGCAGGGGTGTCTTTTGGGCCAAAACGTGTTAGACTCGGATCGAGGTGTGGAGATAGTCATTTTTAGGTAAAACGATGCCACGAACACAGCGGTGGTGTTAGTTTTCTGATCTAGGTAAATATTTTGTAGATTAACTCCAGAATGATGTATACTTATGTATTTTTCCCAATTCTTTTGTGGAGTTAATAAAAAGGCCTACCCATTTGAGAGTAGGACCCGGAGACATAGTCCACTAGGGATGAACTCCATTATCAAGTTCTTTGTGTTCATATTGCATGGTTATGTCTCTTTCCTTCTGAGATTTTCCTTCTTTGTGGTGTACTTTAGTTTATGCTCATTTAATACAATTCTTTAATAAGTCACTGGATGAAAAGATCCTGGATCATGTTTTGACGTGGTAAAACCATTACGGGGAAACATCCACGGCCCCAGCCAACGTGACCACTTGGAGCAATTTATTAATGCAAAAGAAAAATATTTCAAAGAGATTTTACAAGAGACTTTCTCACAATCGATCATCGGAAAATGACCCTCCATGCTCTTTAAATAGATATCATGGACCAATTGGGTGTTAAGCCATGATCAATGGCCGTTAAAATCGAGGAGAGTAAGAACCGTCGGATCACTCTATGTTGGTGACATATCGTGATCATCGTATTTCCTAACTACAAATGCATATTAATGCATACTAAAGAAACACACTAAGAAACACACTTTTACCTAACGACAAATTTAGACCAAGTAGATCTTAACTAACTCCTAAGTGTCTAAATATCCTAACATATGAGAGCATGCTTCTTGAATTTTCATTGGTACAAGATAAGCCAAGCTCTTCCATGATGATTTTATACATCACACTTGGACCAAACCCGCCATCAATTAGGCAACAATGAGCTATTTTGTCCATGAGTTTTACAGAAATGTAGAAAGGAGGGTCTTTTACAGGGTTCCTAAAGTTATTTACACCTATTCTATTTACAGTTGAATATTCAAATAGATTGAATATGGTAGAAATATTACCTTCCATAGATTCCTTAAGATGCTTTTGTTGTTTTGTGATGAAAACCATGTCCAAAAGGGTAACATCTTCTTTGATGTTAGCCAACTAGTTAAGGATATTATACTTAGAAGAAGGAGGAGGAGGAGATACTCCTTGATAGCTTGAGGTTCTAACAGCTTGTGTATTAGCACTTGAGAGGATGAACTTGGGGTAGAAGAAGTGCAAGGAGGATCAAATTTACTCTTGGAAGTGTAAGATTTATTCCTAGTATTTACTACCATAACATATTCTGGTTCATCCCAATCTAAATCAACGATAGGGGTATCGGGCCTTTGCCAAAAATATTATCTCTAAAAATTCTTTTAACTTTGCAGGTATTCTCATCATGATTTTCTTCACAAACGTTACGCCAAGTGCAAGTCATCGTGGCCTTTGGCTGAAAAGTGCTTTCATTAGTATTTGTAAAAGGAACTAGAGAAGAAGTCTCGGGAGAAGAGGAAGAAGAAATTCCTTTTCATTCATAGGCTATCATCATATTATTCATATCTTGCATGAGCTATAGAATCACAGACATATATGTTTGCTTCACAAGGTCTCCCTTGGGAAGATTCATTCTTTCAAGTTGTTCTTCATACTTTAGGCAAGCCTGAAGGGCAAAACCGATATTGTCAATAGCCTTTTCCTCAAGTCGAGGATAGTAAGAAGAAGGTAAATCATTATAATAATGCATTAAAGCAGCTTTATTTTGAGGATGAATCAGTTCATAGATTTTATTATATAACTTGGTGAAACGAAGGTTAAAATATTTAATGGTTTCACCATTATTATAATTAACATTGTTGTATTTCCTTAATTTATCAGCTGGACTCTTGGGTTGTCCATAAGTGGATTTGAACCAATAAACCAATTATTCCCGTGTTGAAAGGATCAGGAGGCCAAAAAAATATGTTGTAGCTTCCCTTTGAGAGAATTGGCAAATAGATGCTAGCTTCTATATTATGACAAGCATTAGAAAATTCTACCAGGTGTTCATTTGTAGTAATGATGTCATTCCCTGAAAACCTAGGTAAATGATCCTTGAATTTCGGTAATGGTTGAGTGGCTAGTGCAAGATTCAAGGGAGAGGACATGTGCCATGGGGTGGTTGCAGTATCTTCCTCGAATTGGAAAAGTCCATATTTCTTAATGACCTTAGCAAGATTGGTAGTGGATGGAGTAGGGATTTGATTACTATAGATACTTCCAATTACAGATGAAGAAGAAGGTTGAGAGGAGGAAGAATATCCAATACCACTACCACCACCTGAAGATGTCATGTTGAAAGTGATAAGTATAGATGATGAAAATGTGCTATAGCAAGATTTTCCTCACCCTATGCAAAGTTGCTCAGAAGACCTTTTTCCATTTCCCTATGCAGACTTGAAGTCCCCTTTTGCAAATCCCATAGATAAAACAATATTTTTCCACATATACACTCCCTAACTATTATACAACATGTGTATCTAGAGGTTGCACCATTACAGCCCACATACATTGGGTTTTGTGCCCAAAATTAAAAAATAGTGTCGATTTTTCATGTCACGTCATAGGATCCATGATCCTTGACCTCCCATATACTGGAAACATTCCAAATAGACCCTTTAGTTCCATTTGAAGGATATAAATGGACCATATCTGAGCTATGGAAAAGAGGAGAAGAATTCAACTTTGAGAGAAAAGTTACTCTGGAGAAATTATTGACTTCATATTGAGTCTGCATCCCTTTGTCCTTTTAAGTCTGAACACATTGTTCATCCCCTGAGCTCTTTCCTACTTGATTGAGAACCTCATTGTCTCTCTTATATGACCTTGCCTTTGGTGGAGGATTGAAGTGGTGGAGGCCCAGCTGGAAGGGACTTAGTTTCTTGGTTTTGAACTATTCCAACATGGAAGTTTGTAATTTATTCACTTATGTTGATTACATTTTTATAGAAATACTCTTTTCTCTTCTAATTGATATCTTGCAAATATTTGAATTATTATTCCATGGGCATATTTGTTATGAATGTTGATGGATTATGCTATTGAATGTGTTGAATTTATATATTATCACCATATGCTTTTGTTTCTTGGTTGTTAAGAACAAGTTGTAGGTGTATTTCTTTGATTCAAGTGCTCAACGGTGGACTTCATCAAATGTTTGGACGAGGTAGGCTATTTATCTTGTCTTGTTAGCATATTTTCTTATATAGCATACCTAAGATTAGAGTTGATTTCTGCAGTCATTTCCGTCTATTGTGGTTTTCCCCTGGCCATAGAGAGATTTTCCTCGCAACAGAATTGGCAGCCATGTGCACAAAGTCAGTACAGATAGTAATATTCTCATGAGCAACTAGTTCTTCTAGTTGAGTCTCCATTACTCCACTTCTGGGTATTATAATGTATTTCAGCCATCGTAGATACTCCTATGACCTTACACATTAGGGGGCATCTGTTATAGCAAGATTTTCCTCACCCTATGCAAAGTTGCTCAAAAGGCCTTTTTCCATTTCCTTATGTAGACTTGAAGTCCCTTTTTGCAAATCCTAGAGATAAAAACAATATTTTTCCACATATACGCTCCCTAACTATTATACAACATGTGTATACGCAGGTTTCACCATTACAACCCATGTACATCGGGTTTTGTGCCCAAAATTAAAAAATAGTGTCGGGTTTCCATGTCACGTTATGAGATCCATGATCCTTGACCTTCCATATAATGGAAACGTTCTGAATCGACCCTTTAGTTCCATTTGAAGGATATAAACAAGTCATATCCAAGCTATGGAAAAGAGGAGAAGAATTCAAATTTGAGAGAAAAGTTACTCTAGAGAAATTATTCACTTCATATTGAGTCTGCATCCCTATGTCCTTTTAAGTCTGAACACATTTTTCAGCCCCCAATATCTTTCCCACTTGATTGAGAACCTCATTGTCTCTCTTATATGAGCTTGCCTTTGGTGGAGGATTGAAGTGGTGGAGGCCCAACTGGAAGGGACTTAGTTTCTCGGATTTGAACCGTGCTGACACAGAAGTTTGTAATTTGGATCAATTAGATCAATTGGACCTTTACCAACTCCATGACTTGATTCTGGAGCTTCTTGATTTTTCAATCCAATATGCAAACTGGTCACACTTGAAATCCACCTTTTGGCTCCACCTGAATCACATTCCAATCAATAATATGATTAGCATCAGGTATGAACTTCTTAAGAAATAACACATGGAAAACATTATGAATACACAAGGATGCAGGCAAATAAAGCATATAAGAGACAATACCAATCCTTTCAAGGATTTCAAATGGCCCACAATAGCATGCTGCTAACTTATAACACTTTCCCAACTTTAGGGAATTGTGCTTGATCTTCACTTTCAGAAACATGGGATCACCCACTTTAAACTCTTTGTGGGTTCTAGATTTATATGCATAGTTTTTTTTTCCTACCTTGGTAAGCCTTTAAATTGTGCCTTATCATTACCATCTACTCCTCCATTTCCCGGAGCAAATCTGGCCCAACAACTGCGTGATTTGTTGGGTTGTCCCAAACTCACTAGTGTGTTGCACTTTCTACCATAAAGTGCCTCAAATGGGTTCATCTTTAAAGATGCATGATACCCATTGTTGTAAGAAAATTCTACCAAATGAAGGTATTCTTCCCATTTTGATGGCTTATCCATAACATACATCCAGAGCATATCTTCAATCACCCGATTTACCCTCTCGGTTTGACCATCTGACTCAGGTTGATATGTTGTGCTAAAGTTATGACTTGTTCCAAATCCCTTGAATATCCCTTTCCAAAAATTCGAGGTGAACTTGGAATCTCTGTCAAACACGATTATCTTAGATATACCATGCAAATTAGCAACTTCATGCATATATAACTCAATAATGTCGGCAACCTTGTGCGTTGACTTCACTGAAATAAAATGGGCAGCTTTGGTAAGCTTGTCCACCACCACCATAATATAATCAAGTTGCTTAGTAGTCCTAGGTAGCTTAGTTTTGAATTCCATGGTCACAACTTCCCACTTTCACTCAGGAATGGGTAAGGGATGTAGCAAAATAGCTAGATGTTTGTGCTCAGCCTTGACCTTATGACATTCAAGACATCTCGCAATAAAATCCACAACTTCCTTTTTCATACCTGTCCAAAAGTATTACTTCTTAATTGTGACAAATTTCTTTTGGTATCCTGGATATCCAACATGAGGGACCTTATTCATCTCTGACAAAATCAAACTCTTCAACTTCTGATCATTCAACACATAGACTCTATGTCTATACATGAGGATCACATCCTCTCTTAACTCATAACCTTCAAACTTCTGTTGTGACATACCATGTTGTAAAGTTGCACTTATATCCATATAGCGCAGATCTAATTTGGAAACTTCCAAAATTATGTCGCACAAATCGGTCTGGTACATGATAACGGATGTAGAATGCATCTCATGCATTCTCTTGCTAAGTGTTTCAACGACCTTATTCTATTTTCCTCTGATATGCTTTATTTCGAAGTCATATTCACTGAGGAACTCTAACCACCTGCTTTGTCTAGCATTCAAACTTGGTTGTCCAAATAGATAAACTAATAGGATTCCATAGAGACTCTAATAAACTAATAGGATGTCCATTGGAAAGGGTGCAGTGAAGGGGTGCATTCCTTGGGTTGGGCAAGTCAAGAGGGAGAGAGCTGGTAGAAAATCAAGATAGTTATAGGAGAATTCAAGTGGGTTGTGGAATTTTCTGAACTATTAGTGGACAGTGAGAGACCACCCTCTTTTGTGGATTACTAACCTCATCTCAGTGGCAACTTGTTATTATAAACTTGTTGTTTACATCTAGAAAAACAAGTCTATGGTTGGGTAGAATGTCTGTCCCAAACAACTGGTTGCACAACTTTTCTAAAAGATAAGTGTTTTATATTGTTGTTGTGTTGCATTATGAGTTTTAATTGTTGTCTATTAACTCTGTGTTTGAAGAATGATTTATATGTTGTTGTATTTGAGTTTATTAGTTGCATTTATGTTTATTTTAGAATGTTGTAGAGGCATCTAGTTCATGGTATCAAAAAATGGTTAAAACTATGTGTTTACCTGTAGTTGGTAAGCTATAGGATATGTTAGTAAAAAAATTTAATTTTGTGTAATTTTGCATGTAATGGACTTCAAATAAATTGAGGTATGTTATAGATTGGTATTAGAGATTTTGGTTCAACATTATACCTGTATGGGCCAAGGACCAACACAAATTTGGTAAATCTGTTGTTACGGATTTTGATATGTAATAGATTTGGGAAACAATTATGAAACTAGAGTGAAATCCCTAAATTTCTGAGAAAATTTAGGTTGATTTTTCGATCAAAACTGTCAAAGAGATAATCAATGGCATCGATTTTCAAGTCGTGGGGTTAAAAATATGATTGGGAAGTTAAATTCCATGTTTTCATGGCAACTGTAAAGTTATATAATCGACAGTTGGGATTCATTTTCGCAAATTGACAAAGTCTCAAATATTGATGGTCGAGATTCATGTTTGTAGTTTGGTGAAGTCCAACAAATTGATGGTTGAGATCCATTTTTGGAGTTTGGAAAAATGGAGC
>ML777903.1:39295-55296 GCA_009831015.1 Picea engelmannii | reverse complement strand
AAGTCTCAAATATTGATGGTCGAGATTCATGTTTGTAGTTTGGTGAAGTCCAACAAATTGATGGTTGAGATCCATTTTTGGAGTTTGGAAAAATGGAGCAAGTCGACGGTTGATATCCATTTTCAAAGTTTGGCAAAATGAAGAAAATCAACGGTCAAGATCCATTTTTGGAGTTTGTAAAAATGGAGCAGATCGACAATCGAGATCCATTTTTTGAGTCGAGAGAATAGAGTAGGTTGATGGTCAAGATTCAATTTCATAGATTGGAAAAGTCTCAGAGATTGACAATCGAGAATTATTTTCTTAATTTGGTGAAGTCCAATAGATTGACAGTTGAGATTTATTGGGTCGTTTTAAGAATGGACAACTGAGATCACTTCGATCTTCAAGATCGACGACCCATATTCATCCTAATTTTAGTTGAAAATTTTCTAAGTATCGAAGTTCAACAAAGTTCATCGGCAATTTTGGGTTGCCAAGAGATATCGACAATCGTCAATGATTGAGTCGACAAATTTGGTGTAGATTTTTGTTCGCTAACAGAAATAGCCTACCGTTGATGATTAGGTCGGTGAAATCAACAAAGTGTTTCATTTAGCCAAGAGAAATTTTCGATCGTCATTAAAGGAAAAAAGGAGGATGATGTGTTATGCCACGTCAACATCCACATGCCATGCCACATCAACATCCAAGTGTCATGACACGTCAATCAGATTTCCATGTCATCTTCCACATGTCATGCCACATCAGTATCCATGTGTCATGCCACATCACCCTAGTTGCAATGTCAGCGAAGAAATCATCATTTTTCAATGGTCAGGTTGGCGAAATCAACGAAGTGCTTTTGTTCACCAAGAGAAATCATCGATCACCGATGGAGTTTTGAATCAACAGTATCGATTTCTTCCGATTTGGTGATCACCAACGGAGATTCATATGCGGTCTTAGGAAAGGTTTAGCAGGTTGAAGACTGGGATTTTTCTTGATTTTGAGATCAACAACTTAGATTAAAATACTGTCAAAATAGAAACAAAGTCAATTTTCTACGAAATTTTAATATTTTTGAAGGTCATCAACTTGCAAGAGCATTTTGAGGCTCTAAACAACATTTTTCAGGAGTTCTAATTTTATGAAACTGTATGTACTTTCAGTACACAGTTTCTGCTAATTAAATGAAATAACTTAGTGAGAGATTTCTAATGAGCTACCCCAGACGCAAAACAGAGCTTGTATGAGGAAGTTGCAGCTGAAACAATACATATATATTTTTGGTACTAGTTTACTTATAGTAGCATAACTCCTCGCTCAAAGGTCATTTTGGGACACATGAGAAATCTATGGAAATCTCATGAGCCATAGAAGACAACCATATCACTGGATTTGAAATATGGATCATACATAAAAATGTATAGGAAGAGAAATAAAGCACTTGTAGCAGTAAGGGATAAAAATGAAAAAAATAGTTAAAACTTCCACAGTCCATAACTTTCAACTTAGAGCTTATATTTGAGAAAATGAATAGTCATTGAAAAGGTATTTATGATTTGAGAAAGCGAATAGTCATTGAAAGGGTATTGAGGAAGAGAAGTCTTCTATAAACCCAAAATTTTGAATTAATCACTATAATTTTCTCAGAAAATGATAAAACAATTTTGCAGTGGTAAAAACAAAGGAATGAGTGGAAATTGAAACTTGAGAAGGTTGTAAATTTTTGTTCATAACTCAGAATGAGGCATAAGTACAACCATTGGAGAACTGATTCAGAGAGGAATGTGTCAAAAGAATTAGATTTTGACTTAGTGCATTTTGTTCTTTGTAAATTGAGATAAATAGTAACATGTAATCTAATTAATGAAATGTTTTGTAGTATGCATGTTCTAACAATAATTATTACATGCAAGTTTCTTGCAGAATTAGAGGCACAAGAAAACAATTTTGGTTCTTATTGAGGATTGACGCTATGGAAGATGCCCTGGATCTCACAGCCATGAGGATGAGGTCATAGGTCTACATGTCAAGCATCAGAAATGTTGAGATAGATTATAATGGAAGAAGAGGCAGGAAAGAGCCTGTAACTATAGATGTGTATTGTAACACACCCCATATTCACTTTTGAACATATGTCACAAAATCCAACTTCTGTCAATACAAAAAATTTCAATTTTTTTTCCTCTCTCATTAAAACTTTGATATCATTTATTAATTATTCCCAACCAAACTTTAACACCCATCTGTAATATTATTCCCTACATACGAACACTCATGCAATCCTAACAACGGATAACCTCCATGCATAATTTATGCATATCACATAATAACATTAAGAAGTATAATGTGCATAATAATAACATAATCAAGCACATCAAATATATATTACTCAGCATAAAAATACAAAACATAATTAACAGTTATCTTTTTATGAAATCACCAATTGGTAGCAGACCTTGGACATTCCACCCAACCATAGACACTGTTTTTCTAGCACTCTCAATAGTAGGCCACCCCCAAGCTAGGTTATGATTCCACTAGGGAAAATACTACCTAAGCAAACTAAGGTCTCTCGGTCAATACCAATATTGGATAGCCCAAGATACCAAACTCTAGCAACAATTCCAGCCTACAATGTATCATTCCCCATTAGCATGCACAACCCAAGGAAGTGTACCCTCTTCTCTGCAACATAGTCCATCGAGTTGTTCACTCCCCTTCCAGGGCTTCAATACAGGTCGACCAGGAAGTCTTAGAGAACTATGGCTATAGGAATTCCAACTACTATAATGAAGTCTCCAGACACCCTCTAGGCCCCACAACCAGGGAAACCTATTCTCAATAATCTCGGTCTGGGTTGCTCTAGCCTATCCTAAGGAAACCCAATGATAATTATACACCCAAATCCACCTAGGATTCACATGATTTACAAGGTAACATGGTCACAGTGGCTTCTCGACTCACACTCCACAAGAAATGGTGAGAATGACCAAAAATGATGGAATTGAATGTTTTTTCCACTATAACCAAAGGTTAAGTATGCATGTTCCCTTTTTGACAAGTGGAAACCGAAGAAATCATTTCCCCACCACTTGGGAACGTATTCTCCCACTTGAGAACTTAGTATAAAAACATAACATGAGGACTTAGGATATGACATAGATTAATTTAATATTTGACTTAGTTCCCGTTGGCTTAAGCCCCTTTCCTAATCGCTTAGCCCTCTTTTCCTTTCATGGAGTCCTAGCCCCCCATACTCTCTTGTCTAGCTCTATCCCAAAACATATATATGCAAGCACTCCGACACAAAAACTATATTAACTTCTACCAACCTATAAAACATATGTACATTTACAACCTAGAGATAAACATGGGATATTGTATGCATCTACTCAATAGTGAATGTGGAAATTTTGAAACTCTGAGTCTTCCATGTTAAACTAGGCAAATGATGAATATCTTACCTATCATAAAGGACTTGGAACAAAACGATCATACATAGTTACTGGATGGTATAGTTTTGCAAAAAAAATTCAAGAACAACTAGACTAGGGAAACATAAATTTCATAAGTTGAGTTGAAAGGACAACTTCCAGACAAGGCAAATTGTAATCCAAGGAGAAGGTAGAGAAAAAATCCCTTGGCCTCCTTTAGTTAATGTTTTTGGGGACCAAAAACCTCCCAAAATGAAGAGGTATGATTCGAAATAGTTCACTATATAATTTGTCATCTAATTTGATACTTTCCAAGTAGAGAAATTGGAGCTATTGGCTTGTAGGGTCCATTTTAGGGGCAGTTCTTATTTTGGTGATTTGGAGTCTTGAAACTTCAAATCCCATTTCGAGTATTGAACTGTCATTTTGGGGCCAAAACTTTGTATACATAGTCTCCAACCTCTTGATGTTGTTCTACACATTGAGTGTTACAACAATGCAAAGATCACCTCAATTGGAGTTAGTATAAAGAAGTTATGCATGTTGCAAGTTGACCTATGTCGTTGACCACCATGGTATCAAGTGAATGCCACATCAACTCCCGTTACTCATAGATGTGGAGCTAGTTAGATGTAGACTTTCAAGAAAATTATGGAGGGTCTAAAACCCAAACCTTAATTAATAGTTAATGTATGCAAAAACTATAATCCTAACCCTAAACAATGATCAAAACATGTTAAATACTAGACCACTAGGAAATGAAGGAGTTTCATTCTTGTTGCATTAGTTAATGTTCCATAGTTGAACATAGGAAGTGGGATATTAGAACAAAATAGAAAAGTAGAAGACCCTATAGTAGCCATACGACCCATAGTTTTAGTGGCAACTCCATAGTGAGTTCACTTTTCTTTATAAAATTTGCATTATCATATTTGAGAAGGAAACAAGTCACGGTCCTCAACTTCTCACTAGGTTTCCCCATATTCATTTTCCCATGGTACCTCTTATGTGATTAGTGTGGTATTTCACTTTAACTTTCCTTTTATTTCAACTTTTTGTGAACTAAGCTAATAGTATTAAAACTATTAAAACTTCATCTTTAGTAAAAGAGACCCATTTTTTGTGAACAAAGATAATAGTATTAAAACTAGTAAAACTTCATCTTCAATTTTATATTTTTTAATTTAAAATAATTATATTTCATTTTATATATATATAGATAAACATATAATATATACCTAATAAATTGAATTGATGTGAAAAAAAAAATTAAATATCATAAAACAATAAAAAAAAAATGGTTTAAACATTAAAGTTATACCACTTAAAAAATTAAATAGTTTAATTTTAGGTAAGTGAAAAAAAATTTTAAAATTTTTAAAATTTTGTTTTAATAACTATACTATTTATTTATAATTTTGTATTTACAATTTTGTATTTCAACTTTATATTTATTAATATTTTATTTTATTATTTATATTTAAATTGCATTAATTTTATATTTTAACTTTCACAGTTTTACAAAATATTGAAACACAATTTTAAAAGAATAAGCAAATTAATTCAATTTAAAAAATAAACAGATTACTCAAATTAATTTAAGAAATAAACATGTTGCTTTTGAGTGTAAAAATAACATATCTCCTTTACATCCTTTACATTCATTCAATGTTATAATCATATAATATGATTTAGGATAAAAAAATATCAATAATTCTCATATTTAAAAATAAATATAATCATAAAAAGTATTTACTAAATTGTTTTTCATATTTTAAAAAATATAATTATAAAAATAGTTTACTAAATATTGATTTTATTAAAAAAAAAATCTTCACCCATACATTTATACTTATACTACGATGCATTCTATTTTTCCATTTAAAAGACTTCATTTATAATACAATCATGTGCACCTCTATTTTCTTACTAGTTTTAAATTTTTAATTTTGTGCAATTTTGCACGTAATAGACTTCAACTAGATTGGGGTATGTTACAGATTGGTATCATAGCTTTTGGTTCAACATTATATCTGTATGGGCCAAGGACTAGCATGAATTTGGTAAATTTGTTGTTACAGATTTTGATATGTGATAGATTTAGGAAAAAATTATGAAACTGGAGTGAAATCCCAAAATTTATGAGCAAATTTATGTTGAATTATTTTCTCAATTTGGTGAAGTCCAATAGATTGACGGTCGATATTTATCATGTCATTTGAAGAATGGACGACTCATATCACTTCGATCTTCAATATCGATGACCCGTACTCATCCTAATTTTAGTTGAAAATTTTCTAAGTATTGGAATTCAACAAAATTCATCGAAAATTTTGGGTTTCCAAGAGATATCAACAATCATCGATGATTGAGTTGATGAATTTGGTGTAGCGTTTTGTTCACTAACAGAAATAGTCAACGGTTGATGGTTAGGTCGGTGAAATTGATGAAGTGTTTAATTTATCCAAGAGAAATTGTCGATCATCGATAAAGGAAAAAAGGAGGATGACATGTTATGCCACGTCAACATCCACATGTTGTGCCATGTCAGCATCCAAGTGTCATGCCACGTCAATCAAATTGCCATGTCATCTTCCACGTGTCATGCCACATCAGTATCCATGTGTCATGCCACATCACCCTAGTTGCAATGTTAGCGAAGAAATCGTCGTTTGTCAATGGCCAAGGTGGCGAAATCAACGAAGTGTTTTTGTTCACCAAGAGAAATCGTCGATCATCGATGGAGTTTCTAATCAATAGTATTGATTGCTTCCAAGTTGGCGATCACCAATGGAGATTCATATGCGGGCTTAGGAATGTTTTAGTAGATCGACGATTGGGATTAATCTCAATTTTGAGATCAACAAATCAAATTAAAATACTGTCACAATAGAAACAAAGTCAATTTTCTACGAAATTTTAATATTTTTGAAGGTCATCAACTTGTAGGAGCATTTTGAGGCCCTAAACAACATTTTTCAGTAGTTCGAATTTTATGAAACTATATGTACCTTCAGTACATAGTTTCTGCTAATTAAATGAAATAACTTAGTGAGAGATTTACAATGACCTACCCCGGACGCAAAACAGAGCTTGTATGAGGAAGTTGCAGCTGGAACAATACAGATATATTTTCAGTACCAATTTACTTATAGCAGCATAAATCCTCGCTCAAAGGGCAATTTGGGACACAATTGCAATCTATGGAAAGATCATGAGCCATACAAGACAACCATGGCACCGGATTTGAAATATGGATCATACATAAAAACGTACAGGAAGAGAAAGAAAACACTTGTAGCAGTAAGGGATAAAAATGAAAAAAAACATTTAAAACTTCCACAGTCCATAACTTTCAACTCAGAGCTTAGATTTGAGCAAGTGAATAGTCATTGAAAAGGTATTGAGGATTTGAGCAAGTGAATAGTCATTGAAAAGGTATTGAGGATTTGAGTAAGAAAATAGTCATGAAAAGGTATTGAGGAGAAGAATTCTTCTGTAAACCCAAAATTTTGAATTAATCACTATAGTTTTCTCAAAAAATGATAAACAATTTTGCAATGGTAAAAACAAAGGGATGAGTGGAAATTGCAACTTGAGAAGGTTGTAAATTTTCGTTCATAACTCAGAATGAAGAATAAGTACAATCGTTGGAGAACTGATTCAAAGAGGAATGTGTCAAAAGAATTAGATTTTGACTTAGTGCATTGTGTTCTTTGTAATTTGAGATGAAGAGTAACATGTAATCTAATTAATGAAATGTTTTATAGTATGCATGTTCTAACAATAATTATTACATGCACATTTCTTACAGAATTAGAGGCATAGTAAAAAAAAATTCGTTCTTATATGAGGATTGACGCTATGGAAGATGCCCTGGGATCTTATAGGCATGAGGATGAAGTCATACGTCTACATATCAAGCATGGGAAATGTTGAGATAGATTCTAATGGAAATATAGGCAGGCAGGAGCCTGTAACTATAGATGTGCATTGTAACAAACCCCAGATTCACTTTTGAACATATGTCACTGTTAGCGTCGGAAGTCACTCCTGGATTGCTTGCAGGAGCAGAGCCCAACGCCCATCAGTTTTTATGTCACAGTTTAATAGATGGGTGATAAAATGGGTGGAGACTCAAACAGGTGTTGCTTCAAATTGGGAACTGCGTCTGATAGACGAGGAACAAAAGAGGTCTTGACCCAACTTCAGCCAGTGAGTTTATTAAAAGGTGAACAGGTGGAGGACTTGGGAGGAGAATGAACAAATGACCTCAGGCAGCAGGCCTTTCGGTGGTTCACGGGGCAAAAACTCTGAACGCAAGATCCTCCAGGTTCAGGGCTTCGGGAAACTGAGAGGAAAACTTGAATGGATCCTCCAATACCAAGTCGCTCAGCGAGGAGAAGTTCACAGAGGCCGATTAGAACAGAATGACTATCATAGTAATCCAACCTACATCATCCTATGACAATCACATTCGACTCGATCCTCCAATTCCAAGCTGCTCTAATACAATATAAACAAAGATATGAAAGGAAACTGACATTCATCGGGCAAGAAGTCTCAAGAGTCCAGGAAAATCAGAGAACAATTCTTCATTAAATATTTACAACTGGGAGCTCTGCTCAACCATCAATGCTTACAAAATGGCAAAAATGCCTACATATACTCTGTCCCTCCTCTTGTCCAGTGGAGGCATCTCAAAACTTTCAAAGGGTGACGTCTCCTCAATCAAATATGTCCTTTGTTCTCCTGTAATACGCATCTTTAATTCAGCATGGCTCATGCCAGGGTGGTAGCTGAGCCCTTTGAATGTTGAATTGGCGTGTGCAGGTTCTTCTGGCGAGTTGAAGACTCGGCGTTACCTTCCCGAAGAGAACCGGTACAGGGGACCTTTCTGGGCAGACTTTCGGTCGGGATCTCCATACTCTGCAATAAATGAGTGATGTGAGTTTTGAGCCATCCTCTCTTTTCTTCATTAATCTCCAGCAGGTACTGGGATTTAGACCGCATCGAATTGGTACCTGGGGCATCACCGTGCCTTCCTTCTTTCAGGATCGTTTTAAATCCCCTCTTCTGAGCTAAAGCGACTCCTTGGATTCCCTCGGGAATCACTGCTGCAACAACCCGATCCACAGGTCCTTTGCAATCCCTTCACGGCCTTCAACACCTGACCGTGGTTATCCCCGACTCTGTATCAGGGTTCAGGCTTTCACGGTTCCTGCTGTCAAGAACTCCTTACCTCCCCAATCCCCGATTTGCGATGAGCTCCT
The DNA here is from genome assembly GCA_009831015.1 of Picea engelmannii. Classification (NCBI taxonomy): domain Eukaryota; kingdom Viridiplantae; phylum Streptophyta; class Pinopsida; order Pinales; family Pinaceae; genus Picea; species Picea engelmannii. The sequence continues at coordinate 46,601 of ML777903.1, read as the reverse complement.
TCCGTGCTAGCCCTCCGACTAGGCCCTGGTCCAAGTGACCACTACCATATGTTCGCAGTCATATAGCTTTCCATCGGGGTTTCGAGGTTTGCGATGTCAATGTGCACGCGTCCTCCGGACTCGTGATTCTATGATCCCCAATGGCTCATGGCCATTGACTTGTCAATGGTCCCTTCCCTATCGCGAAAGCCTACCACCTGTCCTCCGTCGACTTCCGTGGCCCCACACTCCTGGTGTCGGGATATCGCGTATCGCGATATCACAGTGTTTGATGCAACGGTTCCCTCGCCTCCAAGAACCCCGATTTTCCGATGAGCTTGACCTCCGCCCAGTTGAAAACTGGCTCCCACACTATGATGCTCCTCTCGATCCCACCGTGACTGACAGTTGTTCCCCACCGATCAGGGTTTCGCGGATCGCAATTTTGAAGTGCACGAATAACTCATCCCCGGGATCCCCGATATCCCGATGGCTTCAACTCCGATGGACGCTTCCCTGTTGGGACCCTCTCCGATAACACTGATCTCCTACCATGTGTCCTTTCCAGATGGACGGTCCCTATTAACTCTCGGGGATTCGGGACTTTCGCTATCTTGTTTCTATTTCTTGCCCCGAGATAAGAAATATCGCTAACATTAGGCTCCATGGGGGATAGAGTCATCCCTGCGATGCTCTAAGAACTCCTTCTGCAGCTTCAGTGCCTTGCTATTGGGCTATGGAGTCACTTATTAGGCTGAAAACATCCCGCTGCTGAAAATACAGGCCAAAAAATAGAAGAAACAAAATAAAGCTACATGCTCAAAGGAGCTTATTTATATACAATCCTAAACTAATAAAATATTTTACATGGGCTAGGTGAAAGAAAACTTCCACCATAGCCATTCAAGCAGCTTTATGGACAAAAGCTCCTTCCTTCTGTCGATGATGGATAACAATCGATGTAACCAGGAGCTCAGAATGGTTACACCCTTTGATTCATCTTTGAGGGCTGCCATGAAGATCAATGTGGGTGGCTCCAAGGCATGAAGGAAATGCCACTCCATGTATTTGCTGACAGGGTCATAGAATAAGTGGCCAATTCTAGAAAATTGGCGACAAGCAGCCTTCTCTGCTACGCAGTTGCTCACCTGTGGCTGAATATCTCTGATAAGAACAGGCTGGTGGTGGACAACTGACGTAGGCTCGCTGTCCTCGGGCGGTGGCTGCTCGCTGACTAGCTCTGGACAGGAAATACTCTGCTCCCCTGGTTCGGTCTCCCCCAGGTCCAATTCATATTCATCATAAATAGGGACCATGGGGTGATTCTGCTTGCTGACTGGCTCTTCAGTATATTTATAGTGATCATCTGCAGGATAAGCTTGTAACTCATCATCACTATAATATTCATCAAAAAGGGGCAGGCCTACATTGTTATGATCCTCCTCCAAAACAGTGATCCCGGGTAAAAATATATCTGTTTTAGGGACAGTGGGACCTACTGGTTCTGGCTGCTCACATGTAATCATTTTCTCTTTAATCCCAAGTAAACATATATCGTAAGAAACCCCCTAGAGAAAAAGAGAGGAAACTTCTTCCACAATAATCTCTTCTTTACAAACGGGAAGGTCTCCGTCCTCAGAAACAGGGATGCTAGGAATATCTGCTTCAACCCGACATTTAGGTGAGCCATCTACCATGGACTACATCTTCTCTGCAAACTCATAATCTTCATAAGAGGCGTGTTGATCTTCACAAACATCTAAAAGAGTGGACGCATCCGATATGATGTCAGATGCTTCCATCCTCGAGTTAACACCACCAATATCATTCAACGCCTCTATACTTTTACGGCAGATGATTTCCTCCACAGTAAGGGCCTCGTCATGGACATGATCTTCAGGGCTAGCAGAGGATTTATGAAGCAAAGAAAAATCCTCACAACACCTTTCATACAAACGAACAACTGGAAAGTATTCTTTACAAAATGATTTGAAAGCTGTATGAAAACCTGCTAGAGAACAGATGCTTGCAGAGGGAAGAGATCGGCACCAATCGAGAGAAGCTCCTTTTAATGAATACCTGAAAATCTTAATCTGGACATCCTCATGTGTGATATGGTGTCGGTGAATAGCTTCATGGAAGTCTAGTAAATGCTCAGCTAGTTCCTCCCAATCCTCTGCATGAAATTCAGGGAGGAAATCTTCCCAGATGTCCCTATCAGGAAGGGCATTAGGAAAACCAACTATTTGAGTTAAGTCACAGAAAGCAAACCTTTGAGCCAGAATTTTCTCCATATTGAACCAATGGAGTCGCCAATCGATCCTCGAATCATGGATTCGCCAGTTGAAAGATGCGCAACTTCAAATGTGTCTGGTCCTTGTTCACCATCAAAGGCCATATCTTAACATTGTCATTACCCCAGGAAGCTTCTCAAGCTGAGAAAGCAGCTGCTGAAACCTTCTCGAGAAAGCTCCTTAGGGTCAGCTTTCAGGTGTGCTAACAGTAGTCACAGCTGAAATAGTGATGTGGAAACAATGGAGTCGCCAGGTGCACAGTAGCAATCTGGATAGTTATGATATCTGATGCACCTTCAGAATTAGTTAATCGTTGTCATTCTGCCCAAGGAAAAATCTTCAACTTCGTCCCCGGCAACAGCGCCAGAAATGTTAGCGCTGGAAGTCACCCCTGGATTTCTTGCAGGAGCAGAGCCTAACGCCCATCAGTTTTTATGTCACGGTTTAATAGATGGGTGATCAAATGGGTGGAGACTCGAACAGGTGTGGCTTCAAATTGGGAACTGCATCTGATAGACGAGGAACAAAAGAGGTCTTGACCCAACTTCAGCCAGTGAGTTGATTAAAAGGTGAACAGGTGGAAGACTTGGGAGGAGAATGAACAAACGACCTCAGGCGGCAGGCCTTTCGGTGGTTCGTGGGGGAAAAAATCTGAACACAAGATCCTCCTGGTTCAGGGCTTCGAGAAACTGAGAGGAAAACTTGACCGGATCCTCCAATCCCAAGTCGCTCAGCGAGGAGAAGTTCACAGAGGCCGATTAGAACAAAATGAATATCACAGTAATCCAACCTACATCATCCTATGACAATCACACTCGACTGGATCCTCCAATTCTGAGATGCTCTAATACAATACAAACAAAGATATGAAAGGAAACTGACATTCATCGGGCAAGAAGTCTCAAGAGTCCAGGAAAATTAGAGAACAATTATTCATTAAAGATTTACAAGTGGGAGCTCTGCTCAACCATCGATGCTTACAAAATGGCAAAAATGCCTACATATACTCCTTCCCTCCTCTTGTCCAGTGGAGGAGTCTCAAAACTTTCAAAGGGTGACGTCTCCTCAATCAAATCTGTATTTTGTTCTCCTGTAATACGCCTCTTTAATTCATGATGGCTCATGCCAGGGTGGTAGCTAAGCCCTTTGAATGTTGAATTGGCATGTGAGGTTCTTCTGGGGATTTGAAGACTCGGCATGACCTTCCCGAAGAGAACCGGTACAGGGTACCTTTCTGGGTAGAATTTCGGCCAGGATCTCCATACTCTACAATAAATGAGTGATGTGAGTTTTGAGCCATCCTCTCTTGTCTTCATTAATCTCCAGCAGGTACTGGGATTTAGCCTGCATCGAATTGGTACTTGGGACATCACCGTGCCTTCCTGCTTTCAGGATCATTTTAAATCCCCTCTTCTGAGCCGAAGTGGCTCCTTGGATTCCCTTGGGAATCACTGCTGCAACTACCCGATCCACAGGTCCTTTGCAATCCCTTCACGACCTTCAGCACCTGACCGTGGTTATCCCCGACTCTGTATCGGGGTTCGGGCTTTCGCGGTTCCTGCTGTCGAGAACTCCTTACCTCCCCAATCAATGATTTGCGATGAGCTCCTTCCGTGCTATCCCTCCGACTAGGCCCTGGTCCAAGTGACCACTACCATATGTTCGCAGCATATAGCTTTCCATCGGGGTTTCGGGGTTTGCGACGTCAATGTGCACACGTCCTCCGAACTCGCGATTCTCCGATCCCCGATGGCTCATGGCCATTGACCTGTCAATGATCCCTTCCCCGTCATGAAAGCCTGCCACCTATCCTCTGTCGAATTCCGTGGCCCCACACTCTTGGTGTCGGGATATCACGTATCGCGATATCATAGTGTTTGATGCAACGGTTCCCTCGCCTCCAAGAACCCCGATTTTCCGATGAGCTTGACCTCCGCCCAGTTGACAACTGGCTCCCGCACTATGATGCTCCTCTCGATCCCACCATGACTAACAGTTGTTCCCCACCGATCGGGGTTTCGCGGATCGCAATTTTGAAGTGCACGAATCACTCGTCCCTGGGATCCCCGATATCCCGATGGCTTCAACTCCGATGGAGGCTTCCCTGTTGGGACCCTCTCCGATAACGCTGATCTCCTGCCATGCGTCCTTTCCAGATGGACGGTCCCTATTAACTCTCAGGGATTTGGGGCTTTTGCTGTCTTGTTTCTATTTCTTGCCTCGAGACAAGAAATATCGCTAACAGTCACGAAATCCAACTTCTGTCAATACAAAAATTTTCAATTTTTTTCCTCGGTCAATAAAACTTTGATATCATTTATTAATTATGCCCAATCAGACTTTAACACCAATATGTAATATTATCCCCTACATGTGAACACTCATGCAATACTAACAATGGATAATCTCCATGCATAATTTATGCATATCACATAATAACATTAAGAAGTATAATGTGCACAATAATAACACAATCAAGCACATCAAATACATATTACTCAGCATAAAAATACAAAACATAATTAACACTTATATTTTTATGAAATCACCAGTTGGTTGCAAACCTCGAATGTTCCACCCAACCATAGGCATTGGTGTTCTAGCACTCTCGATAGTAGGCCACCCCCGAGCTAGGTTATGATTCCACTAGGGAAAAGACTACCTAAGCAAACTAAGGTCTCTCGGTCAATAGCAGTAATGGCTAGGCCAAGGTACCAAACTCTATCAACAATTCCAACCTATGGTGTATCATTCCCCATTAACGTGCACAACCCAAGGAAGTGTACCCTCTTCTCTGCATCATAGTCCCTCGAGTTGTTCCACTCCCCTTCCAGGGCTTCAACACAAGTCGACCAGGAAGTCTTAGACCATTGTGGCTACATGAATTTCAACTGCTATAATGAAGTCTCCAAGCATCCTCTAGGCCCCACAACCACGAAAACATATTCTCAACAATCCCCCCCTCGAGGGGCTCTAGCCTATCCCAAGGAAACCCAATGAGAATTATACACCCAAATCCACCTAGAATTCACATGGTTTACAAGGTAACAAGGTCACAGTGGCTCCTTGACTCACACTCCACAAGCAATGGTGCGAATGGCTAAGAATGATGGAATTGAATTTTTTTTCCACTAAAACCAAAGGTTAAATATGCATGTTCCCTTCTTTTTTACAAGTGGAAACCAAAGAATTCATTTCCCCACCACTTGGGAACATATTCTCCCACTTGAGAACTTAGGATAAAAACATAACATGAGAACTTAGGATATGACTTAGATTAATTTAATATTTGACTTAGTCTCCCTTGTCTTAATCCCCTTTCCTAATCCCTTAGCCCTCTTTCCCTCTCATGGAGTCCCCGCCCCCCATACTCTCTTGTCTAACTCTGTCCCAAAACATATATACATAGGCACTCCGACACAAAAACTATACTGACTTGTACCAGCCTATAAAACATATGTACATTTACAACCTAGAGATCAACTTGGGATATTATATGCATCTACTCAATAGTGAATGTGGAAAATTTGAAACTTTGAGTCTTCCATGTTAAACTAGGAAAATTATGAATATCTTACCTATCATAAAGGACTTAGAACAAAAATATCATACATAGTTAGTGGATGGCATAGTTTTTCAAAAGCAATTCAAGAACAACTAGACTAGGGCAACATAACTTTCATAAGTTGAGTTGAAAGGACAGCTTCCACACAAGGCAAATTGTGCTCCAAGGAGAAGGTAGAGAAAAAATCCCTTGACCTCCTTCAGTAAATGTTTTTGGGGACCAAAAACCTCCCAAAATGAAGAGGTATGATTCGAAATAGATCACTATATAATTTGTCATGTATTTTGATACTTTCCGAGTAGAGAAATTGGAGCTATTGGCTTGTAGTGTACATTTTAGGGGCATGTCTTATTTTGATGATTTGGAGTCTTGAAACTTCAAATCCCATTTCGAGTATTGAACTGTCATTTTGGGGCCAAAACTTTGTATACATAGTCTCCAACCTCTTGATGTTGTTCTACACGTTGAGTGTTCCAACAATGCAAAGATCACCTCAATTGGAGTTAGTATAAAGAAGTTATGCATGTTGCAAGTTGACCTATGTCGTTGACCACCATGGTATCAAGTGAATGCCACATCAACTCTCGTTACTCACAGATGTGGAGCTAGTTAGATGTAAACTTTCAAGAAAATTATGGAGGGTCTAAAACCCCAACCTTAATTAATAGTTAATGTATGCAAAAACTACAATTCTAACCCTAAACAATGATCAAAACATGTTAAATACTAGACCACTAGGAAATGAAGGAGTTTCATTCTTGTTGCATTAGTTAATGTTCCATAGTTGAACATAGGAAGTGGGATATTAGAACAAAATAGAAAAGTAGAAAACCCTATAGTAGCCATACAACCCATAGTTTTAGTGGCAACTCCATAGTGAGTTCACTTTTCTTTATAAAATTTGCATTATCATATTTGAGAAGGAAACAAGTCACAGTCCTCAGCTTCTCACTAAATTTCCTCGTATTCATTTTCCCATGGTACCTCTTGTGTGATTAGTGTGGTATTTCACTTTAACTTTCCTTTTATTTCAATTTTTTGTGAACTAAGCTAATAGTATTAAAACTATTAAAACTTCATCTTTAGTAAAAGAGAACATTTTTTGTGAACTAAGATAATAATATTAAAACTAGTAAAACTTCATCTTTAGTAAAAGAGAACATTTTTTGTGAACTAAGATAATAATATTAAAACTAGTAAAACTTCATCTTCAATTTTATATTTTTTAATTTAAAAAAATAATAATTATAATTATAATAGCCCCCGGGGGGCAGCTCAATTGGCAAGTGCCGTGATATAGCGTGTTATGTATGATGAGGTTCCAAGTTCAAATCTCCCCGACTTACCCGTGCCTGCGGAAGGGGCATACGTATGGCACCTGGAGGTTATAGTGGTAGCGGTCGGAATCGACCCCGTGTCACGCGAGTACGAGACCGGCCCAGTTGCCGATTCCGCCAGCATAAATAAT
>ML777902.1:726474-748934 GCA_009831015.1 Picea engelmannii | reverse complement strand
TTTTGTGGATATTGCGACGAACTTTCATGGCAATATCGATGAAAATCCTGCCCTGTTTAAAAAAAAGATGAAACTAGTGGAAGCGTGGAAAACTTTCGTGGAATAATCCGCCCATATGTAGTAGTGTCATATTCACAAATGTTATTTGTGGAATCTGTTTCAAACTACAATCTAAAAGAAAAATGAAATAATTTTCCAAAAGGTGAAATTAGAAATATACCTACCCCAACACCTTCCCAAGAGGAAGCTCCTCCAAAGTACATTTTCCACATTCCCTCTTCAAGTTCATTATTTTCACACAAAGAAATATTTACATTTTTTGTACAAAGTCTCGATTCATTATTTACAAATAAAATAAAAAAACCCAAGTATTGATATTTTGAATAGAAAGGATAATTATTATGGTTATTTGGATCACTAACAATATAAGAAAGTTTTGTTTCCCTATAAAGTCTCCTAGTCTCTCCACCAAAAATTAGAATTGTGGCATATTTCATGTCCATTTGTAACGAGCCACCTAATTTTCTTTCCCAAGATCTCAATAAAAGGATTCCATAGTTTACAGTCACATCTGCCACAACTATATCCATCAAATTTTTTTTTATAGGTACCTGGGTTAAGTGAACTACAAGATCTTTGATTTTCCCTAAACATATAACTTTTCTTGTATTAAAAGAATACAGGTCATGGTATGGTATTGTGATGTATAAACCTAGCTTCTCCATAACTATTTTTGGCATTAAATTGTGAAAAGCATATGAATCCAACATGCAATTGTGTAAAACATGTTCATGAACTATTAAGGAAATACTAGATGGTGCCATTGCTTCCCCTTTTTCCTCAATGTGATGACCAAACATTATCTTGGGTCTTTCATCTTGCAGATTTAATGTATCTGGTTGGGTTGTTGCAATAGAACAATGAATCATTTTCATTACTTGTCTCTACATGATTTTTTGCAATTTCTAACAAAGGGATAGGAATTCTGATCTTATTTGGTTCATTTTCCAAATTGAAAGAACTACATATCTTCTTTATTTATTTATGCTATGCATTTTCTTTCTTAGCTACTTGTTGATTAGATTTTTGTTTTGAAACTGTAATTTATTTTCCCTTGTCTTTATTTTGTGTTTTATTTGACTGACCTTGATTCTTTTTTTTTTTTTTGTATTTACATTTTCCCTTGGTCTAAGGTCATATTTTTTATGCAACTCAGCTTGTAAAGCATTTGAGAAAACCCTATATTGAGATGATGATGGGTTAATCTGATTATTGTTATCATCCTCAATAAAATATGAATTGAAGCTTAGGGGTTTCTCATATTCATCTTGGGTCACATACACATATGAAAGGTCACCCTCCATATTCATTTCCTCATTAATCTCTTCAATTTCATCTTCCACAAATTTATCAACCAAATTTTCAATCTTAATAGGTGCTTGTATTGGTTGATCATCATTCCTTCTTTGTAAATCTTGGGGAGAGTTAAAAGGCCTTCTAAACTGATTTTGATGTCTATTATTGATCTGGATTATTTTCGATACAAAATGAGAGTGGAGATATAAAAAATAAATATACATATATATCTCGAATATCCAATAATATAACATAAATGTATTGGATATGCAACCATAAACACAGAGATACAATAATACACAATTTCTATTAATGAGCGAAAATGTACAAAGACTGTAAAATTACAGAGTGAAAGACTCGCTAGAATGGTGGCAACTTATCTCTGAGAAGAGATTTGATGGATACTCACATTCACAAGAAGATGATTTACAATGAGGCTCTAAAGGCCTTTTTAACATAAATAAAATCCAAAACCCTAACCCCATAAGATGAAAAGCCAATAGTTCTGTGGACCTCGTTTTGGGTAGTTTGGTTTATCAACTTCCCGGGGGTGTAAATTTGGAATATGATCTTCGTTTGGGGTGCACGATAGCTCGTTGGAAAGTTCTGTATGAGGAATACACATGTTTCCGCCATAATTGACTTTGTCTATAGTTTGACTATGGCGATCCCTAAAAATGTTGTTTAGGGCCTCAAAACGACCCCGAAAGTTTGGGACTCGAAAACTAGAAACAAAACTACCAAACTGAAACTGCCAAAATGAGCTAGTTGGAATAGGTGGGTGGCCAATGATATCCACCTGGACAAATTATTAGGCCTTATCCTCTTAGTTTCCATCCTAGCCAGTTTATTTTCTAAATCCTTAATGATTCTGGATATTTCTTCAATTTTATCCTCTTGATTTTTATTAGTTCCAGATGTTCCAATTTGTTCTTTTTGTTTTCTTTTCTCTTGTTCTCATGAGTCCCTTCTAACCCTATCCTTTCCTGAAACAACCATATTAGACTCGATTTATACTACATCATCTTGCATATCACTTAAGGTAGTGGATCTTCTTTCTCTAAGTAACAAGGAAAAATACGGATCAAAAGAACCAACAAATGTAACTTTTGCAGTTGGTTGTGATGGTTTGACATCTACATGAATCTTATTATAGAGTTTATTAAATATTTTAATGAAATTTGGAATAGATTCATTATGTTTCTTTTTAAGATTCCCAAATTCAGTCAATAAATATAAATGATCCTTGTTTCTCCCCATTTCCTAAGAAAATCTTATTCTAGTGCATCCTATGAGTCAATGGAATTTAGAGGTAATCCTTTAAACCATGTTCTTACCTCACCTTCAAAATTTTGAAAAAAAATCCTCATATATACGTCTTCATTCTCAATACCTTGATTATCTATAAAGTAATCAAAAGTTGATAAATGTTCAAGGACCATGATCACATCTTCCCCATTAAAACTAGGTAAGAGTTTCAAGTAGTTGTCAGGAAAACTATGTAGATTTCTAGGAAGATTCAAAGGGGCATATCTAGTTGTTGATTTATTAAAAACACTTTGTGGAGGAGGTTGTTGTTGTTGAGGAATATGTCCTACCATAACTAGATGATAAATTAAAGAATACTTTAAAGAATACTTTACATTCTTCTTCTTTTAGTGAATCCTTTAAATTCTCAAGAGTGAGTGGATTAGAGAATACCTTAAATTCTTCTTCTTTTAGAGAATCCTTTGGAAGAGATGTTTGGGGAATTTAGAAATTTTCATCTTTAGGTGATAAGAAGGGAAATATAGGGGAAGCTAGAGGAGAATACTGAGGTGATTATCTTAAGGAAATATGAGGGGAATTCTTGATCTGAAAATGAAGAAGGCTTGTGTATACAAATTTGCAAGTGAAATAGTTATGTGACTTAGGTAGTTGGATCAAGTTTGCAAGCACATAAAATTAATGAATTTTTAATTGATATGGGCATCATAAACGGTCATAAAAAACCATAAAAAACAAGCACATAACACAACAAAATGTTAAATGAGTTCACCCCTCTCTTAGGCTACATCTCTTGGTCCAACTTCCAATGGATCATTTTCATTAATGCTCAAAGTGTCAAATTCATTGGTTTACAATGCTAAAAATGAAAAATAGATGGCTTCAATGGCTCCAGAACGTCCAAAAACCCCTAGATGGGCTCTTCCTGCACCTGGTTTGGCCAAAACCTGAGAAGAAATCACTTCCTGGAAGTTTTTCCTTCAAGCTTGTTGTCTCTAGTCCTCCAAATCACACCTGTGAAAAACTGAACCTGGCTCTGAGCGGTTCCCATGCCAAAACCTAGCATACACGCTCGTTCTACAATTTGGGGTGAATTGTCACATCGTTAGTGATTGGCACCTTTCTCGGCAAAGGTAATGGTTACATGGTCCCTCATGTGACCAAGCACTAAACAAAAATATAGCGCCCGTCGGCCTAGCCGTTGGAACCTCCACATGTATGGTCATATGGAATATGTGGTAACCAAGGTCTAGGGTCAAGCCCCAGCCTAGACCCTCGCCGAAAGAAACTAAGGTTCAATTCATATAAATTAAAACACATATATGGTTAAGAACTAATGTGTAGGTGGGCTAGTGGCTCAGCCTACGCGGAGACTATGCCAATGATGGAGATCCTGGGTTCGACCCCTGTGGACTCCAACAAAATTTTAACCAAAAAACCAATGATGGGGTGCCATGTGGCAGCCCTTGGTTGGGCCACTTGGCACCTTCCCATTCACCTTCCAATATGACACGTGTCAGTACTAGATTGGTCCACCTCATCACTTGCCAACTCACTTGCCACATCAGCATCTTCCACATCATCACTTGAAAACTCAACACCTACCCCGTGTCTAGTATGGTCCCACTTCCATGCCTGCAGTATGGTCTGCATAGTCAGACTTTACAGACTGTACAATCAACATTTTTTTCCCGTATTTGGAAAAGTGGACAGAACGTGATATCCTAGTTATACGATGTTCGTTTGGGCTCATTCAAGTTGTGTTGGATCGTGAGGATGAGATCTACGTAATGAATCCATTTTCGAGCACTTTGATTTTTTAGCATATTTTGATCCCCTGGATCAGTCCTCCCCATTGGGAATCTTTTGGACCTGCAAAAGACTACTTTCAGTCAATCTGGAGATGAGGATACAATGCCCTCACCTTTCCAACTTCGATCCATCTAGATTTTCTAAGATTTGTGCCTTTAATACCAACACGAAGGTATTCCACATTCCCTCATTTTGAAGTTCTCATCCTCCTATCAAGGATTGTATCCTCATGCAATTCTGAAAGATATTCTGGCGATAAATCATCTACGAAAGGAATCTGAACATGATCTCCTTGATCATCAATCAAAGGAGGCGCATACAATCTCAAATTATCAACATTAACAACTGCATACATTTGCATATAAGGAGGCAAATCCAAACGGAAGGCATTGTTACCAATCTTTTCAAGAATCTTGAAAGGTCCATATCTAATTGGTATCAGTTTTTGACCTTCTCCTTTAAGCCTCTCTTTGTTAATGTAAAGCCAAAATTCATCTCCAACTTGGAAACTTTGATCAACATGATGCTTGTCATGTCTTGTCTTGTACTTGGCTTCACTCTTTTCCAAATGTTCTTGTACCATTTGATGCACCAACTGAATTTGTTCAATGAACTTCTTTGCTCTATCAATGTCATAATGACCATCAATAGCAATATCCTTCCCAAAGATAAAATCTAAAGGATATTTTGGCAAATAATCAAAATATGCCTCAAATGGAGATGTTTGAGTTGAAGAGTGCTTAGCCTAGTTATAAACATGTTGAATGTAGTGTAGGTGCTCATCCCAAAGCTTAGGATGTTTGTTGTAATAACCATGAAGAAGATGTACTATTGTTCTATTCACCACTTCTTTTTGACCATCGGTTTGTGGATGAAATGTTGTGTTATTTTTCAGCTTGGTGTCCATGAGTTCCCATAAGCTTGACAAAAAGTTCCCAATAAATCGAGAATCTCAATCATAAATAATGGATTTGGGCAACCCAAAATGTTTCCAAACATGCTGAAAGAATGTTTGTGTCATTTTTTCAACTGTAACTTGCTTCTTACAAGGCATCAAAATACACATTTTGCTAAAACAGTCAACCACAACATAAATATAATCATGATTCTTTTTTGAAATAGGTAGACCTCGTACAAAGTCCATGGAAATGATTTCCCAAGGATGAGAAGGAACCAAAAGTGGAGTATACAAACCCAAATTTATATTTCTAGGCTTGCTTGTAGCACATAAAGAACATCCTCTTACATATCTTGAAACACTTTCATTCATTTTAGGCCAATAACAATACCTTTGCAAATTATCCATTGTCTTGCCTACACCAAAGTGGCCAGCAATAAGAGAAGAATGTTCTTCCATTATGATGTTGACTCTTTCACCCTATGGAATACATAGCTTTCCAAGATGATACAAAATATTATCATGCACATGGTAATCCAATTCCTCAACTTGGTTAGAATGACACAAAGTTGCATAAACCTCTTTAAAATCAACATCTAAAGCATATTGTTCAACATAGCTCTCATGCATGGTAGAATTATGCTTAAGAATAATTGAAGCACTAACAATAGGCCTAGAAAGAATATCAACAACTTTTTTATAAATTCCTTTCTTATACCTGATAACCAAGTGGAATTGTTGTAGAAAACCCATCCATATGAAGTGTCTTTCTTGTTGTATCTTTGTTTTTGATTGTAAGTATTGCAATGGTTGATGATCTGTGTGAATGATAGTTTCTTTTCCCAACAAATAATGTGTCCATTTTTTCACACTTTGCACCAATGCATACAACTCCTTATTATATGTAGGATAATTAATCACAACACCATTAAAAGTTTCAGAATGAAAACAAATGGACTTACCATGTTGCAACAAAAATGCTCCCATTGCATAATTACTTGCATCTGTTTGGATCTCAAATGGTTGTCTCAAATTAGGAAGTGCAAGAACTGGAGCTGAACTAATCTTCTCCTTCAATGCATCAAATTTTTTTTGCTTCTTGCCTCCCCATTGGAAAACTTGCTTGATTCTTGTCACTGCATGTAATGGAGTTGCAATTGAAGAGAAGTTAGCAATAAAATTTCTCCAATATTGGGTTTCTCCCAAAAAGATTCTCACCTCTGTCACATTGTTGGGCTTAGGACAATATAAAATGAATTTGACCTTGGAAGGATAAATTTTCAGTTCTCCTCCTCCAACAATATGTCCCAAGTAAATAAGTGAGGTCTTTCCAAACTCACATTTAGACATCTTTAAAAACAACTTTTCTTTCTTCAAGTCATATAAAACTTGCTTTACATGCATAACATGCTCTTCATGAGATTTGCTAAATATCAAAATGTCATCCATGTAGAAAATCACACAATCATCAAGAAAAGGCCTTAAAACATCATTCATAACTCTCATGAATGTAGCAGGAGAATTACAAAACCCAAATGTCATAACCATCCATTCAAACAAACCTTGGTTTGTTTTGAAAGTTGTCTTCCAAGTGTATCCTTCAAAAATCCTAATATGATGATATCCACTTCTCAAATCTAACTTAGTAAAATACTTAACATCTTTCAAATGATCAAGAAAATCAACAATTCTAGGAAAATGATAACGATTATTTACCGTAATCTTGTTCAAGGCTCTGAAATATACACACATGCTCCATGTACCATATTTATTTGGTACCAAAACAATTGGTGACCCGCATGGCAATGTGCTTGGCATGAAAACTCCTTTGTCAAGCAACTCTTGGATTTGTTTTTTAATTTCAACATTCTCCATGACTGACATCCTATACATACCAATGTTTGGAAGAGGACAATCTTGATGCAATTGTATCTCATGTTGGATAAACCTTTTAGGAGGAAATCCTTTTGGTTCTTGAAACATCTCATCATATTGGTTAACAACCTCATATAAATCAGATTTCAACATTGCATCACAACCTTGGAAATATTCTTTTCAACATTGTCTTTGGGTTTGATCATCAAGCGTACAAAGTTCTTACTAGCATTGACTAACTCTTCATTTGTCCAACATTTACAAGTGACAAATTCATCTTCTTTGTATGTGATCTAACAATGTACTCAACTCCATTTTTAAACAAATTATATTTGTTCTCATGACAATGAAAGATGGCTCTCCTATCATATAAATATGGGCTTCCCAACACAATACCACAAATATCCAATGGAATAACATCAAGCTCTACCTCATCTATAAAGTTTGCAGTGATGGAAAATCTAATTTTACATCTTCTTGTCACATGCAATTTGGCAATGTCACATATCCATCGTAGAGGATATGGTTTAGGATGTGGAGTATTTTCCATATGAAATTTCTTAACAATGTCTTCAGATATGAGGTTTTCTTGAGATCCAGTATCAAAAGGAGTATCTATCTTGGTATGCTTTGAAATAACCCTTATGTGGAAAATCTATGTTCTTTCTTTTTCATGTTGAGTTTCATTGAGGCTACTACTTGAAGAACTAGTACTTGCAATAGAATCCTTACCTTGAAAACCCATGGCTGTAATTTTTGTTTCATCTCCTGAATTAGAACCTAAATCATGTTGTCTAGTTGCAACAGTCTTTGGTTTCCCCTTATGGCTAAACTTTTCGGGTCTCATTTCAGGATGAAGTTTCCAACAATGGTCTTCATCATGGCCATCTTTTGAAAAGTGTTTGCATGTGAGTTTTTCTCCCTCTTTCTTGATCGAAAAAATCTTTCTACCATTTCCTTTGAATTTCCTCTTTCCCTTGTCTCCCTTAACAAATGGCTTATTGCTTCCCTCTTGAGTTTCATTCCTCCCTCTTGCTTCCAAATGAGTTGCTTGTACACAAACTTCATCTAGATTTGTAGGGTTAAACATAAGTATTGTGTCCCTCAAGTAGTTATGCAATCCTCCAATGTATTTGAGTACAATTTATTGAGAAGATAAATCTATACCCAAAATCAAATCTCTTCTTCTAAATTCCTGAGTGTAGCTTTGCACACTTTTCCCTTTAGTTTGTCTAAAAATTTTCCAATCCATAATAGCTTGCTGCATGTATGCTAATGGATAAAATTGTCTTTTAAGTGCAAAAATAAAATCATTCCAAGAGGATAAAACTTTAACATGTTTCTTCATGTCCTATTGAGTTTTGGCTTCCCACCAAATGAGTGTTTCACTTTCCAATCTAAGAGAAGCAAGCTGAATCTTAGTTTCATCATATTTGATTCTTTGTATCCTACAATATACTTCAATCTGACGAATCCAGTTATCCAATTTCTCAACATTTACCTCTCCATTGTACATAGGAAATTCAAACTTAATATCAAGATTAAGCAAAGGAAACTATAGAGGAATATTACCATGTTCGTTTGGAGAATTTAGAGGTGGTTGTGAAATGGTAGAAGAAGTGGAATATGGAGGTGAAGGAGGTGGAGTTTCACCATTCCCTCCGTTTCCTTTTGGAGTTTTATCACCACTATCTTCATTACCTCTTTGAGGATTTGATATTTCACCTTCCAACATTGCATTTCTTTCTTCAAATACAACTTTCACCATTTCTATAATATCATAAAAAGATTTTCTGAAAGTTTCATCTTCTGAAGTAAGAGTTTCATGAATCTCCTCATGAGACATACTTGGTGAATGCCTCCATGAAGCTTGAGGTGATTGTGTAGTTATCCTTCTTGAAAGTTGAGAACTTGGCTCTACAAGTTGACCTTCTGCTCTTGTGAGCTTCAACCTGTAAGCATCCGAAAAAAACACTTGCAAACAATCAAACCTTCAAAAACCTATGCTCTAATACCAACTTGATATGAAAATGAAGAAGGCTTGTGTGTACAAATTTGAAAGTGAAATAGTTATGTGACTTAGTCAATTGGATCAAGTTTGCAAGAACATAAACTTAATGATATTTTACTTAATGTGAGCAACATAACAATCATAAACATCCATAAAAAACAACCACATAACACAACAAAATGATAAAGGAGTTCACCCCTCTCTTGGGATACATATCCTGGTCCAACCTCCAATGGATCATTTTCATTAATGCTCAAAGTTTCAAATTTAGTGCTTTACAATGCTCAAAATGCAAAACAGATGGCTTCAATGGCTCCAGAACATCCAAAAATCCCTAGTTGGGCTCTTCCTGCACCTGGTTTGGCCAAAAACTGAGAATAAATCACTTCCTGGAATTTTTTCCTTCAAGCTTTTTGTTTGTGGTCCTCCAAATCGCACCTGTGAAAAACTGAACTTGGCTCTGAGTGGTTCTCATGCCAAAACCCAACACACACGCTCATTCCGTAATTTGGGGAGAACTTTTGGACCATTAGTGATTAGCACCTTTCTCGGCGGAGATAGTAGTCGTGTGGCCCCCCATGTGACCAAGCACTGGCCAAAAATATAGCACCCACTGATCTAGCTATTGGAATCTCCATGCATATGGTCATATGGCATATGTGGTAACCAAGGGATGGGTCTAAGCCCAGACCCGGACCCCCGCCAAAAGAAACTAAGGTTCAATTCATATAAATTAAAACACATATATGGTTAATAAATAATGTGTAGGTAGGTTGGTGGCCCAACCTACGTAGAGAATATGCCAATGGTGGATGTCCCAGGTTCGACCCCCATGGACTCTAAAAAAAATTTAACCAACAAACCAATGACAGGGTTCCACGTCGCGACACCTGGTTGGGCTATGTGGCACCTTCCCATTCGCCTTCCAATATGACATGTGTCAGTACCAGATTGGTCCACCTCAACACTTGCCAACTCACCTGCCACGTCAGCCTCTGCCATGCCATCACTTGACAGCTTAGCACCTACCACGTGTCTAGTATGGTCCCACTTCCATGTCAACAATATAGTCTGCACAATCATACTATACAGGTATGACTGCAGAAATCAACTCAATTCCATTGTATGCTATATAAACTAATGTGCAAGATAAGAAAGAGGCCTACCTCGATCCAACGTTTGATGATGTTTCATCATTGAGCACTTCGACCCAAATCTTTATACGTGAAATAAGTTCTTAACAAACAAGAAAAGCAAATATATAGTGATAATGTAAAGGGATTAGCACATTAGATATCATAATCCATTAATAAACATTACAAACATGCCCATGGATAATAATCATATATTTGCATGATACCAATAGGATGGGAAAGGAGTATTTCTATTAATAATTGATCAACAAAAGTGTCAACATTACAGACTTCCGGGTCGGCATGGTTTGAAACCAAGGAACCAAGTTCATTCCAACTGGGTCTCCACCTCTTCAATCCTCTACCAAAGGCAAGCTCAAAAGAGAGAGACAATGAGATTCTCTCAACAATAGGGAAAGAGATTAGGGGTTGAACACTGTGTTCAGACTTGAGGGACGAAGGGATGCAGACTCAATATGAAGTAATTTCTCCAGAGTAACTTTTCTCTCAAATTTGAATGCTTTCTCCTCTTTTCCATAGCTCGAATTGTGCTCTTATAGCCTTCAAAATGAAACTGAAAGGCTAAGTCGAAACGTTTCCATTATATGGAAGGCCAAGAATCAAAGATCTCTTGTCGTGACATGGAAAAACAAATCCATTTTTGTATTTTCTGGCACAAATCCCGATGTACGTGGGCTATAGTGGAGCAACCTGTGTATACGCTTGTATAGATGATAGGGCGCGTATATGTGGAAAAATGTTTATTTTTAGCTCTGGTATTGTCAAAAAGTGATGATAAGTCTGCATAGGGAAATGGAAAAAGGCCCTCTATGCAAGATAACAATGGTGAGGCACATCTTGCTATAACAAATTCCCCTAATGTGTGATATCATAGGAGTATCTGCGATGGCCGAAATACATTATAAGTAACCCAGGGGTGGAGTGGTAGAGAACCAGCTGGATGAACTCGATTTATCATTACATTCTGTACTGACTTTGCATACATGGCTTCCAAGAATACAATGCAGATCCATGCGGAAAATATACCAAGTAAGTGTCTGTGGCCATGAATAGGTAGACACAATTGTGGTTATATGCCAAAAAATGTCATAGTCACAAAAAAGGCCAAGTGAAAACCAGTCTCAAAATCAATCTGAAGATATATGTATACCATGGAGTACAATCTGATCTCCCATGATCACTAAAGTCGAACAGGTGTTGGTCCATTGAAAGGGAAGCAACAACTTAGGAAAGATGTGGCCACATAGTGATGTCTTCAAGTCTTCTACACTATCCGCCAAGGGGGAAAGTCTACATCATGTGAATAAAGGAGTTGAGGTCGAACACAATGAGACGACGTTTGATTACCGGTTATTGAGGTATACCATTAACAAATGCGTGACAACCTACGAATAATGAAAGTAGGTATCAAGGCACCGAGTACATTCCTACAAGTGTGAATAAAGGAGTCAGTGTTGAACACTTGAGAAATCCATTGATGTATTCCCATCTGTCAATGGCGAGAGATCCTGCCACTAAAGACTGTAAGCCTCAAGGTACCCATAAAACTCTAGGTCCCGTATCTAGAATAGATGAGCTGAAGTTGATGGAAATAGACTCACTGAAAGGAGAGAATTAAGGAATCTCTCATCAGTCAGCACGAGGAACAAAGAAATAGCTTCATGATTTGGTGGAGATCGGGCGAAGAACATGTTCATGAACCAACGACCATGTGTGTATTTCGCGTGTATCAAATGCCAGCGGTACATGAAAAAGACCCTCTGAATAGTAGTCGATGATGAAAACTGCTGACAGAGCTGAGGAAACCATCGATAAGGCTAATGGCATCCAAGACACTGCACAAATACCAAAGTGTGAATAGATGTCTTGCCATCGAACACAAGGGAAACCACCCAGTCAATGACCAATGATGAAATGTTGATTGTTGGGTTCAAGGTGACCTACTGATGATTCAAGTAGGGCCAAGGTGCGTGATAAGACCATAGTATCATGTGATTCTGAGACAATTGAGGGTATGGCCAACATGCAAAGTCAAGATTTCTGAGGGGTGGCTGATGCAGGTTGTGAGACTTCCTTTGAACAAGAGCATGAGACATGTGGTGGACTCTGATGACATAGACTCAATGATGTGATGATTAGATGTAGGAGGCATCAATAACGTTCTCTATAGGGACTGGAAGAGTAACCATTCGATAGAGAAAACTCTGTAATGAGATCAACTTCCTAAGGCCATGCTAAAACCTAAAATTATGATGACACAAGGACTCAATAATTTTGTGCTATGTTCAAAGGCGACACGACTGCTACCAATTATAATATAGTTCTCCCTTCCCACCCGTATTTTTTTCGTTTTTTCATAGCAAATGAATGTTATGATACAGAGGATGAAATGAGTGTTGCAAGTAAGCAAAACTAGTCCCAACAGTGGAATGTACCTATGCTTAATTCAAGGAAATGCACGCGGGAGATGGACACTCGGGGTGATGTTTCCTCCAGGGTATAGAGTGTCAAATTGCGAAGGATATAAGCAATGCTCTACTTGATTGAGGATGAAAAATTGATTAGGCAACGGTTTATAACGCAAAGTGAGAACTGGCTAAAGGCTCAATACTGCAAGCGAGGGCATGAGATGCAATCACAACTTAACGCCAAAAAATATCCTTTTTTATGTCTTGTAGTATACTTGGTGTGAAAAAGGGGTAAACTTGTGCCAAATAGACGTCTTTTAAAATCCAATTTACGAGTGTGAAAAAGACAAGTTCACTCAACAATATTTTCCATTTTTTATAACGAGTCAGAAAACAGATTAACTAAGACTGATGACCTTTCAAATCCAGTTTAACAAGTGTGAAAGGGACAAATCACTCGACAATCTTTTCGGTTTTTAGACAAGTCGGAAAAGAGATTAATTAAGACTCACTTCTGGGAGTCTGCGGGGAATAAGGCCAAAAGTGCATGAATGAGAAATGAGGCTCATTATAAAGTCATGTATCAAGTTATAACGGACTCCCGGTCCTAAGGAAAAACTCAGCATGGGCACCAAATGACAAAGGGGATCTAACTAGGGCACCCATGTTTGGTAAGTCTCTACCATTTATTAGCGACATTACTTATAACAGGTGGAAGGTTTTGTGTCTCAACAAATGGGTTCATACCTAAGGTGTAAAAAAGGCAGTAGTCGAAGGATAATGCGAAAATTCACGATGGAGTGGATACCTATCCTATATGATAGGTTATGAAAATACTTTCCTGAGGTGATGAACAACCAATCATGATGTTGAAATCCAAAAGAAAACTGAGTCGAAACTACAACAAACCAGCTTAAAACCATACTTGAATTAGTCCATTAGGTTAAAAAATAACATGAAACTATATAAAGTGGGTAAAAATAGCTTATAAATAATAATAAAATAAAAAATTAATGTATCATTTTGATTTTTACCCAAATAGTGCAATTTGGACCAAAAATACCTCCAAGATTCAAATGGCGATTGCGGGAGCATCGGAAAACAAAATCACGAACCGTCTGGATCAGGTAACTCTTCATCTCATCCTCTTCAAATTCAGTGGATTACATTTTTGAATTAGGTTCCAATTTTCTAGTTTTTGAGGGCGTAAATTAGGATTTTCGGTGTATGCGGGTCTCCTTTGTTAAGGTCGCATGTACGATGAGGTATACGCCCCTGTGTGAACCACAGGGAGCATGTATCAAGACCTACACGCGATTGTGTACAAAGAAGGTCGCGTATAGGTACGCAAATGGCCAAAAAAGGGTGTTTAACTCAAAAACATTAATTTTATTTTGCAGGATGGTCCTGGAATGGAGAGAGCGAGAGCACGAGGAGGTGGATGCAGCTGTTGAACGATATCTGGTGGCTCAAGCGGCTCTAAAAAGATGTGGTTTGTACAAATTTTGGTCTCTCAAAGGAATGAGGGCCCAAGTGAGGTTATTGGAGATGTTGGTGGGTTATTGGGACCCTGACAGTGAAATCTTTATCCTCAATGGACAACCACTGAGGATTGAAGTAGAGGACATCTACTTCTTGACTGGTATATCACGCTGAGGGGAGGTTGTGAACCTCAAGTCATGTGGAGCAAGGAGTGGGATGAATATCGAAGAGTATATCGATGCCCAATGTATAGTAGGGACTCCCAAGGTGGGAAGTCAAGTCCCCATTCTGGAAATAAGTAATCTCGGTTTGAATATCATAGTGCTTTTTATTACCAGGATCATAAGTTCAGCCTCGTTGCATAAATCATCGAGGTCGTTGATGTTTTATGCAGTAGAGTGTGCTAGACCCACTGTCTACGACTGGTGTACCTCACTACTGACCAATATGAAAGGTCAGTTGACAAAGTGCAAACAAGGGAGTAAGTGAAACATCGAGTTTGCCTCTATTCTTTGCAGCTTCTTTTTCGAGCGTGTTCCATGTATGGGACCTAGAGTGTAGGTTCTTCCTAGAGGAACACACAATCTGGCCATGGTACGATGGATCAAGGTCATGAGACGGAAAGGGGGAGGTAGGGTGACCACACCCTACAATGATGAGTTTTTCTTCTGGTGGCGGTGACATATCATTGCATTGGATGACTATACCTATGTGGGGATTGATTTCTGAGGAGATCCTGATATGCCACTTCCACCAGGGGCCTCCTATGGTAATATAGGTAACAAAATATTTTTATTCTTTTTTTTTGTATTTTTGTATTTAAGGAACAAAAATATTTTTGAGATGGTGTTTGAGTATTAAATAGACACTTGTGTAATCATAGATGTGGGTCCGCGACGACTAGAGGGATTCCTATGACATAGACGGAGGAATCGGGGAGATGAGGCGGTGGGAGGATAAGTGGAGAGAGTCTTACAAAACGTGCAGAGAAACCTGTCTCGTTTGAAAACGAGGATTACTATGGTTCAGGTAGAGGATCTACCTGAAGCCATGCAGGGACAGGTGGTTGGTGTACCTAGAGCATGGGTACGACTCTTCCAGCATCTTGCAAGCGCCATGATTTTCTACCATGACACACATTCGGCACCATAGGCGTAGATGTCGTGGGATATATATATCGGCTGTATATGTGTATTGAGGGTTTTAGCCCCAAGTTTTTAATATAAACACCATATTTTGAAATATATAAAAAAGGATCTTCGACTTTACTTATATATTACAATGTGTACATTGATTTAATGGTTTTCTTTGCTTTATTAATGTGACAAATGCCAATCTAAAACGTAGTTAGCATAGGCATCAGATACATTATTATAACTCCTAGGAATGTGATAATATGTAATAAAATCAAATTGTCGTTCTAAAATACGTACCTGTAGGAATCGACAGAGTAAAGTAGGATCACATATGTGGTAATGGCCATTCAACTGACATACTACTAACTAGGAATCCAGACGAACTTCTAAAGAGCGAATTCCATGTGAGATAACATCGTGCAAAATTTCTATGACAACGCTATATTCGGCCACATTATTCATGGATGGACCTAGGCATGTGCCACCTGAAGACACCAACAGACCCTCGGGTGAGTAAACCACCCAAGTGATGGAAGCCAAGTTCCATGTATGATGAATGACTCCATATACGAATCCTAGGTAGACCGAAGACTCCGTTGACATATGCCAACAAAAGGAAAACTCGATAAGCAAGCTAAATACAAAAGAAACGGAGAAAATAGATGTATATACACTAAATTTACATTAGTATACAAAGAGTTCCACCCAAGCCTAGGGCTCAAGCGTAGTACCTTTTCAAGTAGAGCCCATTTCTGGGCTCGACCAACTTATTCCCTTCATAATATTCTAATTTGTAGGCTCCTTTTTCTAGGACACGTCGTACGATGTAAGGAATGTGCCACATGGGTTTAAACTTGCCTGCCCCTAGCAGTTCTTTGGCTTCATCATATAAGAGAACCAAGTCACCCTCAGCATACAACCTGGGATAGATAGACATGGTGTACTGAACCTTGACACGTTTCTTGATTGCCTCAATAGTCGTAAAGGCGTCTCGACACTGCTCGTCAAGACTCTCTAGTTGTACAAGGTGTCGCTCTAAATATGAAGTGTCAGGTAGGAGCTTGACTACCAACTTGAGAGAAGGTATTTTGAATTCAACAGGAAGGATCGACTCTACACCGTGCACTAACTAAAAAGGGGTAAAACCGGTGGCAGTGTTAACTGAGTTTCGGTATGCCCAAAGTGCGGGATATAGCATAATGTGCCAAATGGAATTACTCTGACTGATTTTTTTTTTCAAAATAGTATTGAGAGACGTGTTGACAGCCTCTAATTTACCATTTTCCTGGGGGTAATAAGGGGATGAATGACCATGTCTAAACCCCATCTTAGATGTTATTTCTACCATCATTTCATTCTGAAATTGATTGCCATGATCAGTGACAATCTCACTCGAGATACCGAACCGGGCGATAACTTGGTTGAACACAAAGAAGGTTGGAGTCTTCCCATCAAATTTTGCGGTAGGCATGGCCTCAACCCACTTAGTAAAGTAGTCAATGACCACGATAATGTGTTAATGTCCCCCAACCGAAGTTGGGTTGCAATCGATGAAATCTACCCCCCACTTGGTGAAGGGAACGACGGTGATGACTGGGTGAAGAGGGGCTGGATGCGAGAGCATTTTCTAAGTGAACACCTGGCAGGGGTGACACTTCTTAACTGCTTCGATACAATCTTTAAATATAGTGGGCCATAAATAACCGTATTGCAGGATTTTTTGGGTTGTTGCAAGCTCGGATAGGTGACCACCACAATCCCCTTTGTGGCAATTGTTTAGGACAAACTCGGATTCTTCATGAGTTAAGAAACGACGCAAGATATTATATACTCCTCGACGATACAAAGTGTTGTCGAAGATGGTATACTTTTTTTCTTGGTATCTAACACGATGTCGATCATCTCGCGAGAGATGTTGAGCGAACTTCAAGGTTTGAAGATATAAAACAATGTCTCCATACCAGGGATTGGACGACGAAACAAGGAAAATGTGTTCGTCTATGAATGAATCGACATGGATAAAATCCTTGTCTAATCGTGGAAAATCGGATATTAACTTTGCAAAAACTAGTGATTTCTTGGACTTGGCCGAAGCGAAGTCAAGATCAAATTCTTGTAATATGACAATCCAATTATTATATTTTCCCCCGATGATACGTCTAGTAAGGACGTATTGAAACAGATTGACATCAACAACCACCATAGTCTTTCAAAGTAATATATAGTGATGTAAGCGTTGAACTACGTGAACGACAGCCAAAGCTAGCTTTTCAACATGAGAGTAATTAAGCTCAGGACCGACTAAATTTCGATTGAGATAGCATATGACGTGCTCATGGAGCTCATCATCCTCCTGAACTAGAACCATACCAATCGTCTCTGCAGACGCGACAATATACAACAGGTAATCTTTACTGTAATCATGATATTTTAGCAGAGGGGCTGATACCAAGGCTTTCTTCAAATCATTGAAACACTCTTGGGCTCGCTCATCCTAGATAAAGGGGGTGTCTTTCTTCAAGAGGTGCATGAAACCCTTAGTAATATTGGAAAAATTTACTATGAACCGACGTTGAAAGTTATCTTTTCCCTGTAAACCTTGAAGTTGTCTAATTGTGCGCAGGGGAGGCAATTGAAGTATTTCCTCAACCTTAAGAGGATCTACCATGATCCCGGTCTCAGAAACTAAAAACCCTAAGAGACGACCAGAATTAATGCAAAAGATGAATTTATGAGGGTTTAACCGGATTCTATAGTAACGACATCTTTCAAAAACTAGTCGAAGGTGTATAACATGATCCACTCTCTTGCGAGAGTGAGCAGCAAGATCATCTAGATAGGCTTCGACTATGTTCTTGAGATCGTGAAAAGTGAAATTCATGGCATGTTGGAAGGTTATTAATGTAAAAGATAAGAAATAGGCCTACCTCGATCCAACGTTTGATGATGTTCCACTATTGAGCACTTCAACCCAAATATTTATACCTGCAATAAGTTCTTACCAAACAAGCAAAGAAAGTATATAGTGATAATGTAAAGGGGTTAGCACATCAGATAGCATAATCCATTAATAAACATTACAAGCATGCCCATGGATAATAATCATATATTTTCATGATACCAATAGGATGGGAAAGGATTATTTCTATTAATAATTGATCAACAGAAGTGTCAACATTACAGACTTTCGGGTCGGCACGGTTCGAAACCAAGGAACCAATTTCCTTCCAACTGGGTCTCCACCACTTCAATCCTCTACCAAAGGCAAGCTCAAAAGAGAGAGACAATGAGATTCTCTCAACAATAGGGAAAGAGCTTGGGGGTTGAACATTGTGCTCAGACTTGAGGGACAAAGGGATGTAGACTCAATATGAAGTAATTTCTCTAGAGTAACTTTTCTCTCAAAGTTGAATGCTTTCTCCTCTTTTCCATAGCTCGAAATTGTTCTCTTATAACCTTCAAAATGAAACTGAAGGGCCAAGTTGGAACGTTTCCAGTATATGGAAGGCCAAGGATCAGAGATCTCTTGTCGTGACCTGGAAACCCAACTCCATTTTTGTATTTTCTGGCACAAATCCCGATGTACACAAGATGTAGTGGAGCGGCCTACGTATATGCTTGTTGTATAGTTGATAGGGTGCGTATATGTGGAAAAATGTTTATTTTTAGCTCTGGATTTCTCAAAAAGGGATGATAAGTCTGCAAAGGGAAATGGAAAAAGGCCCTCTGTGCAAGATAGCAATGGTGAGGCACATCTTGATATCACAAATTCCCCCTAATGTGTGAGATCAAAGGAGTATCTATGATGGCCAAAATACATTATAAATAACCCAGGAGTGGAGTGGTAGAGAACTAGCTGGACGAACTTGATTTCTCATTACATTTTGTACTGACTTTGCATACATGGATACCAAGAATACAATGCAGATCCATGCGGAAAATATACCAAGTAAGTGTTTGTGGCCATGAATAGCTAGATACAATTGTAGTTATATGCCAAAAGTTGTCATAGTCACGAAAAAGGCCCAGTGAAAACCAGTCTCAAAATCAATCTGAAGATATATGTATACCATGGAGTACAATCTAATCTCCCATGATCACTAAATTTGAATAGGTGTTGGTCCAATGAAAGGGAAGCAAGAGCTTAGGAAAGCTACGGCCACATAGTGATGTCTTCAATTCTTCTACACTATCCACCAAGGGTGCAAGTTTACATCATGTGAATAAAGGAGTTTAGGTCGAATATAATGAGACATCATTTGATTATCGGTTATTGAGGTATACTGTTAAAAAATGTGAGACAACCTACCAATAATGAAAGTAGGTATCAAGGCACCGAGTACATTCCTACAAGTGTGAATAAAGGAGTTAGTGTCGAACACTTGAGAAATCCATTGATCAGGAGACATTGATGTATTCCCATCTGTCAATGGCGAAAGAGCCTGCCACTAATGACTACAAGCCTCAAGGTACCCATAAAATTCTATGTCCCGTATCCAAAATAGATGAGCTGAAGTCGATGGAAAGAGACCCACTGAAAGGAGAGAATTAAGGCATCTCTCATCAGTTAGCACGAGGAACAAATCAGGACCTTCATGATTTGGTGGAGATCGGATGAAGAACATGTTCACGAACCAACGACCATGTGCATCCTTCGTGTGTATCAAATGCAAGCGATACACGAAAAAGACCCTATGAATAGTAGCTGATGATGAAAACTGCTAACAGAGGCTAGGAAACCATCGATAAGGCTAATGGCATCCAAGACATTGCATGAATCCCAAAGTGTGAATAGATGTCTTGTCGTTGAACACAAGGGAAACCACCTAGTCAATGACCAATGATGAAATGTCGATTGCTAGGTTCAAGGTGACCTACTAATGATGCAAGTAGGGCCAAGGTGCATGATAATACCATAGTATCATGTGATTCTGAGACAACTGAGGGAATGGACGACATGCAAAGTCAATATTTCTGAGGGGTGGCCGACACAGGTTGTGAGACTTCCTTTGAACAAGAGCATGAGACATGTGGTGGAATCCGATAGCATAGACTCAATGATGTGACAATTAGATGCATAAGGCATCAATAACGTTCTCTATAGGGATTGGAAGAGTAACCAGTTAGTAGAGAAAACTCTGTAATGAGATCAAATTCTTAAGGCCATGCTAAAACCCAAAATTATGATGACACAAGGACTCAATAATTTTGAGCTCTTTTCAAAGGTGACACGACTGCTGCCAATTATAATATAGTTCTCCCTTCCCGCTCGTCTTTTTTTGTTTTTTCATAACAAATGAATGCTATGATATAGAAGAGGAAACAAGTGTCACAAGTAAGAAAAACTAGTTCCAATAGTGGAACGTACCTATGCTTAATTCAAGGAAATGCATGCAGAATATGGACACTTGGGGTGATGTTTCCTCCAGGGTATAGAGTGTCAAATTGCGAAGGATATAAACAAGGCTCTCCTTGGTTGGAGATGAAAAACTTCTTAGGCAATGGTTTATAAAGCAAAGCGTGAACCAACTAAAGGCTCAATATTGCAAGTGAGGGCATGAGATGTAATCACAACTTAACGCCCAAAAATATCCTTTTTTATGTCTTTTAGTCTACTTGGTGTGAAAAAGGGGTAAATTTGTGCCAATAGATGTCTTTTCAAATCCAATTTACGAGTGTGAAAAAGACAAGTTCACTCGGAAATCTTTTCCATTTTTGATAACGAGTCGGAAAAGAGCTTAACTAAGACTCATCACCTTTCAAATCCAGTTTAATGAGTGTGAAAGGGACAAATCAATCAGAAATATTTTCGATTTTTAGACGAGTCGGAAAAGAGCTTAATTAAGACTCGTTTTTGGGAGTCCACGGGGAATAAGGCCATATGTGTATGAATGATAAATGAGGCTCATTATAATGTCATGTATCAACTTATAATGGACTCCCAGTCCTAAGGAAAAACTCGGCATGGGCACCAAATGACAAAGGGGATCTAACTAGGGCACCCATGTTTGGTAAGTCTCTACCATTTATTAGTGACATTACTTATAACATACATAAGGTTTTGTGTCACAACAAATGGGTTCATACCTAAGGCATAAAAAATGCGGTAGTCGAAGGATAATGCGAAAATGCACGATGGAGTGGATACCTATCCTATATTCTAGGTTATGAAAATACTTGCCCGAGGTGACGAACAACCAATCATGACATTGAAATCCGCAAGAAAACTGAGTCAAAACTACAACAAACCATCTCAAAACCATATTTGAATTAGTCCATTAGGTTAAAAAATAGCATGAAACTATATAAAGTGGGTAAAAATAACTTATAAATAGTAATAAAATAAAAAATTACTGTATCATTTTGACTTTTACCCAAATAGTGCAATTTGGACCAAAAATACCTCCAATATTCAAATGGCGATTGCGGGAGCATCAGGAAAAGAAATCATGAACTGTTTGGATCAGGTAACTCTTCATCTCATCCTCTTCAAATTCGGTGGATTAGATTTTTGAATTAGGTTCCAATTTTCTAGTTTTTGAGGGCATAAATTAGGATTTTCGGTGTACGCGGGTCTCCTTTGTTAAGGTCATGTGTACGATGAGGTATGCACCCCTGTGTGAACCACAGGGAGCATGTATCAAGCCCTAAATGCATCTGTGTGCAAAGAAGGTCGCATATAGGTATGCAAATGGCCAAAAAAGGGTGTTTAACTCAAAAAAATTGATTTGTTTTTGCAGGATGGTCCTGGAATGGAGAAAGTAAGAGCGTGAGGAGGTGGATGCAGCTGTTGAACAAGATCTGGTGGCTTAAGTGGCTCTAAAAATATGTGGTTTGTAAAAAAAATTGGCTCTTAAAGGAATGAGGGCCCAAGTGAGGTTATTGGAGATGTTGGTGGGTTACTGGGACCCTGATAGTGAAAGCTTTATCCTCGATGGAAAACCATTGAGGATCGAAGTAGAGGACATATACTTCTTGACTAGTCTATCGTGCCAAGGGGAGGTTGTGAACCTCAAGTCACGTGGAGCAGGGAGTGGGATGAAGATCGAAGAGTATATCGAT
>ML777902.1:684543-706134 GCA_009831015.1 Picea engelmannii | reverse complement strand
AAGGAGAAGGTAAAAAATTGAAACCAATTCGATATGGTCCTTTCAAGATTATCGACAAGATTGGTAACAATGCCTTCCGTTTAGATTTGCCTCCTTATATGCAAATGTATGTAGTTGTTAATGTTGAGAATTTGAAATTGTATAAGCCTCCTTTGATTGATGATCAAGGAGAGCATGTTTAGATTCCTTCTATAGATGATTTTTCCCCAAAATATCTTACAGAACTGCATGAAGACACAATCCTTGACAGGAGAATGCGAACTTCAAAACAAGGAAATGTGGAGTATCTTCGAGTTGGTCTTAAAGGTACAAATACAAGAAAATCCAAGTGGATTGAGGTTGGAAAGGTGAGGGAGCTATACCCTCATCTTCAAATGGACTGAAAATAGTCTTTTGGAGGTCCAAAAGCTTTCCAATGGGGAGGTGTGATCCAGGGGATCAAATTTTGCTCAAAATTCAAAGTGCTCAGAATCTCTTCAAATCAAACGGGAGTGTAGGTCTCGTCGTTACGAACCCAACACAACTCATTTGGGTTCAAACGGACGTCGGGAGCGAGAGATATCGCGTTCTGTTCAAAACGACAAACAGGCAAAAAAAAGGGATGCTGACTGTACAGTCTGTACAGTCCATACGGATGATGACGTGGTAGGACGTATGACACATGGAAGGTCATACAACACATGGCAGGAAGTTGTGTGGACAGTTGGCATATTACATGGCTTGTTTGCAGCGAATGGGATATCGACACGTGGCCCAATCCATGGCCGCCACGTGTCATCCTGGCATTGGTTTAAAATTATGTTGTTGGCCGAAGTCGACCCCACGACCTCCAGGCAGGGGAAGAGACTTGGGAAGGGCAGCCCAACCGGCGCGCCATCGTATGTGCCTTGTTATATATATGGAGAACATTATATTTAAGTTGATATGTATTGTATGTTGGGGCGCAGACCGGGCCGGGGCTTAGCCCCGGCCCCCGGTCCCGTGTGTATACAATGTAACCATGTTACTATATGCGCGCCCTCCGACCGATTATCGTATAGCCTTTTCATATGAGCCGTTGGTCGTATGGATATACGATGTGACCACAGGCGCGCCTTTTCTAACCATTTTAAACTTTGGCCCTTTTATATATATTGCACGCGATCATGTGGTGGACTATGTGCCCTCGACCTTAAACGGTTAAGGGCCAACGAGTAACCATTCGACAGTTTGTACCGGTTGTGCGGTTGCACCCAGTGCTAATTTTTAATGCATAAAAACACGTGGGGACTAGGTTGAGGCAACAGGGGTGCATTTTGGCGATCCAAAGACAACAAGTTTGAAGGGGGACTTCCATGAAGCCTATCTTCTTCAATTTTTGGCCAAACGAGGTGCCGAAAAAGCCCATCTAGGGTTTTTTGGACATTCTGGAGCCATTGGAGCCATCTATTTGGCATTTTGAGCATTGTAAAGAACATTTTTGAGCACTTTGAGAAAATAATACAAATGATCCATTGGAAGCTGGACCAGGAGATGTAGCCCAAGAGAGCGGTGAACTCCTTTATCATTTGTTGTGTTATGTGTTTTCTATTCACTGTTTATTGTTATTGTTTATATGCATCTTGAATGAGTAATTTATATAAAATTTGTGTTGCAAAGTTGATCCATTTTCATTTTAACACATGAATTGAAATCTTGCAAATAATTTCAAGAATACAAGTCTTCTTCATTTTTAGATCGGGGGGGGGGGTCAGGTATGGTTATGATAAAAATAGGCTTGGGGGGTGTAATCAACGACCGCTCGACACGTCACATCTCCTTTAACTCAGGTTGAGTTTCATGGCCCCTACCCTTTTGGTTAAACATCCAACATGTGGGGGGGGAATGGATCTTGGATCATTCATTTAAAGTTCGAGCGCGTGATATCTCTATAAATAAAAACATGCACTTTGTCAAATTAAAACTATGTAATAAAACTTAAATAAAATTAATCATTATTAAATTTTATAATAAATTTTTAATAATAGCATTTATTTAACGAATCTAAACACCAATCTTAAGATTTAAATAAAATCTAAATAATATAAATGACATTTGGACTAAAGAATGAAATAAATCAAACTCCTAAACTATTTGAAATATTTATTCCAATTTTATTTACTTAGTATACATAGAACACTAGAAACTTAAAGAAGACCTAAAAACCTTAAATTTTATGAAAATTCTGGGCTATGTTACAATAGGAGAAATGATTACAAATGGAGGTATTCAACACCCATAACATCCAAATAGTGGCGATCCTAAGAAGAAAGGACAAGGAAAATCCTCAAATAAAGGAATGAAAATAAAGGTACCTACGAAGAGGGGTATGAAGTGAAGAAAACAAAGCTAGAAGGAATGATAAAATTATCTGAAGAGGAGTATATGATTGAAGATTCATTTATCTCTAATTAGGTTCCCCTTTATCTTCCCATATATAAAATTGATTATCCACAACCTTCCCTTATCACTCCATATTTTTCATTCACAATTCACACCTCCAGAGTCCACTTCCACAGTTTCAATCCTTGTTGGATAACATATTTTACATTGATCCTACTCCATAGATACACTAATCAAACTTACCTTCACATGACATAATTTCAACCATAAATGTCCCATTAATGGTTGAATCATTATGTGATCCCTCTAGCCTAGCCATGGCCCATCCTTGTTTTCTACCTAACCCATTTACCAATCCTTTCATCCCAACCAATACAAACATTTGGATTAAAAAATAATGCAACCATGAACAAAATCGGAATACAAATAGAGTAAAAAATATAGGAAGGTCACTAGGAATGTTTAAAAGAATAATCAAAATAAAGGTGCTTGAGTGGAGCTCATATAGAAATATATTTCCAATAGCTTACAAATGTGGAAAATTTCACATGGATGTTGTTGTCTCATTTTTCTCACAAAAGGGCCAAATGCCAAGGCATAGTTTGTAGGATGCACCTTCTTATGGAACTCTAGGCCTTCGATCTACATATCAAGCCAAAGGACAGGTACCCTTAGTATCTTCTAAGGAAATAATCATTTTCTATCACTCAAGGACAACCTATTTAACAAATGAAGATTATAATGGATTTATAACAGAGAAAATGGTGCATGAAGTCAATATATGCTATGAATTTCATAGACCGTATAAGGTGTTGGGTTTTATTTTGGAGGAAATTCAAAGGGGGGGAAACCAATAGGGGGATTTTGACATAATTTCATCCATCAAAATAATGTTCTAAACCGTGGGCACTAGGATCTAGTTAATCTAGGTAAATAAATCAGAGAGAAAAAATACATGCATAGGAGGAGGCATAACTACTTTCCTATCACATATTATTAGACATAAAATCATGGGCAAGGAAAGCATATATCCATTAGCTTGCTCAACATTATATAAGATATAAAATGAAGAAGATAAACACAACATAACTTTCTTTAATTAATTATTAACTAGTGGCTACAACCTCATTCTTGATTTCACAATGAATCCAACAGTTCATTTAGAAAAAAATAATTTCAGTGTTGGGGACTGTAGAAATCTCATATATGAAACACTAACTATATTAGTTAAAAAATGCACTAGGGGTTGGGATTACAAGGAAAATTGTCTTTGGATTTCTTTTTCTCCTCTACAGAGCTTTCTACTTAGGGAATTCTTATAATCATAATGGGAATTTTTGTATATACCTCACACACACCTAGGATTTCTTTTTCCTAAGGTTTTCCCTATGTTTATTAGTCATTATTCAGTCTCCTATAGTTTAGGGAGAATATTCCTTTTCCTACATTCTAGGAATATATTCTCTTCAATTCACACTTTAGTTTGATCAGTTGAGCGGAGTCTAGATGCCACATTGGTTTCATCACCATGCATCATTGGGATCATCACCATCTAATGCACATTGTCCTTGGGATTATCACCATACTAGCACATTACTCATGATTCCCTGATATCCTTCTCACTTCACTCTGTTTCAGTCAATTAATTGAAGACTGAGAGACTAGTTAACTCAGACTAGGTGGAATTTTACTCCTGTAACTTTCAATGTGTGTCCAGATCACTCTAGACCACCACTATGGCACATTGGCTTCTCCTCTAGTGTGAATTAGTTGATTTATACAGAGTATATCATGTTTAAATTATCATTCATTCATTTGGTTAATATAATTATTCCATTCTTTCTCTCTTATTTCTCTCCTTTCTCATTTCTCTGCAAACTATGTATGTATTTTTTCTAGATAGATCTTATCTGTGCAGGTTCATCCACACTACACGGTATCTGAGCCAACAGATTTCTAGCAAAAATACACACCAGACTCTTTTTTCAGTTACCGAAGATTGAAGACATCGGGAAAAATGGAATTTTCCAAAAGAATTCATTCTTACATCGTACAATTTATTTGCATGGAAGGAGAAGACGATAGTACATATTCAAAGAAATGGATTATATAGGTTAACCATGGACATAGATACCAAACCCACATCAGCCATAGAAAAATCCAAGTATCTGAATCGAATGGATGAAGCATTTGCAACTATTTACAGTCTCATTTCTCCTGAACTCCTCTTTCACATATCCTCATGTAAAACCCCCAATGAAGCCTGGACCACCATGGAAGGGATTTTTAGAAAATAGGATGAGATGAGGGTACACATGCTCGACGTGGAATTGCTCACTTTGGATCCAAAAATCTTCGACAATCTCCAAGATTTATTTACCAAATATAAGAATTTGTTGTCGCAACTCAAGGCTTGCAGGGTTGATAAATCTAAGGAGGAGAAACAAATTATTCTTACCATTCTCTCCAAAATTGGTCTGGAATACTCAGTGTTTGTATCCACATTTCATTCATTTAGGCTCTCCTCTGGAGCTACCTGGAAATTCCTTCTCTTGAGGTATTTATCGAGTCTCTGATGCAAGAGCAGAACAAGTTCATCAACATGGGAAAAATCAAATGCCCAAAGGCACATGCACTTGTTGTGAAATATGATAGCAATAATCCAAATCATAAATATAAAGACAAATAAAAAAGGAAAGCACATGCAAATCCAAAGAAGGGTACTCAAAATCCTTCAACGATGCCTCCGGATCCAAAGGTGGAAAGGGAAGAAAAGGGGGAAAATGCACTTACTGCCATGAATGGTTCCATTCAAAATCCACATGTATTCTGAAATACATAGATCAAATGGCCCAAATAATTCAACAAAACAACCTTGGATATCGCATCCCTGAGGGTACTAAGAAGAAGAAGCCAAAATATCAAAATCCCAAGAAAGGAAATTCTAGCCATGCTTTGATTTCCATCAACTCATCTCCCAATGATTGGATTGTAGATTCAGGTGCATCACACCACATGGATGCCAAAAAATAAGTCTACTCTTCATTGGATGCATGCAAAGGTCCTCCTATTCTGATGGGGGGAAACTCTCAGGTCGAGGTCACTAGCAAAGGAAGAATTGAACTCACAAATAGAAGCTTCGAGAATGTGCTACACATTCCCAAAAATTTTGTCAATCTTCTCTCCTTGTATCATATGACAAAGTCCAGCACCAGAAAGAGAGTCATATTCACACCTGATGTTGTGGATCTATATGTCATGCAAACCAATTCCAAATTTGCTACCAGTGAGGTAAAGCATCAATCCAGACTCTATACATTTTCTGAATTTATTGAACCAGATTCTACATTACTTCTTACCCATGCTAATGAAAGTGGTAGGATATGGCATGAAAGGTTCATGAATTTAAATTTCAGATATATGCAACAAATTAGCAAGCATGGAATGGTTGATGTTCTACCTGACATCCACTTCTCCAAAGAAATTTGTGAGGGATGTGTTCTAGGAAAACACTCTCAAGATAAATTCGATAAAGGAAAGAGTCAGAATGCCTCTTTTCCTTTAGATCTGATCCATATTGATCTAATGGGCCCTTTTCTACATCCATCAATCAATAAATAAAGGTACATTCTCATTTTTTTAATGATTTCTCACGCTTCACATGGACTTTCTTTCTTAGGAAAAAATCAAAGTTCTTTCAACACCTCAAAGATTTCAAAGCCCTTTTTGAAACACAGTCAGGAAAGAAGATCAAAGCCCTATAAATAGATAATGGGGGGGATTATTTCAACCATGAGATACCAAATATTTTTCTTGAGGCAGGGATTTAGTTGCATCACACAGTTGCCTATACTCCGCAACAAAATGGAGTTATTGAGTGAAAAAATAGATCTCTGAAAAAGATGGCATACTGCATGCTACATGCAAAGTCACTTCCACAAAGATTATGGGTTGAAGCACTTAATTGTGCAACCTACATACAAAACATATATCCCCATAGATATGTCAAGTATAAGACCCCCTACGAGGCTTAGAGCAGCCTCAAACTGGAAGTGACCCACTTTCATATATTCAGTTTTCGTGCATGGGACATGATTCCCTCTGAGAAGAGGAAGGCACTTGATCCATAGAGCACATAGTGTATCTTTGTTGGATACCCTGATGGTGTGAATGGATACAAACTCATTGATCTCTCCTCGGACTAGCTCATCATTGATCGTAGTGTCAAATTGAAGGAAATTATCTTGCATGTACCTCAATAGTCGCATGCATACACTTTTATTCTTCCACCTGTCAAAGATGGTGAGCATGCACATGTTGACTCTTATTCAGATGAGAGTTCTGATTCAGAGGGTTCATATGATTAAGATATAGAGTCATTACAGTCAGATGCAGAGCCAGTGCATGCATATGCAAATGCGGAGCTAGAGTAGAGGCCCAAGTGGGCCAAGAATACTCTTCAGGATGCATGAGATCTTGTTGGAGATCCAGTTGATGCTACGAGGAATCGATATGATTTAGAGGAGCCTCCTCTTACACTCATTTCCACTGAATTGATTCCACCCAGACATATTTTCTTGGTTAAGTCTTTAGATCCATAGTCATATGGTGAGGATGTTGAGAATACCTTTTGGGAATCCTCCATGCGGGAGAATTACAACTCCCTCCTCGAGAAATAGACTTGGGATTTGTTTCCCCTTCCTTAAAGAAGATAACTTTTCAAGTGCAGATGGGTCTATAGGACCAAGAGAGAAATCTATGGATAGGTTAGTAGATACAAATCCATGCTAGTTTCCAAAGGATTTCAACAGGTGCATGACATTGGCTATGATGAGACCTTTGCTCAAGTGGAGAAGATGGCTTCCATACATTTGGATCTTTCCATTGCGGCAACCAAGGGATGGGAATTCCATCTAATGGCTATGAAGAATTCATTTCTTCATGACGATATCTCTGAGGAGATCTATATGGAATAGTTCCAGGGATTTGTGCAGGATTCATCTTTAGTATGTCGACTGAAGAAGTCCCTTTATGGCCTCAAAAAGGCCCTGAGGGCATGATATTCCAAGATGGACTCCTACAATTTTCACAAAACTTTGTACATTGTAAGTCAAAACTAAATGTTTACATGCTCAGGATGACTGATTCACTTCTACTCCTAGTTTTGTATGTTGATGATTTGTTGATCACTGGTTGCTCAAATTCAACGATTGTTGCAGTCAAGAGGATTTTTCATGAAATTTTCTTGATGGTGGACATGGGTCCGCTACATTTCTTCCTTGTACTCGAGATCAGTCAGGATGCATCAGGCATCAAACTTTCTCAGGCCAAGTATGCATGATATCTCCTCGAGATATTTCACATGACAGACTGCAAGTCTGCCCCGACTCCTTTCCTATCAGGTGTCAAACTTGAGGATGGTGGGGAAAATCCAATGGTGGAAAACACACTATACAAACAACTAGTGGGGAGCTTGTTTTATCTCACACACTCCAGACCAAACCTCTCCTATGCAGTTGGAGCAGTTTCTATGTTCATGCAAGAGAGACATGAGCTACATTGGAAGGATGCAAAGTGTATCCTTCGATATGTACAGGGCATGATCACCTTTGGGATTCACTATGCATCAGACTCTACATTGAACCTCATCGAGGTCATTGATTCTGACTGGGCTTGCGATATCAATGATCGCAAGTCCAAATCTGCTTACTCACTCAGTCTTTGTTCCGGGCCTATATGTTGGTTGAGCAAGAAGCATGTTTTTATTGATCTATATTTAGCCGAGTAAGAGTACAAAGGAGTAGTTAACATAACCATTCGGGTTATGTGGCTACAACAGTTTTTCACTAAGTTGGGAATTTAGTTTCACCGACTAATTGTCATCTAGTGTGACAACCAGATCACTCTGAAGTTTTGTAGAGATCCAGTTCATAGGAAGCGAATGAAGCACATGGAGATCCACATGCCCTACATCCAGGACTTAGTACACAAGGGTATCATAGACCTGCAATTATGTCCTTCAACAGAACAGACTGCAAACATCTTCACCAAGACCTTCACTTAGCATAATTTCAATTCTCTACGCAGACGTCTTGGAGTGAAGGACACAGTTGTCTAGAAATTGTCAGTTCTTTTTTTACATACATTGTACTTTGAGGGGGGGGGTTTCCCTCTTTCCTCTTTTATTTCAATGTATATTTTGTATTTGGGTACCTAACATGGCCTCATTGTTGAGACCCATTCTTTATTTTCACCATAGTGATGTTCAAGGGGGGTGTTGGAGATACTTCACACGAACCTAGGATTTTTTTTTCCTAAGGTTTTCCCTATGTTTATTAGTCATTATTTAGTATCCTATAGTTTAGGGAGAATATTCATTTTCCTACATTCTAGGAGAATATTCTCGTCAGTTCACACTTCAATTTGATTAGATGAGTGGAGTCTAGATGCCACATTGGTTTCATCACCATGCAACATTGGGATCATCACCAACTAATGCGCAATTTCCTTGGGATTATCACCAGACTAGAACATTACTCATGATTCCCTGATCTCCTCCTCACTTCACTTTGTTTCAGTCAGTTAACTAAATACTGAGAGACTAGTTAACTCAAACTAGGTGGCAGTTTATTTCCGTAACTATCGGTGTGTGTCCATATCACTCTATACCACCACTATGGCACATTGAATTCTCCTCCAATGCGAATTATTTGATATATACATAGTATATCATGTGTAAATTATCATTCATTCATTTGGTTAGTAGAATTCTTCCATTATTTCTCTCTTGTTTCTCTCTTTTCTCATTTCTCTGCAAACTGTGTATGTATTTTTGCTAACTATATCTTATCTGTGTAGGTTCATCCAAACTTACAAGAATGAATGAGATGAGAAGTGGAAGGAAGATAAAACCATATGTTGTTGTAAAATTGTAATGCTCCAATTAGATCTTCGATTTTTGATGACTTCGGTCTATGTTTCACCTTTTTCAACTACAAAAAAGTAAGCTCACGTAATCAATAATTGCCTTTGTAAAAACATCAAATCTTTTTACTTTTTTTGTTTCTAGGAAAAAGAATGCCAAATATTTGATTCTTAAATCACCTTAGGCCTACTTGTTTTGATTAGTCCTTTAATTTTGTGGGTTATATTAACTAAACATATAGTTAACTCATTCTTAGGGGACCACACTCTCTCTTATCCCATGATATTAGGGTGATGCATGCAAATTCCACATTGTGAATGGTTACAGTGCCTACATGGAGATACCCATATAGGTGTCTTATTATCATAGGGCCACTTTCCCCTCTAGAGTATGGATGTTCACTTCCCATGGAACTAATTCATTTGAATGTGTTCAAACTCTGAAATTGAGCATGAAAAATATTTCAAACATGAAAAAGGGTATTGATAGAGGAATTGACCCCAATATGGAAATCTACCTCGGTGAATTGTTCGAATAGTGCATAGGGGTCTCAATGGGGGCATAGAGAAAGATCTAGTCATCGAATGTGGTGAAAATTTTGAATAATGAATGAAGAGTCTAATGGGGGAATTGGGCCTGATCTAAAGATTTATCGGAAGGAACACCTCAAAAAATGAAAAAGGGTCCCCATGAAGATTCTTGGATTATGTGGATATTTTTTTCCACGTGGATATTATTGACCATGTGTCCTCTTCCTATAATGACACCTGTATCACTCAAAATCCACATGGAAAGAGGTGATCTTTTCCATGTGTATTCTTCTCATCTATCCCTTTATACTATGGACCTTCACCTTACCTTTGAAAGTTTAAATTCCTTTGAATTTGTTCAAACCTCAAAATCGGGATGAGCAAACACTTAGAAAATGAGAAAGGGTCCTGATGGAGTCATCGAGATAGATCTAGAAATCAACCACACTAAAAAATTAGAAAGTGAGCAAGGGGCCTGATGATGGAAACAATATCCATATAAAATTTAGTCATTGTAGACACCTCAAAATACAAGCAAGGACCCATTTGGATATTCTTGTCATACATGAAGATTCCTATCCACGTGCCTTCCTTCCATAATGACTCCTATCTCTCTTAAACTCCACATGCAAAGTGGCAATGTTTTCCACATAGAGATTCATGTCCACATGTCTTATTATCATCATTCCATGTGTTTTTCCATAGTACATACCTTCACTTTCTCTTTGAAGTTAAAATCCTTTAAATACATTTGAACTTCTAAAATTGGGTCTCGCTAGAAATTCAATTAGTGATCAAGGGGATTGATGAGGGCATTGGGTGCGATATAGAAATTGGCCGCAGTGGGAAGTTTCAATAGTGGAAAAGGGGCTTGATGGGGGCATCAGGCCTAATTTGAAGGTCGACCATAGTGAACACTTCCAAGGTGAGAAAGGGGTCTAATGGGGGCATGGGGCCCAATTGGGAAATTAGTCAAGTTGAACACTTGAAAAAGTGAAAAGGGGGCCCAACGGAGTCATTAGTCCTAATTTTGTAATCAACCAATATGACCACTTAAACAAGTGAAAAGGGGGCCTAATTAGGAAATCTCAATTTGGAAATCAACCAAGGAAACACTCGAACAGGTGAAAAGGGGTGCTGATCGGGAAATCCAGATAGAAGCAAAATTTGAAAAGGAAGGAATTCTAGATACTTTTGAAGGATTCCAATTGCTAAAAGATTAATGGAAATTTGACTCAGTGTGAAGGGATCCTTGAAAATTTGAAATCCATGAAGGAAACGGATTTGTTTTGAATGTAGGTGACCAAACAAGTGATTTGGGCTCAAAAAGGTGATGACAGGGGACAACTTGGGGGATAACATATGAACTATCAACTCAACAAGGTGATAGCATTGGCTCGTTCTACGAGATGGATCCTCCTTTCATTGAATAGTACATTAGTTTCTTAATCCATTGGGCCATGGTGCAAAAATGTTGTTTACAATATGAGTGAAAAATTGGACTTGAAAAATAAAATGCAAGGACATATACATAGGAAGGAAAAGTACATAACTGAAAAATTTGAAAACAATATTATGGTATAGGGTGGAACTTCCAGAGGCCGAATCATGGGATTGCAAT
This sequence comes from Picea engelmannii, assembly GCA_009831015.1. Classification (NCBI taxonomy): domain Eukaryota; kingdom Viridiplantae; phylum Streptophyta; class Pinopsida; order Pinales; family Pinaceae; genus Picea; species Picea engelmannii. The sequence continues at coordinate 694,697 of ML777902.1, read as the reverse complement.
TTAGGACTAGAAGAAGTGTTTTAGGGGCTCATCATTGTTAGAGAAATCAAGCCACTATCCCTCTAGGTTACTAAGATGAAAAGAGTTGGGATTTTTCATGTAGATTTCCTCTATGACATAGAATCCCAATCATACACTATCAAACTTCTCATGCTTTCTAGTTTGTTCACATTTTTTATCCCAAAAGAGAACTAGGTCTCCTTTCACAAAAGTCATAGGCATGTAATTTTTTTCAAATATTTTCTTCTTCTTATCCTAATATTATTTAATTCTATTGTACACCTAGGTCCCATGATCTTTTGTTGTCTGACACAATCTTCTTTATGATTTCCATGAGGTTCTTATTGGAAGAATCAACTTATTCATTTCCCCGAGGATAGTATGTTGATGAAAAACCCAAGATGATATTGTATTTTTGGAAAAAAATTACCATCCCTAATGAGGATAAATCTTTGGCATTGTCTGTAATTATTTTCCTGGGGCAACCGAACTTGGACAAGATCTTTTCTTCAAGGAATCTAATGACAACATAGTTAGTATCATGTTTTGTGGGGACATATTCTACTCATTTGGTGAATAATTAGTGTATGTGAGGATCCATTTATGTTGGACACTAGATGGAGGGTGTATCCCACCTATGAAATCAAGACCCCATTGTTGGAAAGGGGCTTCCACTTGCACTGTAATTAGGTTTAAGGTAAGGATTTTATTTCTTCCAACAAAAATTTGGCACTCATGACATGCCCTGGAAATTTATGGATATGAGAGAATAGGGTGGGATATAAATATCCAAACCTTAATATTTTGTGAGCTATATATTTGGATAAAAAATGGCTTCCATAGATCTCTTGATGCATGTCTCTAATCAATAAATTTACCTCTTATTCAAGCATACATATAAGCATCAGTCCATCCAAGTTTCTCCAATGCAGTTGGACCCCAACAATAAAATACATATCTACTCCAAGTCTCAAAGGTCTCCTATGGGACTCGTCCACTCCCCAGGGACAAAGGTCAGTGCCCAATATGTATGTTATATCATTTTACATGGGGATTGTAGCTAGAAATCCTTAATATATTATCCCCTGTTTGTTTCTTGGTCTCCCATCTCCTTAGATTCTACTTCATTTATACCCAATTCTTGCAAGTTATTTGTAGCCATTAGTTTTGCTAGACCTTGGCCTTGAATAAGATTTTTGGTTTTGATCACCATGTCATATTCCTGATTTTTTTTATCCACTTCCCCCTTTTTCCATTTCCTTCTGGTTGCCATAGTATGTCCTTGACTGAGATATGTGAGACATAATAAATTGTCTGGGACTACAATGCATATTCTCCAAAATATTTTGGGGTTTTTACTAGACCATATGCCTATTTTTCCATGATGTTGTACTTTAACTTTACATACTTGAGGGTCTTTTCTAAAAATGTAACGGGTCGTTAATGTCCCTCATCATTCTTCTGTAGGAGGATTGTAGCAATAATGTGCTTGGAGGCAAAGGGGAAAATCATGAAGTATTTATTGTAGTTAGTTCTCATTAACATAGGGTTTCTTCCAAGGATTTCTTTAATGCCGAAAAAAATCTTTATATAGATATTTCCATTTAATATCATTGTCCTTTTTTACCATTCTGGTCATTTCCTTAGTGAGTTTAGAAAAGTTGGGTATGAATCTCTAGAGAAAATTGATCTTCCAAAAAAATGTTTGGAGAGACTTCTTGTGTATAGGTAGGGAGATGGTATGTACTTCTTCTACTCTCTTGGGAGGAATATTGACCCTCTATGCATCTACTATATGTCCCAATGATTTTCCTTCTATCATCCCAAAGAAAGATTTATTTAGGTTGAGGGATATGCCAAATTTTATGCACCTCTCAAAAACCCACCTCATATGTTCTAAATAGTCAACAACCTTCTTTGGGTAGACAATCACATCATAAAAATATATCACAATGAAAATTTCCTTGATGTCAACAATTGCATAATCCATAGCCCTATGAAAAGTGGTCACAAAACTTATCAACTAGAAATGCTTCCTCACATATGAAAATGTGCCCCATGGAGTGGTTAAATTAGTCTTTAGTACATCCTCTATGTCCATTATGACCTTATTTTATCTTGATAAACCATCTAGCATGAACTTTCTTTCAAACCCCACTACTTTCTGTAGCATTTTTTCCATCTTTTGCAGGGGGTAGTTGTACTTTAGGGAATCTTTGTTAATTTTTTTGAAGTCTATGCAGAGCCTTATTTCCCCATTTTTATTCTTGACAATTACTGATATTGCAACCCACTATAAATATTTAACTAGAATAATTATTTTGGCATCACAATTTTTTTTCAGTTTTGTTTGTATTAAAGGGAACAACATGGGATTTAATTGTCTCCATTTTTTCCTAAAAGGTTAGATGTCCTCTTTCATGGGAATCTGATTGTAGAATTTGACATGGTGATACATCTTAAGATCCTCATACCTCCATGTAAATTCATATTCGAATTATTTGAAAAGATGAATGTACTTATGTTTTTTTTCATGAGACAAGGTCTTTGATATCTTAATGAATTTTGGATAGTATTTTATTCCTAGGTTATAGTCATCCACCTTTGATGGTTCTAGCTTCATGGAGGATTTAAAAGGTACATAATTTAAGTTGAACAATATGCACATCGGAACCAACCATCTTAGGATATTTTTTGTGGTATAGGAAGGAACTTGGTTCACTTTTTAGGGTCACTAATCACATAAGTCATCTTAGTGTCCGTATATAGGTGACAAGTTTCTCCTCTAAAGAAAACAATGGTGGCATAAGATAAGTAAAATTGGATATCCCCCCCTATAGAAGTGACCCAACTTCTACAAAATAACATAACATAGGTGGTAGAGACATCTTCAATCACTACATCCATCATTACAAATTTTCTAGGAATTTTCACCATTTCTACCATTATATATTTAATCATTCCTTGGCATTGGACCCTCTCAAAATTTAAAAAGTACAATTTTTTATAGGGTCTAGTGATGTCCAAGATTAATTTCTCCATGATTTCTAAAGGAATCACGGAATTAGAATCCCTTGAATCATACAAAAAATTATGGAGATGAAGGTCTTGAAGTTTTGAGGTGATGTAGAAGGGAGGGGTTAACTAATCATTTTCATTGGGAAAAATTCCTAGCACTGTCTTAGAGGCATCATATTAGATATTGATTCGATATGCTTGCAAGGTGGCCTCAATATATAGGGCCATCTCATTGGATCCTTGGGAATCATTTATATTCCATATTAGTTTGGGTTTGGGAGATGAACATTAGGGATACCCATTTAACCAAAAAATGTAGACACCTCCTTTATATGAATAAGATACTTAATAAATTTAGAAAGAGACGCAAAAATAATTAATTTGTTGAGTTCATACTTGGTATAAAAAGGATATAAAGTGGGAGGAGTTACCTCTACATCCTTGGTATAATTGAGCGGTTTGGATAGGATGGTGTTAGGTTGTTGTGGCATAGGGGCCTTCCTTGCATTTCCTAGACTGAGGGGGACCTTTAGACTGCTTGGCTACTTTTTTTTATTCTCTTATGGGAATGGATGGCTTCAAGAGATCAAATGATTTAGGCATTATGCATTTCTTCAAACTTTCATGAAACTATGGTTCCTCTCTTCTAGCATTCTGAGGATTTCTGGGAATTTCTTCCATTTTGAAATTTGTGGCATTCATCTTGGGTCCTAGATCATACTTCCTCCTTACCTCATCTATGATATTAATACAAACCCTTTGTATCTAGGCATGGGATAGATTCAAAATCTCTTCTTCATATAGGTATATATTCTCCCCTTTGGGGTTCTTCTTCTTGTTCTTCCATCATGAGGATCCCTTCAAATACAATAAGGGGAAATGTGTCACTTACCACATTCAAATGATCATTAGGTTAGAAAATCATATTGAGTTCCATATGTTGATTTGTATATTCTTCTACCCCTTGTTCATAGTATTCCTATTAGAAAAAACACGATCGTGGAGCAATAAAATAAAACAAATGTGGAAATAAAACACAAAAGATACACAACACAATAGAGACACAGATATACGTGGTTCACCCAGTGTGGGATATGTCCATCAGAGAAATTTCCAGGTCCTTCCTTTTTATTATCTAGCAAAATGAAGGGATACAACCTACAACACACCCGTTGTAACTTCCTCTTCTTTCTCTCACAATATCCTCTCTCAAAATACAATATTCGCAATAATACACAGTCACAATACAATTCCCTCATAACAGAGGGTTTCCTTCTAGGGAAAAAAACCCTAACATAACTTTTATCGTTAGATCTGTGACCTTATAATGAACAGTCCAGATTGACTACGCAATTACAATATTTGAATTTATTGTAATTAGGAATATGATTAGGCTCCACAACCAACAATTCCTCATAGTAGATGGGTGGATGAATCATCATGTTAGCCTGAGCTCTTGAGGTCTATGGTAGATCATGTTATTTTTTCCTATTTTATCTTTGCAAAATGTTTGCGGTCCTTTTGAAATGGGTTGGTTCCTAAGTGGTTGAATTTGTGTTCTCATCACAAGACCTATAAAATCATGGGAAAATTTTCCTTGCTTCACTTTGGAGATATCAATGGACATGGATCCCAATAGCCTAGTCACTTTATCCATTGACAAGGTTTACTGAGTGGTTGAGGAGGTATTAATTTTATTGGCCTTCCTTCTATATTGGAAATTGCCTCTTTTAGGGGGATCTTGTCTAGTTTTGATCTATATCCCTTAGGCCTTCATGCTTCTCTCTATATTTTCGACATCATTAAATAAGGCATCCAATTCAATAGATTTTATTACTCTTCGATGAAAATAAAAGTCAAATTTGAAAGTAGAATTGTAGGCTACCATTGTTGTAGTTTTTGAGGGTTTAACAATTTTATGAATTTTGTAATACAACTTGTAGAATATATTAGTGAACTCAAGAAAAATTTCACCATTTTTCCTTCTCAGGGTGTTAAATTCAGTGAGGTAAGACCTGTAATATTTCTTGAACCCACATTTTTTAAGGAAAATATCATGAAATTGGGCCTAGTGCCTTTTTAGAACAATTTGGCAGGTTCTTGAACTATTTCCTAGCTTATCCCTTTAGAGTGTGGGAAAACATTCTGGAGAAAACATCATCGTCTTCCACATAGAATTTGTTTTTTTTCAATCCGAGAAAGCAGTAAGGTTATCATATATAGTAACATTTTTTTCTTCATTGAATATTGGTAGAAATTTGAGGTATACATCATACAGGTCCTCAAGGTGGTCCAGGGGGGGTGATAGGACCAATGGTTTGAACCTAACTCCTAGTTAGGGATGAGGAGGGATTTGGCCACCCATATGAGGGTTTGAGGTTTGGATATATTGATGGGGAGGAGACCTAGTTGATGATGAAGATACCAAGGGTGTAAAGACTTGGAGTGAGGGGATTTCCCAAAACTATGGGGATGAAACAAGATCAACAAATGACCAAATGGGGCTTGGATTCTTCTTGAGTTGGGATTTATGAGAGAACATGGTATTTAATTTTCCAAATCGATCAAAAAATACAAGAACCCTTGAAAAATATATTAGGGTTGGTAGAATACATGGCATAGGCTCAGAGATTGGTCCCTTGGGTATCACTGAGGTATGGGAATGTAGCACAAGAATATCAATGCACTCATATACAACAATGGATAATGGCATAGTATAGTTTGGTTGCTTACATGCAAATGGGCCTAGAGGCCTTTGTCTTTGTCACTAGATATTTTCTAGATTTGATACTGGAGTGACCATATGTCCTTTGGAATTGGATCTTATGACAATGGATCTAGAATCCAACTTACTAGCATGAACACTTTCCCCTATGGAGTCACATTTTTTGTGGAGTCACCTTTTAGAGCACTCTTCACATATTTTAGAGAATGAATCACTTATCAATATTTCCTCAAAGATAAATAAATAGACCTCCATATGTGGTAGGGGGTAATTGATCTAGTAAGTAGACCCATTTAAAACTACTACACACATATCTCATCTAGCATTTTTTTTCCCTCGTTGAGTAGATAAAAAAATTAATATGTATACATGGATGGGTCCTCACAAAGGAACTAGTTTGTATGTTGTCTTCTAGGTTGTCCCATGTCTATCATAGTGGGGGCAAATTCTAGGGAATAGTGTGTAGGATGCACCTTCCTATGCCACTCTAGGCCTTTGATATAGTTCTTGGGCCAAAAGGGGGTACCCTTAGTATTTACTAAGGTAAGAACCTTTTTTTGTCACTCACTAGACAACCTATTTAATATATGAAGCTCACTCTAAATTCATAATAGAGAAAATGGTGCATGGAGTCAAATTTTATATGGATTTCAAACAGGAATAAGGTGTTTAGTTTTAGTTTGGAAAAAATTCAAAGGAATCCAAGTAGAAAGGGGGTTTTGATAGGATTTCAACAATAGGAATGATATTCTAAAATGTGGGAACTAAGATATATTTAATCTAGGAAAATAACTCATAAAAAATAAATATGGGCATAGCAGGGGGCATAACTACTTTCCTATCACATATTATCAGCAAAGTATTAAAAAAAAAAAAAAAAAAAAACCAATGGGAAAGGAAAGCATAGATTCATTACCTTAATCAACCTTATATAAGATAGACAACGAATAAGAGAAACATGACATATATTGCTTGAATTAATTATTAACTAGTGGCTACAAACTTGGTCCTGATTTCATAATGAATCCAATAGTTCATTCAACAAATAATAGTTTCAATGTTGGGGACTATAAAAGTATTAGATATGAAACAACCATTATATGCACCGGGGGTTGGGATTACAAATAACATTGTTATAGGGTTTCTTTTTATCCTCTATAGAGCTTGCTACCGAGGTAATGCTTATAATCAGAATGAGAATGAAGGAGATGAGAAGTGAAAGGAACAAAAATCCATATCATACTAAAAAATTGTGATGCTCTAGGAAGATCTTCAATTTTTTATGACTTTGGCCCATATTTCACCCTTTTCAATTGCAAAAATTAATCTCTTGAAATGAATAACCTCCTTTGTAAAAGCATCAAATATTTTTACTTATGCATTGCTGGGAAAAGTCACACTCAATATTTGTTATGAAGGTGCCTTGGGCCAGATAATTTCAATTAGTCCTTTAATTTCATGGGATATATTAACCAAAATTGTTGTTAATTCATGTTTATCCCCCATCTCCCTTAATCCTATGAAATTAGGGCCATGCATGTGAACTCCACCTTGTGAATGGTTATGTTTCCTACATGGATATCCACATATATATGTCTTCTTCTCATAGGGCCACCTATCCCTCTAGAGTAAAAACATTCACTTACCTATGGAATTGGATTCTTTTGAATGTGTTCGAACTCTAAAATTGGGTAGGAGCAATAGGTCAAACAATGATCAAGGGGATCAATGGAGGCATTGGGCCTGATATGGAAATCAAACACGATGATCCATTTGAAAAATTAACAAGGGTCTTGATGGGGGAATCGATCATGGAATACAATTTGAATAATGAATCAGGGGTACGATGGGGGCATCAAGTCTAAAATAAAAATCAATCTCTACGATCATCTCAAAAAAAGAGCAATTACCCCCATGAATCTTCTTGGATTATGTAAAGATTCATGTCCATGTTTCTTCCTCACACAATGCCCATCTATCTCACTCAAAATACACATGGAGAGCAGTGATTTTGTCCATGTGGATATTCCCATCCACATGTCTTGTTCTCATCGTGCCACTTTTCCCTCTATAGTGCATACCTTCACTTTGCCATTGAAACTTTGCAGAATACCTTTGAATTTGTTCAAACTCTAAAATTGGGTTGGGAAAACACTTAGAAAGTGAGAGAGGGTTCCAATGGAATCATTCATCCTGGTATGCAAATCATTTTCACTAAACACTTAGAAAGTGAGCATAAGGCCCGATGGGGGCATCAGGAGTTATATAAAATTGGTTGCTATGACCACCTCAAAAAATGGTTGAGGACCCCTATTAATATTCTTGTCACACATGAATATTATTATCCACATGGATATTTTGGTCCACGTGTATTCTTCCCATAGTGCCACTTGTCTCTCTCAAATTCCATGTAGCAAGAAATGGTGTTGTCCATGCAAATATTCCTATCAAAGTGTCTTCTTCTCATCATGCCACTTGTTCCTCTATGTATGGACCTTCTCTATATATTTGAAGTTAAAATACTTTGAATACATTCAAAATTCTGAAATTGAGTCAAGTGAATAGTTTGATGAATGATCAAAAATGGGATCATTGAGGGCCTCGGGCCTAATTTGGAAATTGGATGCAGTGGGTAGTTCAAATAGTGGATAAGGGTCTGGTGTGGGCATTGAGATTGATTTGAAAGTCAATTATAGTGAACACTTACATGGTGAGAAAGGGGTGCCTTGATCTAAAATTCAATCAAGTTGAACACTTGAAGAGGTGCAAAGGGGGCTTGATGGAGTCATCGAGTTTGATCTAGAATTTGGCCAAGTCGAAAGTTTAAATAGTGAAAAAGGGGTCTAATGTGGGCATTGAGATTTATTTGAAAGTTGGTTGTAGTGAACACTTCCATGGTGAGAAAGGGGACTGATCTAAAAATCAATCAAGTTTAATACTTGAATAGGTGCAAAGAAGGGTTGATGGAGTCATCAAGTTTGATATAGAATTTGGCCAAATCGAACACTTCAATAGGTGCAAACGGGGCCCGATTGGGAAAGAGGGACTGATCTAGAAATCAACTAAGGTAAAATTTGAATCAGTGCAAATAGGCCCCAATTGGGAATTGGTATTGATTTGGAAATTAGGCTGGAAGTGAAGTTTGAAAAGGAAGAAAAAAACAAGTTTTTTAGATATTCATCCGGGATGACAATTGCTAAAAGATTAATCCAATTTTGGCTACGTGTGAAAGGACCCTTGGAAATGTGAAATATGTGAAGGAAAGGTTTGGTTTCAAATACAGGTGACAAGGAAAGTTATTTGGGGTAAAAAATATGATGACAGGGGATAGTCTGGGTGACAACATAGGAACTTGTGGCTCAACAAGGTGATAACATCAAATATTTCTACGAGAAGGCTCCTCCCTATGAGATGCCAAGATCCAGACTTTGGGTTGATTAGATGAATTCCTTAATCCATTGGGCCATGGATTCAAAATGTAGTTTATAGTCTTGATGAAAAATTGGACCTGAAAAATAAAAGGCAAGGACATATATAGAGGAAATAAAATTACATAACTAAAAAACTTGAAAGCAATATTATGCTATAGGGTGGAACTTATAGAGACGATATTGTAGAAATACACTTAGGAATACATGAAGTGTTTCAAGTATCTTCCATTGACAAGATAGTAAAACCATTGTCTCTCTAAGATACTCAGATTTAAAGAGTTTGGAGTTTGGGATTATATTTCCTCTATGACATACAAGCACAACCATAAACTATCAAAATTCAAATGCATCTTACCAAAGTATTCATGTATTCTATCCTAAAGGAGAACCAAATATCTTTTCACAAAAGTGTGAGGAAAAGTGAAATCCTATGAGAGAAATAATAAACCAACAACAACAAAAATACATAAATCATGCACACATCATTGACACATGTTTTAACTTGGAAAACCCTTATGGGAAAAACCATACAAAGATATCTTTGTTCCATTGACTAAATCCGACAAATTCAACCAAGTGAGTCTTCACCTCTCACCTCTAGGCCTATTACAATGGAGTATCATAATCCTATTTAAAGGATTAATAACATGCAATCCACATGCACAATACTATGAGATACCAAAACTATGGGCTAAAAAACCACCACTATTGACCTAAAACATATTTAACTCATTGACTCTTTCGCCAAGTCAAGTATAACCCAATATTCCTCCCTTTAAAATTGAATTGGGGTAATTATCCTACCCCCCTCAAAGTTTATAACTAGAGTATCTGGGAATCTGACATGTCCCCCCTATCACCTAGGTATATGTATAGAATTTACTAGTAATTTACCAAGAGTATGCATGCGTAATCGGGTCTTACAGTCATATGCCCATTTACATGTAATTAAATTTTCATCTCTCTCTCTCTCTCTCTCT
>ML777902.1:640202-663579 GCA_009831015.1 Picea engelmannii | reverse complement strand
TACTAGAGCCATACACAATCCTTTAAATGAGAATTAAGAAGCTGATAAATCGAGCAATTACAAAATACCTCGTCAAATGGAAGAACGTTCTAGTGGAAGAGGCGACATGGGAAGATGAGTTCTTCATGCAAAAGAATTCATGGCTAGACAAGTGTTGAGGAAAACACTTGTTTGAAGGGGAAGGGCATGTTAATCCTTAGAAAAATACCCATAATATGTATAAAACCCCTTATTATGCCCTAGATAGTGAATTATTACATTTCTAGTAGGTCGACTAGAACCCTTCTTTGCACCCTTTCATTGTAATTGTAACCCCTTGTCTCCTATATATATATATATATATATATATATATATATATCAAGGATATCTAGTATTACGATCATATTATCTCATCTCATATTGTGCTCTAAATTTATATACTGTAAAGGAGGTTTCCCCTTCAAAGTGGACTCAATTTTATTGATTTCTTATCATTTTGAAGGCGTTGGGTCATAACACCTAGGGATCTTCAACAAGAATTGGAAGTTGCAATTGTTGAAAAGTACAACCCTTCTTGATGTGTAATATGATGACGTCGAACATTAGGGATTAATGAAATAATAAAGTAATGATGACTCTATTTATTTCGTCTAGGGTTCACCATTATCGAGAGAAATGAGAACCAAGATACCATCACATTCCTGGAAAAAAAACGAGGTGATGTTGACAAGAATGAAGCCATGATTGAAAAATGAAGAAGGGTCCCTTAAAACTAACTATGATAAACTAGGTACCAGCGTTGTAATGGGGTTGAATTTTATAACGTTTGACAAGGTGGTTGATTAATTGGGTTGGTTATCATTGATGTCAATCCTTGAAGCAAGTCCAGTAGCAAATTCTGGTATCCCCAATAGTATGATTAAGGACTTTAGTTTGATTGATGTATAATGGTATGAAGTTTAATATATTTGTAGGTAATACTATTCTATATGGATAGTACATGTCATGCCATTTTTGGTGATATGCAGAACGTCACATAAATCCTCATGGTTAAAGAGTTATGGCCTGGTGAAGTGGAGAACCCTCATGAGTTATCTAGAAGGTCAAAGAAGTCAAATTAATTCTAGAATCTCCTAGAAGAAGTTGACTAGTAAAGTGGGTGAAACTAGGAGTTAGTCATGGGTTAAGTTGTTGCAATAAGAAAATAATTAAAAATAATTTAGTTGCAACTAGAAGTGGATAATTTATTATTTGTAGCAAAGTGAGTTAAAAGTGTACAAGTGGTTCGAAGTGGGTTATCCCTAAAAGAAGTAAAGTGGGTTAAGTTGGTTAGAAATTAACCCCTTGGGGAAGCTAAATGGAATTATAAATAAGAGAGAAAGGATCTCCAATTAGCACCTATTGAATATCATTGAATATCTATTTTTTGAAAGGTTATTTGGGCAGGTATTATTGATAGAGAAAAGTGCAGCAGAAAAAGTACAGCAGGAAAAGAGAGGCAAAAATAGTGTGGAAGGAAAAGTGCAGCATACAAATAGTGGTAGGAAAATTGCGGCAGAAAAAGTGCGGCAGAAAAAACGCGGCAGAAAAATCACATCAAAAAAACCGCAGAAGAAAAATTGTGGCAAACAAATTGCGGTAGAAAAATCATGGCAGCAAATTCGCGGTAAAAAAATTGTGGCAGAAAATTCGTAGAAATAGAATTGCAGCAAGAAAACCGTGGCAACAAAACACTACAAGAAGAAAAAAGGTATGGTTTTCATATGTGTAGAGTTGAATTTATGAATTTGGTTGAGGGTTTTCCTTGTAAATCTTTCAGATGCCCTATTGGAAGTTTAGGGCTTGTTGTAGAGTTGATCTGGGGCAGATTTACTGAAGTTTAGTATTGGTTCATGTTTGAGGGATTTTGGTTGAGGTATGTTGCTGAAGTTATTGGTATAGATAGAGGTTGTATAACAGTGAGGTTCTAGCACATGGTTTGAGGTACAAACTTGTGGTATAGTGTGTGAGGTGTATGTGATCAGATCAGATTGGTTGATGAGTATACAATGACAGGTTTCTCAGTGACATATTTGACATAATAGGTTGTGACAGTGACATATTTAGTTTCTACATTTGGCACTTGTATTTCAGGGTGGTTGGATGGGGCAAGGATAGGTGGTTTTAGCCACCTTTTGGTTGCAGCCAGAGAACATAGGGGGTTGTAGCCTCCTTTTGGTTGTAGCTAGAGAATTGGGGAGTTGGAGCTTCCCTCAAGGTGTAGCTTGAAAATAGGGGTTTGGAGCCTCCTTCCAGTTGCAAATGGAAAAAAAAGGAAGTTGGTGCTTCCAATGAATGCAATTCTTAAAGAAAAATAAGAAAAAGCATTATGTGGTTTTCTCCCACATTGGATTTCCACGTAAAAAATACTGGTGTATTGTGTATGTGTATGATTGTTCATTTTTTCATGGTTTATTTACTCTGAACTTATTGGATGATAATGATATATTGATCATAAATATAAATAACATTTGCATGTTGTGGTTAAAATGATTAAAAATATCTATTATTGATTCACCCCCCTCTCAGTAATCCAACAATTGGTATCAGAGTAGGTTCCTTCAGAAATCAGTTTAACCACTAAAATGTAGATCGTGGAGAGAAATAATATGTATAAAAATGGAATACCACAGTTTGATGGACAAAAGTATGCATTCTGGAGCAGAAGGATGAAAACATATGTACATGCACAGGGATTTGAAGTTTGGAAATCAGTTGTAGATGGATACAAAGAACCAACAGTTCCGCCAACAGATGACAACATAAAGAAACTCATTCTAAATAATTCAAAAGCCACAAATTCACTTATGAATGGTCTTTGTGATTTGGTATATATCAAAGTTATACATTGTAGCTCCGCTAAAGGTATTAGGGACAAACTTCAAAATATTTGTGAAGGAGATTCAAAATTAAAAGCAACAAAGCTTCAAACTTAAAGAGGTCAATTCAAACAACTAAAGATGAAGGAAGATGAAAATATTGCAGCTTACTTCTTAAAAGTTGATGAAATAGTGAATGAAATCATAGGATTGGGAGAAGAAATTGAAGAAACTGTAATTGTTCAAAAGGTAATAAGATTTCTTCCAATGAGATTTGATCCTAAGATCTCAGCAGTAGAAGAAAGAGTAGATCTAGACTCAATAAGCATGGATGAACTACATGGAATCTTCACAACCTATGAAATGAGAACTAAACAAAAAAATATAGGTATAAAAGAAGTAGCATTCAAAGAATCCAAAAATTTAAAGTAAAAGGGCAAGAAAAAATAAAAAGAATATAGTAGCAACAATGACATCTCGAAAGACGATGAAGAAGTGGCCAACTTTGTCAGAATATTGAAAAAGGGAGCCGACGATAGATATAAAGGCAAGCTTCCACTGATTGTTTTAATTGTGATGGTATTGGTTATTTTGCTAACAAATGTCCTCATAAGAAAAATAAAATAAATGATGAATATGATTCAAATAGAAAACAAACATATAAAGGCAAAAGAACAAAAAAGAAAGTATTCAAGAAAATTTTATGCACCAAAAAAGACAACTCATCAAATGAAGATCAAGTCAGTGAAAGTGAGACAGAAAGAGTTATATTTGTGTAAATAGAAGATTTTGATAAAGAAGACACCAAATAAGAATATGAAGAGGAAGAAGTTGACTACCCAGAAGAACTATTGAATATTTTAGAAGTTATAAAAAGAGAAAAGAATAAAAACAAGAAGCTCCAAGCAAAACTAGACAATAAAGAAGACACTCAAGAACTAGAGAACATGATCATGGAATTGAAGGTTCAAATAGAAGAAGATAAAAGAATTGGAGAATCACTCAAATAACAGTTAGAAGAAAGAGACATGATCATTGGAAATTTGGAAGCAAAGATTGTCACATTGAGAAAGGATATTCAAAATAAAAATATGTAGAACAACTCAAAAGTTTTGGATGAAATTATCAACATTCAAAGGCCTAATCATGACAAATTTGGACTTGGATACAATCATATAGAAAAGGGATCGGTCTCCAAAATGATAGATCAAGAAACATATCCAAAAATTTATGCAGAAACAGTCAAAGGGGATAGGAAGTTATACAAGGAAGATCACAGGGACACTCCTCCACTGAGAAGATTTTGATTTCAAAATCAATGACAGTCAGAAATGAACAGGCCTAAGGAAGAAGAAGGATTTAGAAGAGTAAATTATTTCAAAAGATCTTCAACTACCAGGTATCAAACTATCTTTTTTGGTTTATGTTATGCAATAAATAATTTTGGAAATAAAGATATAAATTGTATAGATAATAGTAGGAAGAGAAACAAATTTGAAAGTCATACACAAAATGGTTATCCAAGAAGGCCTAGTGAAACATGGAGAAGAAGCTACAACAGGTTTGAATCATTGAGCACTAAAGTGGAATTCTACAAGTGCAAAAACTTTGGATACATGGACAAATGTTGTAGAATGACAGTCCCTCATAGAGAATTACAACAGAATAACAACAGTCACAGACATGAACCTCAAAAGAGAACATGGATAAGAAAGCATAAATAGTATAACAATGAATAATTCACACTCACTCTACAAGCTTAACATAAGAAACGTGTTTGGTATGTTGACAGTGGTTTCTCAAAGCACATGACAGGTGATGAAGACAAGTTTCTAACATTGAGAAAGGAAAGAGATGGATCAGTCTCCTTTGGAAACGATGACTCAACTAGAATCATTGGAAAGGGAATAGTCATAATTGGAAACAAGGATACCAAGGAAAAAAATGTTCTACTAGTGGAAGATATGAAACATAATATTCTAAGTGTAAGTCAAATGTGTGACCAAGGCCACAAGATTATGTTTGATTCACATAAATACGAGATAAGAAAAGCAGGTTCAGGAAAATTGGTTGTAACAGGTGTAAGAAATCCAAGCAACATATATGTATTAAGTGAAATTGGAAATGAAAAGTGGTGTCTAGGGAAGGAAGATGAAGTTTTTCTATGGCACAGAACAATGGGTCACATAAAATTCAATAACCTTGTCAAAGTCAACAAAAAGGAAGTAGTGAGAGAAATGCCCCAAATCACAAAGCCAGCCAACACTTTATGCAATCATTGTCAACGAGGAAAGAAAACAAAGTCCAAGTTCAAATCAAAGGAATATTCAACGAAAAGACCACCGGAAATCGTGCATATTAATCTAGTTGGACCAACTAGAACAAAGGGTTTAAAAGGTGAGAAATACTTTATGTTATTGGTTGATGATTATACAAGAATCACTGCAGTTTATTTTTTCAGGAATAAGTCAGAAGCATTTGAAAAATTCAAGGTATACAAGGAAATGGTTGAAAATGAAATGGATTCAAAAATCAAATGCTTGAGATCTGATAATGGAGGAGAGTTTACTTCAAAGGAATTTATGGATTTCTGCAGAAAGCATGGTATAAAAAGGCAATTCTTTATTGCTAGAACACCTCAACAGAATGGGGTCATCAAAAGAAAGAACAGGACAGTACAGGAAATGGGTCAAACAATGTTAATGGATTCCAAGTTGACAGATGTTTTTTGGACACATGCAATGCATACAATAGTTCACATTCAAAATAGAGTAATGCTTAGGAATAATAGTGAAAAAACTCCTTACGATCTATGGAAAGGAAGACCAACAAATGTGAATCACTTTAGAGTCTTTGGAAGCAAATGCTACATCAAAAGAGAAGATGGAATAATGAGAAAGTTTTATTCTCATGTAGACAAAGGGGTACTTGTTGGTTACTCAAGTACAAGGAAAGCATATAAATTTTATAATCTAAGGCTCAACAAAGTTGTGGAAAGCATCAATTTAATGGTTGATGAGACAGGTGGACAAAAATTAAAGGAAGAAGAAAAAGATTTAGTGGAAAATGTTTATGAAGAAGAAGCAAAGGATGAAGAAGCAGCATAAGTTGAAGATAAAGAAGATCAAATAGAAGTAGAAGAGAAATAACAAGAAGTACCTCCAAAGACACCTAGCAAAAGAATACAGAAGAATCATCCGTCAGATCAGATTATCGGGAACAAAGTTGCAGGAGTCAAGACTAGAAGAATAATACGTTCACCAGAACAACTGCACCTAACACTCTTATCTTTGATTGAACCAAACATTTTTTAAGAAGCCAACAAGGATGAATTCTAGATAAAGACCATGGATGAAGAATTGGATCAGATAGAGAAGAATGACACTTGGGAATTGGTTCCAAGACCAAGGTACAAGAATGTGATCGGCACAAAATGGGTCTTCATAAATAAATTGAATGAAGATGGACGAGTTACCAAGAACAAAGCTATATTGGTATGTAAAGGATACACACAGGTTGAAGGTTTCGAGTTTGAAGAGACATTTGCCCTAGTTTCCATAATGGAAGCAATCAAATTGATACTAGCTTATGCATATTCAAATAATATTAAAGTGTATCAGATAGACATGAAATCATATTTACTAAATGGAGAACTAGAAGAAGAAGTCTACATTGAGAAACTAGAAGGATTTCAGTTATCAAAAAATGAAGATTATGATTTTAGATTAAAGAAGGCCTTGTATGGTCTCAAACAGGCCCCCAAAGCATGGTATTCCAGACTAGACATATACTTACAATAGCAAGGGTTTAGGAAAGGAAATCCATACAACAACCTCTACATCAAGGTAACTCAAAATAGTATTTTATTAATTGAAGTTTATGTTGATGATATTATTTTTGGAAGTGATCATGACAGGTTGAGATAGAAATTTGCAAAGGATATGTAGAATGAATTTGAAATGTCATTACTTGGAGAACTATCCTTCTTTTTGGTTATTCGGATATGTCAAAGAAACCAAGGAATTTTTATTTCTCAAACCAAGAATATCACAAAAATGCTAAAGAGGTTCGGAATGGAAGATTGCAAACCAGTCAATACTCCTATGCAAACTAGTTGTGAGTTAAGTAAATATGATGATTCAAATTCTACAGATCAGAGGCAGTATAGGTCAATGATTAGCAACTTACTTTATGTGACAACATCCAGAACATATGTAATGTAGGCAGTTGGAAAGATGGAAAGATTTCAAGAAACACCAAAGGAATCACATGTTCTAGCAGTAAAGAGGATATTTAGATATCTCAAGGGTACATAAGAGTTTGGATTATGGTATCCAAAAGGAAAGGATTTATCACTTATTTCCTACATAGATGCAGATTGGGAAGGTTGCATTGATGACTGATGAAGCACCAGTGGAGTAGCATTCTACTTGGGTGAGTGTTTGGTATCTTGGATAAGAAAGAAACAATCATCAATATCATTATCTATAGTTGAAGCAGAGTATATTGCAACAACAACATGTTGTACACAAGTTCTAGGGATGAAACAAACTCTAACATATATACAGGTTGAGTATGATGAGCCCATTCCAATCTATTGTGATAATAGAAGTGCCATCAATATCTCAAAGAACCTTGTGATGCACTCCAAGATGAAGCACATTAAAATCAAGTATCACTTTCTACAGGAACCAGTTACAGAGAAGAACATCAGAGTTGAATATGTGGGAACAAAAGAACAAGTGGCAGATATATTTACAAAACTGCTTCCAAGGGAAGCCTTTGAGTATCTTCGTCAGAGACTCTGAGTAATTAATACTCCAAAATGAATGATTTTGAATGATTATCTTATATTTCTTATGTTTACACAAGGAAGAAGCATAAAGAGGACAGTTCAGGTTGGGGGATTAGTTTCAGAAAGAGTTCAGTTAAGGGGAGTATCTCCAAGGACAGTTCAGTTAGGGGGAGCAGCCTCGGATGGGAAGTTACCTTTGTCATTGATGTCAAAGGGGGAGATATTTATCATATGAAAGATAGAGAGTTAGATGCTTGGAGAGATAGAACAGAGGCATGGTTCCAGAAGGAGCAATGGTCACAGGGGGAGCATAAGCGATATGAATTCAATATTTCATTAGAGTGTTTCCATCAACGCCAAAGGGTAATATTGTTGATTAATTGGGTTGGTTGTCATTGATGTCAACTCTTGAACCAATTCTGGTAGAAAATTTAGGTAGCCCCAACAGTATGATTAAGGACTTCAGTTTGATTGATGTATAATGGTATGAAGTTTAATATATTTGCAGGTTAGACTATTCTACATGGATAGTGCATGTCATGCCATTTCGGGTGATATGTGGAACGTCACATAACTCCTCATGGTTAGAGAGTTATGGACTGGTGAAGTGGAGAACCCTCATGAGTTATATAGATTGTCAAAGAAGTCAAATTAATTCTAGAAGATCCTAGAAGAAGTTGACTAGTCAAGTGGGCGAAACTAGGAATTATTCATGGGTTAAGTTGTTGCAATAAGAAAATAATTAAAAATAATTTAGTTGCAACTAGAAGTGGAGAATTTAATATTTGTATCAAAGTGAGTTAGAAGTGGACAAGTGGTTAGAAGTGGGTTATCCCTAAAAGAAAAAAGTGGGTTAAGTTGGTTAGAAAGTAACCCCTTGAGGAAGCTACATGGAAGTATAAATAAGAGAGAAAGGCTCTCCCATTAGAACCTACTAAATATCATTGAATATCTATTTTGTGAAAGGTTATTTGGGAAGGTATTATTGATAGAGAAAAGTGTGACAGAAAAAGTGCAGCAAACAAATTACGTCTGGAAAAGTGCGGCAAAAAAAGTGGGGCAGAAAAATCGCGGCAGGAAAAGTGTGGCAAAAAATCACGACAAAAAAAGTGTGGCAGAAAAATCGCGGTAGAAAAACCATAAAAGAAAATATGCGACAGAAAATTCACGGAAGTAGAATTGTGGCAGCAAAACCGCAGTAGCAGAACGCTACAAGAAGAAAAAAGGTATGGTTTTCATATGTGTAGTGTTGAATTTATGAATCTGGTTGAGGTTTTTCCTTGTAAATCTGTTGGATTCCCTCTTGGAAGTTTAGGGCTTGATGTATAGTTGATATGAGGTAGATCTACTGAAGTTTAGTATTGGTTCATGTTTGAAGGATTTTGGTTGAGGTATGTTGCTGAAGTTATTGGTACAGATAAAGGTTGTATAACAGTAAGGTTCTAGCACACGTTTTGAGGTACAGTCTTGTGGTATATTTTTTGAGGTATATGTGATCAGATCATATTGGTTGATGAGTATACAGCGACAAGTTTCTCAGTGATATATTTGACAGAACAGGTTGTGATAGTGACATATTTATTTTATACATTTGGCACTTATATTTCAAGGTGGTTGGACAGGGAAAGGATAGGTAGTTGTAGCCGGAGAACATAGGGGGTTGTAGCCTCCTTCTGGTTGTAGCCAGATAATTGGGGAGTTGGAGCTTCCCTCAGGTTATAGCCTGAAAATAGGGGGTCAGAGCCTCCTTCCAGTTGCAGTTGGAAAACAAAGGAAGTTGGTGCTTCCAATGAATGTAATTCTTAAATAAAAACAAGAAAAAGAATTATGCGGTTTTCTCCCGCATTGGGTTTCCACGTAAAAAATACTAGTGTATTGTGTATGTGTATTATTGTTCATTTGTCGAAGGTTTATTTACTCTGCACTTATTGGATGATAATGCTATATTGATCATAAAGATAAATAACACTTGCATACTGTGGTTAAAAGGATTAAAAATATCTATTACCGATTCACCCCCCCCCTCTCAGTAATCCAACAAAGGTGGTCAATGAGGATGACATGAAACTTACCTTGGGGAAAGAATAACTAACGAATGACAGTGGCGGTAGTCAAAGTACCAATTAGACATAAGTTGTTGTATCATTAGGGGGATGATTAGATGAATTGAGGGATATTGAGTTGGGACTAAGTAATAGTGAATCCAAATGGATAGGTAGTTGATGCTGGAAATTTTTGGGATCATAGTTATGGGTTGTGGGATATGTGAGGTATAACAAGAAACTAGAATCATTGCAAGCACACGCGACTCAATACAAATGCTCCAACCAAAGTTGAATAGGACTGTCATCGGGTTTGAAAGAAATTTCATCGGATGTGATGGTAAGAGTATTAATGCTTCTTGTCTAAATAACGTGCTTTGTAAAATTACCAAATAAAGAAAAAATGTAAAACAAAATTGGGAAATTTAAAAACAAGGAGATGGGTGCCCCAGTCATGTGATTGAACAACTCATTCATGTGTGGTGAGATTACTATGAGAGAATTGGGTGGGGGGACCTTGGTTGGGTCTCCTTGCGGGTAGGTGAACAATGATGTGGAATGCATATGGCCTACTGATATTGGGGGAGATGAGAGGCCAATGAAAATGAAATAAATCATTCAACATATCCAACCATGAAAATATGTGAAATGACAAGGGTTTGAGGGGGGGATCAACTACGATGATGAGATATAAGTATGAGGTTCATTCTATGAGATGTATTTTATTTGGACTCTCATCTTATGGTAAGAAAAAAAATAGGTACCGATGATGCAAGGGGGATATAAAACCAAGGAAAACCATGAGGGTGGAGTGATATCGAACAAAAAAAACTAAATGCATTTGGAACTAGGTGAAGTTGCATGTGTGGTTGGGAAAATAAAACTATAAAGGATTACTCAGTGGGAGTGATATTGGTAAATGCAATGATATCAGAGGGAGTACCAACATTCCATTTTGAAGAAGTATATACTTGAAGGGAAAGGATGAATGGTCATTTCATGTGCATCTAAGAGACAAAGAGGGAAACCCAACAAATATATGGACACATAAAATTGAATAATCGATGTGAGAGTACTGGTTAATAACTTGTGTTTCCTCCTAAGAGGTCACAAGTTCAAATCCAAAGGGGGGTAGGTTATGTATACCTCCGTAGAATTTACCAATCAAATCGTTGGGTGGAGGGGGTCCCTTGTCCCACAAACAAGGGTGTATCATACACTAATTTGGTGTTTGGCTTGGCCATGACCTTAAAATACATTATTATTATTATTATTACTAAAGAAAAGTAACTCAACAGTGAAAATAGTATAAAAAACAATGCTACTGATCTTGCATACTTGGTTTGTTGAACTGTGGCAAAAAAAAAGGCCCCGGGGTGAAGTTTTGGGAAAACTGAATGGCTCATAAATCACCAGAGGTGGCGATGTCATGATTCCAATGACATGGATGGTTATAAAAGTGGAGCTTTTGGATTCCCTCGTGAGATTTGGGAACTCTTTGACTGGGCCATATAAAAAGGGTGTAGGGCCCACAAACCCACCTCATTTTTACTTTTCCAATTTGTATTTGATCATGTGGAGTCCACAAATTTTTGGAGCTTATTGTACATTTATCTTTGAGTAATTTTCGAGTCTGCAAGATCTAGGTAAAGGGTCCTGAATTATCCTGTAATTTCATGAATTCAATCTCTAGTGTGGGAGGTGAGTTAAGGCTCATACAATCCCTTTTTGAGGTGGCCTAAATGGGTTTCGTAGATGTTCGTTGAACAACCATGCAAAATTTACGACTATTTGATAAAAAAATCGTGAGGATTATTTGCACATCTATTCACTGGGCAGTTTCACAAACTGTGTGATTATTTACTGAACAATTGAAATAATAATTACATGTATGTTCACTGGAAATCTATGCAATTGGTGTGCTTGTTCAGTAGACAATCACATAAGTGATTTGTGCATCTATTTAATGGGTATTCATGCAAACTATGATTGTGGGAGGTCAATTTGTGCATATGCAATAAATATCAAACAATTGACTAGGGTCTTTGGGTTTTTGGTTTAAAAAGAGTCTACATAGTTGAGAGCCATGCCTATGCACTAGCATGATCGAGATTGCGAAGGTGTGTATATAGAGGTGGGGGAAGAACCCATGGATCGACATGACATGACCCATTTTGGTTTGCTAAAGTATTTCAACTATCCTACATTTGGCCCTAATGAGAGGATGCTAAGTAAGATTATACAGATGTGACACCCTAATGAGTGTTTATTTATGGTGATGGGTCAGTCGATGGCATTGAGGGTCCTCAAATATATTTACTTTATGATGGGTTCCCTATTCAGGGGAAGATATCCAAGTTACAACCTTGAATTTATGATGGGAGGTCGATTTACCAGTTGGTTGAGTAGTACTACACCAACTCGAAGGTTCAAGAGGGGGGATCCATCTATATTCTCATGATCTAATATTTATTCACCCAAGTGATGATGACTATGATAGTTCAAATCTATGGATCCCTAGGGGATTATCGAATCATTGGAGGCCATATGTTGGTTGTGGAGCAAGAGATCCATGGGAGGTTGTTTGCATGGGACTTTCTTATAAGAGAGGTTATGGTAGAATAGTTGACACGTTGTTATACCCATGGAGGAGGGGAATTTGCATTTGTCTCTATCTTATGTTTCTTTTTTTTATGAGAAGGTGCTCGCTATGGTTGTGATGGGATGTTCAGGTATCGGGGCCATGAGAGACTAATATGCATTGATGGGGTGAGGTGTTAGAGTCTACGAGTGCAGGACTGATCTTCACCCTACATTTTCTTGTTCATTTGAAGGAGTGACCACGATGGTGTTATACATCCCATACATAGGTATGGACTACTGTGGTGATTGGTATATGATACTTCCCCTTGGAGAGAAGTTGATTCTCCTAGGTGTGTTATGTGGTTTTTTATGTTTATTTCTTGTTTTCCCCATCATATTCTAGTTATGGATTTGGATAGGTTACTGATGGGTACCATGTTTTGTTTGTATATGTGGGATTGAGTGAACATGAGCTTGTAGGAGTAGCATTAGTTGTGGTTTTGAGTGAGAGAACAGTGGTTGGAGAAGCTCAAGGGGAGATAGAGGTGGAAATATGACGACCAATTTTCCATGATCATGAGGTGGGGTCATTTATGTATATACCCAAGGTGGCCCTAGAGGTGGAGGCCAAGTGAAAGACTATATCCGAGCTCCACCAACAATTGGTTGAATTGCAATGAGGATTTGATACAACTTTGAGGGGAGTGACTAAGGTGGGTAGGGTAGACCCAAGAGAGGATATGATGGATGTTTGCACTAGTTTTTTCCTAGAGTGGTGATCATTTTTGAGGTGAGAAACTGTGTCAAGGCTATTGTGATAGATCAGTGGGATCCCTCAATTGAGCAGGTAGGTGGAGTGTTATCACAATATCTAACACCTTTTGTGCAAAGCCTTTCATAAGGGAAAAGACAAGTGTAACATGGAAGTGTTACCACTATCACCTTAGCAATCACTTCCCTCATTTCAGTGAAGGATGAAATCCAACACAAGGGAGGCTTCCCTAGTAAACTGAAGGAAATGTATAGAAAGATAAGATCAATTCTACGGCCTCCTATTTTATCTACTCAAACATACCACCTCTAGATCAAGTTTTTCAAGGTAAGCATAAGGTGTTTTAATGAATCAATTTCCATATTTGTATATGTGAAGTATCTAAGACAATTGATGATGTTTATCAAGTTAAAATAGGTCAAAGAGATACCCCAAACGCTACAAATGAATGAAAAATACATTGTTTTTGCAAAACTTGTATGAAACATGATGATATTTAGAAATATATAAAGTTATAACAACAACAATAAATCATCCCTCTAAACAAGTTAAACATGCAATAAACTAGGGATAAAAAATACAAGTTAAACTAGGGTTTTGCAAACATTTAATGTCTGAAATATAAATGGTATATAATAGCCCTAAAATATGCAATACATCAAGTCCTAGAGGGATAAAAAATAAATCAACAATGTAATAAATGATGATAAAAAACACTTTGAAAATTATTTTCCAATTCAGCCCTAGAAGTCTAGCACAAAGATGGTTGAAAATTGAAGAGTAATCACCACAAACCCTAATATAACCTTAGAACAATAAAAGAAAAGGTGATTTTTAGGTTTAAAAACTTACTACAAGGAGTTAAGACTAGTTTTGTTTAATCTTCTTGGTAAAATGGATTCAAACTATGAACTTTCTTGAAGGTAAATGTGAAATAAGACCTTGGGTAAAACCCTAGAGTAGTCCACTACAAACTCTAGGAATCTATCCTAATGGAAGGAAACTAAGGTAGTCCACTAAAAACCCTAATTAGCCATCCTAAGTCCTTTAGCAACCTTTAGAATATGAAATTAAGGGTATATTTTGGATAAACCGTAAGTTAATCCACCACAAACCTTAGGAAGCTATCATATAGGAAAACAACTAGGGTAGTCCACTACAAACCCTAGAAAATAGTCCTATGTCCTTTAAAAAGATTTAAAAATGATATAAAGGGAAGGTAGTCCACCACAAACCTTCCTAGGGTTTCCAATATGAGATCTATTCAAGAAAAATACAAGGTAAAATGCATTATCACCACTTTGATAAGAACATTCACACTCACTACATTCATAAATAAAACCACATAGCCTTAGAAAGAACACTTACTAGGTAAGTCAATTCTCATACATGAAACCCTAACAATGAAAATCATCCATCATACTCATAAAATCATCCATAGATCATCTCTCCAAGAAGGCACATAAATTATACATCCATAGAAAAAGAGAAAATATAGAAGAGACAAGTATTAGTAATCCTCCACAAGTAGCAATGATGAATAAATGAGGGAGCACTTCCTCTATTTATATGAGGAAACCAAACGCTTGCCCTGATTGATCTAATATAAACTAAAATCCCCTAAAAACATAACATATCCATGATACAAGGTGTATAGGTCTAGTTCAACCCCAAAAGATGCATCTAACACAAAGATACAATGCAAAATCATTAAAACGTCCTCTAAAAATTCCCCAGGTGTGAGTGTATAAGCCTCATGAAGGGTCATGTACCTCATATATGTTGGAACACCATCATTGGATGAGATTGATGATCAAGTGAATGAGCTAAGAAAATATGAGGAAGAGGCATTTGAGGGGTTTTTGTATGTGGATAATGTTATTCATCATCTCCGGGACCACCGTCTACAATGTGGATCATGAAGAATGATCTCCTTTAGTTACCCCTAGGTGAGAGGGAGTAACATCTAGCTCCAACATAGGGACACATGCTCATTGTAGAGTGCATGAGAACCTCAACCTCTTTGGTACTCTAAGACTTTCACTCTTGCATCACTTTAAAACTTTCCTACTACATTCTAACATAAAAATATCAGTAAAAAAAGAGCAAGGGGATATGATCCACCCCAGTATATGGAAGGTATAAAATGTGAGAAAGAAAAATCTTTTCATTTTCATCAATATATATTTTTGATAACATGTATAAAATAAGATATAATGAATGAATAAGATCAATCAATAACTAACATCAATAAGAAGAAGGTAGAATCAAGATGCAAGGACACAACATGATCTAACATTATGCTACTCTAAACTAACAAAGATGTCAAGTTCCTTATGCATAGTAGGGTTTGATAAGGGATCCATAAATGGGTAATGACAAATTCCTTCCCCCAGGTGTGGTCAAATAAAAGGAATTAGTTCCCGAATTCTTCTCAATATTGTAAAGGCCAAGCCACAAAATATCAAACTTCTTATGCATACTTGGCCTCCCTTTTCTCTTGTCCCACATAATTAATAATCTTCCTCTTTCAAAATATAATTTTTTACTTGCTTCAAGATTAATCATTCCCTCATCATCTTGACTTTTCCTTTCTTGATATGAATTAGGGAGATGGGAATTGATCAAGGAAATTCTCTTTTGATCGTCTTCTCACAAATAAAAGGCTTCTTCATTACCTTTATTTGAATCATAATAGAAGCCAAATATTTATTTTCATCTTTCATAAGTTGTTTTCCATAATCCTTTCCTTTTGGAAAAACTATGTCATCAATATCATCAAGTATGAAAGGAAAAACTAAAGGATCATAAAAATAGTCATGGTTTACTAAGGTTGATGAAGTACCAATAACTTCCACAACATCTTCTCAAATTTGCAATCTCACGTTTATGGAAAAACAAAAGTTACCAACTCCTCACCAATATTCATTACTTCATTCATGGGATCTTAAGGATCTTCAACTTGATATTTCATAGCAGATTGCCTATAAAGGGTGAAGAGGGTTCCATTAGGAGTTGGTATATTAGCACATGATAAATTCATTTGAAGGATTCCTCCTAAAGTTGTGACCCATTTTCTATATAATCACATTCCCCAAACATCAGGTATGTTTATAACTACAACATCCATCAAGAGATATGTGTCTTGAAAAGAAGCAAGTCTAACCTTCAAATCCTTAATAAGTACACAAATGTTGATGGCCTTGTGATTTTCAAACCCAATTGATCCATGACCTTCAAACACATCAGAATAGCAGAATCCCCATAATCAAGAATACAATTATGAAGAAAGAGGTTATTTACTACCAAAGATATGAAAAAAGGTGCATTTCCTCCATTTCTATGATCATAATGCATATCTTGTAATACTATAGGAGGATCCTCATTCATCTTGGATACTTAGAATTTTTTGTACCTTATCCCTTAGAGAGGGAATCTTCATTATTTCAGTAAGAGGGACATGTATGCTAATATATGCCAAGACACTAGTCATATCAATATTTAAATCTATATCACCATTCTTGGGAAAATTTGGTGGAGAAGCAACATTAGTATCCAATAGAAAAGGGTATATTGTCCATTTCTGAGGAGGTTTGGGATCACTAGAAGAAGTTCCAGGTGCCTTCTTTCTTCTAGAATATTGTAAGTACTCATTCTTTATAAGCTTCTCCTTATATTCCTCATCCATTTCATTCAAAATTTCTAATCTAGCCATCCTATCAGCCTCTTTTTTTATTTGTTCAATTTGTTCTAAGGAAACATTATAGAATTCTTGGGAAGATATGGTATAAATAGGATCCAACTTATCCATATAGTTCATGTGTTCACAATTATTAGGGTCCTCATTATTATCATTATCGTGAAGTCTAGGACATTCGTATTACCATTATGAATCACTACAAGGTAATCACCAATGGATAACTTCTTTATTAATCATATTAGTATGTGCCAAGGTATTAAGAACATTTTTCTCATTAAGGGCTGTTAGGACCCTATAATGTACCTTTTTGCTCATACGTTTTGCTATCATTACATCCTTTTCCCACTCACATTTAAGCGTACATTATCACCTTAATCTATTTTCCAAAGGTATATAACGTTTCTTCTCTTTGTTATATATTTAATTTGTTTTACATGTAATTTTACATTACTTTCATACTTAGCCATTAATCAGAAACATATAGTTGCTAAAACAGTTTGAAGACTGCAGTTAATATATCGTTGCTGCTTGAAGACCACGTTGCTGAAATAGTCAAACAATACACAAATCTTGTTGCTGAAACAGTCTGTGATTTGCGATGCTGAAACAGTATTTCACATACAGCAGTAACAAGAAAAGATAATTAAGGAGCTGTTACACTGGCTGCAACAGATATACATCAATCCAACACCATTACAACCATCGTTGCTGCTTGAAGACCACGTTGCTGAAACAGTCAAACAGTACGCAAATCCCGTTGTTGAAACAGTCTGTGATTTGCAATGCTGAAACAGTATTTCACATATAGCAATAACAAGAAAGGATAATTAAAGGAGCTATTACACCGGCCGTAACAGCTGTACCTCAAGCCAACACCATTACAACCACTGTAACAACATTTTTCTACAGAAGATCAGAATATCCTATTCCAGCATAGAAGATTAGATCAGACTAAGAATAGGATGTGTATGTACACATGTAATTTTATGCTTAATTGTATTAAGAGGATTCTCCTCTTTAAATAGGGGAGAAAACAACATTAGAAGGGAGATTACGAAAGGCTTAGCTAGAATGGAATTACATAGAAGGAGCGTGTTCACTTTTTCTATTGTAACTTGTCACATTT
Source organism: Picea engelmannii (assembly GCA_009831015.1). Lineage (NCBI taxonomy): Eukaryota > Viridiplantae > Streptophyta > Pinopsida > Pinales > Pinaceae > Picea > Picea engelmannii. Next base: position 645,723 of record ML777902.1, on the reverse strand, counting down.
GACAGATGAATAAAAGATCATTCTGAGCATTCCTTCTTAGTTCCTTTCATTTCTGGGGAATCTTGTGAGAAGGAGAGGGCCCACCTTCTTCACAAGATTCACCCATTAGTTTATGTAGTGTGTTAGTATTGTTTTTATTCATACCTTGTTAAAACTCTGTTTTGTTGAAACTCTGTTTCCACTGATTGTTACATCGTTTTCATACAATTCATTCCTAGGTAATTGTTAATCATTTTGATTGGCAATTCTGTTTGCAGAATGAGTTTATGAAAGTGTGATAGTCAGAGACAGGTGCTGAAGATTCCTGCTTTGGGGAATAGGGTCATGTTCTCTGTTACAGAATAGTTATTCTTCTTTGCAGTATGCTGAAAGGTTCATTTTTCCTAGGTTGTTGTTTCTTAATGTAATCCAGGATTCTTTTGATAATTATTTTCCTTTGAATCTTAAACTCTGCAATAGATAGATTGTTTTTACTGTAATTCAAAGTATAACTTCAGTTTATTCAAAGCAAGGTGTGATTAGTGTAACTTTTACTACAACTTTGGATTGCTTTTGAGATTGAGCATATACAGTGTGTGATTGCCTTTGAAATAAACAGACTTCCCTGGGTTGATAATTTATGTAACACTTGATTGTTTTAATTAATAAGCAATTATAGTGAACAACAAGGGCTTATCTTTCCATCCTTGGTTTCCTCTTTGTTGTTTATTATTTTTTTATTGAGGTCTAGGAGGAAAACTATGTTGTTGAGCTCTCTCTAGGTTAGTCACTTTGTTCATAAGGAGATTACGAGTTTGCAAGATTTTAGTTTTCATTTGATCGATCCTTTGGGCTAAGTGCATCACATGATCTTGGGTAGGCTTATCATTATTCATAGTTCTAGGCTTGGTCTAATCTTTAGCATGAGGAACATGAAAAGGTTCTACCTTAGAAGAAAATATGTTTTCCTCAATATTAGTAGCATATTATTGTGCTTATACAAGAGCCTTTGGGGACTTGTCCCTAAACATGAATCCAAATTACCCCTCAAAGGAATTTGTATATTGGAGAAGGGTGACACCATATTTTGGACTAATATCATAAAGAATTTGCTTTAGTAAATTGTCAAATCTCTTATCAAATTCCTTTATTGATTCATTATCCTTATTTATCATCACATTAAATTGTGCTAACAACAACCCACCATCTCTTTTGGTTCCCCACCTACTCATAAAGGTATCATGAAAATATTTCAAGATCTTAATACTCTTATCAAGGAGGTTATCATACCACTTTCTTGCATTATCCACTAGAGAGGAAACAAAAAGCTTCATGACTACATACTCATCATCATTATTGAGTGGATGAAGTCCAAAACATCCATAGAAATCATCTGCATGCTCTTCAGTGGTGATGACATTGTTACTAGTAAATCTAGGAAACCATTTATCAAACTTCCCAGGCATATCATGAGGGTATCCCGCACATGTATAAAGGCTTGAAGGCATTGTAAATCCATGGTTGTACAGGCATTGGAGATAAAGGAAGCATTTGATCAAACAAGGACTTAACTACATGAGAGTTATGAAAATGTCTCCTTTTATAGATCTTGGTAGGATTAGAAAATATTTTATTAGGTCTAAGATTAGTGTTTTCAACACTTGAGTTCTCTTGATGTGGAGTCTCCAAATGAGCACACTAGACAAGGATTTTATGTAAGCTCATCAAAATTTGGTTGAAGCATATATCACTTTTGTGCAAATCCTTTCACAAGGGTTAACACAAGTGTAACATGGAAGTGTTACGACTCTCACCTTAGCAATCACTTCCCTAGTTTTAGTGAAGAATGAAATCCAACATAAGGGAGGATTCCCTAGTAACCTCAAGGAATCCTATATCAAGATGATATCAAGTCTATAGCCTCCTTTGTTATCTACTCAAACATACCACCTCTAATTTAAGGTTTTCAAGGTAAGAATAAGGTGTTTTAATGAAGCAATTTCCATATTTGCATATGTGAAGTATATAAGACAATTTATTATGTTTATCAAGTTAAAATAGGTCAAATAAATACCCCAAACACTACAAATGAAATAAAAAGCTATGGTTGTTTCAAAACTTGTATGAAAGACGATGATATTCAGCAATATATCAAGTTATAACATCAAAAATAAATCATCCCTCTAAATAAGTTACAAAATTCAATAAAATAGTGATGAAAAATACAAGTTAAAATGGGGTTTTTTAAATAATTAATTGTTGAAATAGAGATGGTACATAAAAGCCCTAAAAGATGCAAAATGTCAAGAATTAGAGGGATGAAAATTAAATCAGAAATGCAATAAATGATGATAAGTTACATTTTGAATATGATTTTCCAATTAAATTGTAGACACCTAGCACACAGATGGCTGAAAATTGAAGAGTAATTGCCACAATACCTAATATAACCCTAGAATAATAAAAGAAAAAGGTGAATTTTAGGTTTAGAGACTTACTGCAAGGAGTTAATACTAGTTTTGATTAATCCTCTTGGGAAAATTAAGTCAAACTATGAAATTTCTTGAAGGTAAAGGTGAAATAAGACCTTGGATAAAACCCTAGAGTGGTCCACTACAAACCCTAGAAATCTATCCTATAACAAGGAAACTAGAATAGTCCACTACAAACCCTAGTTAGTTGTCCCATGTCCTTTAACAAACTTTAGAAGATGAAATCAAGGGTGGATTTTGGATAAACCCTAAGGTAGTCCACCGCAAACCTTAGGAAGCTAGCTTATAGGAAAACAAGTAGGGTAGTCCACTACAAACCCTAGAAAATAGTCATATGTCCTTTAACCAGATTTAAAAATGATATCAAGGGAAGGTAGTCCACTATAAACATTCCTTGGGTTTACAATATGAGATTTATTCAAGAAAAATACAAGGGAAAAAGCATTATCACCACTTTGATAAAAAAAAAATCACACTTAATACATTCATAAATGAATCCATAAAGACTTAGAAATAATACTTAGTAGGTAAATCAATGCTCATACATGAAATAATAACCATGAAAATAATCCATAAATCTTGAAAAAGAATCCATAGATCATATTTCCAAGAAGGCGCATAAGTTATCCACCCATAGCAAAAGATAAAATATAGAAGAGACAAGTAGTAGTAATCCTCCACAAGTGGTAATGATGAATAAATGAGGGGTCACTTCTTCTATTTGTATGAGTAAACCAAGAACTTTCCCTCAATGAGATAATATCCACTAAAAGTCCCTAAAAACATAACATATCCATTATACAAGGTGGACAGGTCTAGGATGATCCCCAAATAATCCTATGACACAAAGATACAATACAAAATCATTAAAATGTCCTCTAAAAATGCCACATGTGTGAGTGTAGAATCCTCATGAAGCATGATGTCATCTCCAAATGGGCTACAAAGGCTCCAAAATTCACGTCTCTCCCCAAAAGGTGCAAAGTATCATCAAAATCCATGCCACCTCATCAAAAGGTCACATATCCTCATAAAAAAGGTGTCAACTCATCATCTAAGGTGTTATTTCAGCTCAAGCAAGTGTCACATCATCCTCAAGTGCAACGTCTCATCACATGTCAAATGTCCAAGGTAAAAATATTGACATCATCAAGGGAAAGGGCTCCATGACCTCTCCAAAAAGGTTTACTATTTGTTGGTTGTGGATCCTGATTATGTTCCTGATTCAGAGGTCCTTGCTTTCAGCCATGGTTATACCCCATGAAGACTTTACACCCCAGAAGTATGTACACTCTTCCACGCGGGGGAGTGCAGAGGGGAGATACCCCCTCTGCGGGGTCTGGGAGGCCTATCCCCCCGGCTGGGGGGTTCGGGAGCGAAGCCCCGAAGGAAAAATTGCCTTGTAAAAGTATATTGTAATTTCATTGTAAATCTGGACCATTCATTATAAGGTTGCAGATCTAACGATAGAAATTATGTTAGGGTTTTTTTCCCTAGAAGGAAACCCTCTGTTATGAGGGAAATTTATTGCAGCTATGTATTATGGTGAGGATTTCTATTCTAAGAGAGGAGACTGTGATACAAAGAAGAGGAAGTTACAACGGGTTTTGCTATAGGTTGTATCCCTTCATTTGTTGGATAATAATAAAGGAAGGACCTGGAAATTTCTCTGGTGGACGTAGCCCACACTAGGTGAACCACGTAAAGTTGTGTCTCTATTGTATTGTGTATCTTCTATGTTTCGTTTCCGCATTTGTTTTATTTTCCGAGGTCCTATTTTTTATAACAACTGGTATCAAAGAGAAAGGTAACTCATAGGAAAAGAGGGTTCCTGGTTCGAGTGGGAGCAATGTCGGAAGATGGAAAGTTTAGGGTCGAGAAATTTAATGGCCAAAACTACCAATTATGGAAGATGCAGATGGAAGATTATTTATATCAGAAGGATCTATTCCTACCATTGGGTGGAGTAGCAAAGAATCTGACGTCCATGAAGGACGAATAATGGGAGATTCTTGACAGAAAGGCTCTAGGAACGATACGGCTGATCTTGGCAGCGTCGGTGGCTTTCAATATTTTGAAAGAAAAGACAACGAATGATCTGATGGGCGCATTGGCTAAACCGTATGAAAAACCCTCGACATCTAATAAGGTATTTCTAATGAAGAGATTATTTAATATGAAGATATCAGAAGGTGGGTCTATTGCAGATCATTTAAATGAATTTAATACAGTTACTAATCAACTAAGTTCTGTAAAAGTGGACTTTGATGATGAGGTTAGGGCTCTTCTAATCTTGTGCTCATTGCCAAAAATCTAGAATGTCTTGCTCATGGTTGTAAGTAACTCTGTCTTTGGTTCAAATACTTTAAAATTTGATGATGTTGTTGATGTTATCCTTAGTGAGTAAATGCGACGGAAAAGCACAGGTGAGACATCAGGTAATGCGTTGAACATGGAGAACAGGGGAAGACAAAAGGATAGAGAAAAGGGCTCAGGGAACCGCGGGAATTCTAGGAAGGGAAGATCCAAATCCAGACTTGGAAAGATAGAGTGCTGGAATTGTGGGAATAAAGGAAATCTAAAGAAAGATTGCAGAGTTCCAAAGAAACAAAGAGATGGACAACATGAGAGAAATCAGGAAGCAAATGTAATAGGTGATGTGTTACAAGATGCTTTGATTCTTTCTGTAGATAATATTTCTGAGTCTTGGGTAGTATATTTAGGGGCTTTATTTCATGCCACACCCCATAGGAAACATTTTCTAGATTATGTTCAAGGTTATTTTGGACAGGTTCATTTGGGTGATGATGCACCATGCAAAATTGTTGTAATGGGAAAGGTAAAAATAAAGCAACGCAATGGAAACCAATGGTTGTTGAAAGAGGTAAGACATGTTCCAGATTTAAGGAAAAATCTAATTTAAACAGGGCAGTTGGAAAGTGAAGGTTGTGTATCCATATTTACAGATAAGACGTGGAAGGTCATCAAAGGATCAATGGTGATAGAAAAAGGAGAGAAGGTAGGTACATTGTATTTATGTACTGGTAATA
>ML777902.1:617778-627819 GCA_009831015.1 Picea engelmannii | reverse complement strand
GAAAGATATAGATGCCCAAGAAAATAGTATTATAGCTGGAGACTTCAATAAAACATTACATCAAGGGGAGTAAAAGGGGGGTTCCATAGTAAGAGACCAATTTCGGGAAAGCATGGAAGACCTGATCACTAACCTTGACCTTTTCGATGTAAAACCCTCAAAAGGGAAATATACTTGGAGCAACAAAAGGACTGGGGTGGGCCACATAGCTGCTAGACTGGATCATTTCCTAATCCACAACCCCCTCCTCCTCCTTCCTTTGGACATAAGATCTAAAATAATCCCCTGGGGGATTTCAGATCATCGGCCTATAGCCCTCACCCTAACTAAGGCTTCAAATTATGGTCCCATCCCCTTTATATTCAATCCTCTCTGGATGGATTCCACGGATTTCCTCCCCCTCATCTCCTCAACCTGGTCCACTTGGATTAATGGAACCCTAGTGTTTATCTGGGAACAAAAACTCAAAAAAAAAAAACAAGCTCTCAAATCCTGGGCAAAGGAAGCTTTTCTCAGCACAAAGGATGAGGTGCAACAGCATAAACAAAAGTTAGAAGAGATACATATGGAGATGGAAGAAAAGGAAGTGACCTAGGAACTCTTGGCTCAAGAGAAAAATCACTTCCATAAGTATCTAAAGGCACTACACAACGAAGAAAGAGAATGGAGGATGAAATCTAGAGCCTTGTGGCTCAAGGCAGGGGACAAAAACACTACCTTCTTCCATAAACAAGCTAAATCTAGACAACATAGAAACACTATAGAAGAAATTAAAACAGCTGCTGGAGAAATAATAAACTCTTTCGAAGAGATAAAAAATGAGGAAACCTCCCATTTCAAGACACTCTACACCCATGATGGTGAAGACAACAAAGGGAAAAGGATAAATTTTATGGAACATATCCCCCTAATTATTACAGACCAGGACAACCAGGACCTGATAAAGAAAATTACATAAGAATAAGTCAGAGAAGTAGTCTTCCACTTTGACTCAGACAAAGCACCCGGACCAGATGGATTCACTTTCCACTTCTATCACCAGTGCTGGGAAATTGTCAAAAAAGACCTGATCTGAATGATTAAGCATGCCCTGGCAAATTGCAAGATTGGGGGAGCCACGAACTCCTCCTTCCTGGCGTTGATTCCCAAGGACAAAAATGTGAATACCTTCGATCGTTTCCACCCCATATCTATCTGTAATTCTTCCTACAAACTCCTTGTAAAAATTCTAGCCTCCAGGCTAAAGCCTCTTCTCCCCAGAATTATACTCCCCAATCAAGGGGGTTTTGTGTCAAATAGACAAATTTGGGATAATATAATCCTAGTTCAGGAAGCGATTCATACTAGTGTGACAAACAAAGAGAAGGGAATGATAATTAAGATTGACATGGTGAATGCTTTTGACAGAGTCAATCATGAGTTTATTTACGAAGTTCTAAGAAAATTCGGCTTCCAAAACCCTTTCATTTCCTGGATCACTGCTTGCATCTCCAATCCCTGGATTGCCCCCTTGATTAATGGTCGCCCAACCCCCTACTTTCAAGCCAAAAGAGGACTAAGACAAAGCTTCCCTCTGTCCCCTCTGCTCTATGTCATCATGGCAGAAACTCTAAATAGAAGATTAGAACAAGAAAGGATCTCCAAAAATATCCCAGGGCTAAAAATCACGAGGGGAGTCAAAAGAATCAACAATTCTCAATTTTTTGATGATACTCTCCTTCTTTGGGGAGCCTCTCAGGTGATGGCACAGAGATTTAAAAACATCCTGGATCATTATGAATTAGCCTCAGGAGGCCTCATCAGTAAGCACAAAATTCAGATCTTCGCTTGGAATGTACAAGCTGGAACCATGGCAAGAATAGCGCAAATACTCCAATTCCCTTTTACAACAGAGTGGAATTACTTCAAGTACTTAGGGACCCCAATAAGATTAAAGTCCCTACCTAGGGAAGCATGCCGAAGCATCATCCAAAATTTAAAGGACCAATTCAAAATATGGGGAGCCACATGGCTGAATCCAGCAGGAAGGGTGGTCTGAATAAAATCAGTCCTCTCTTCCCTCCCAATATTCTAGTTCTCTACCGTCCATGCTTCGGCTCGAATAAAAAGAGAGCTGGCAAAAATTACTAGGAAATTCCTTTGGCAGGGAGGAAAAAACAGCGAGAAAAAGTTCCACATGGTAAATTGGGAAATCACCTGCACTCCCAAAGAAAATGGGGGGCTAGGAATAAGGGACCCAGAAAAGCTCAACCTAGCATTAGGAGCAAAGGTAATTTGGAGGATAATTATAGGGGGCAAAGAGTGGTGGAAGAGAGCACTCTGCATCAAATATATGAGTGCAAATAGAAAAATATGTGTGGAGGGAATAGACCCAGGGAAAACAGGGTCGCCCATCTGGAAGCTCGTCAGGGCTTCAATTCCTCTAATCCAAACCCGATTGAATTGGGATCCAGGAAATGGGAAAAAAATTAAGATATGGGAGGAAAACTATTCAAAAAGTGGAATCCTTTCAAAAATACCCTCCTTCACCCATCTAAAGCATTGGCTAGCCATGGGAGGAAAGGAAACATTATATGACATTTCAAATTGGGATTCAAATGGTAACTGGGAAAGTTGGAATCTTGGGGAAGTCCCTCCCCATTTGACAGAAGATGCCAAACAACTCCTTCAAATAATCTCTTGCTTTTCTCATGTCCACCTAACCAAGTAAGATGAAATAAGTTGGGGGAAAGAGGGGTATACAGTAAAATCAGGATATAAGCAGCTACTTGAAGACAACGACATCCCCCCCCAAGTCAGCCATTTGGAGAGAAATTTGGAACCCAAACAGTCTCCCAAAAATTCACATCTTTTGTTGGCAGTTGTCCCACAATAAAATACTAACAGGTGAAAATCTAAATAAACGAGGCTTCTCGGGTCCGTTCAGGTGTGCTTTATGCAACATCGGCCTTGAAAACTTTGAACATCTCTTCCTAAATTGTAAATTTACAAGGTAGGTGATGAACTGCATATATAAGGAATTAATTCCCAATGTGGCCAACCCCAAAAGTACCAGAAGCCTGTTAGGCAAATGGGCAAAGCAGTATAAAGGGTTGTTCAAAGGAAAACAGAAGTTCTGTATAGTGTGGAAGGCCTCAATTAAATTTGTATGCTAGCAGATTTGGATAACAAGGAACAAAAAAATCTTCAAAGAAAAGACCATCGCCCCCCAAGTAGTAGCGACACATGCCATCATCCAGATCAGTGAATATATATCAAGCAAAAAGATGGATATCAAGGAAGGAGCAAAAATGAGAAAAGAGGAAGAAGCTTGCACCAACAAGTTTAACATTTGAGATAATAGTGGAGATCACAAAACAAACCAAGCCCCATGCTGGCAGCTTCAGTACACTTACCATGAGTTTATTAACTAGTAAAATTCCCACAAAAAACATGTTTTAAAATTTGATGGTGCTTCCAAAGGTAACCTAGGGGAGGGAGGGGCGGGAGGTGCCATTCGCAATCCTAGAGGCTAGTTGATATAAACCTACTCCTGGAATCTTGGCAGTGTTTCAAACAATGTTGTGGAGGCCTATGCACTTCTCAAAGGTATTCAAATTGCAAAGGAGCGCCAAATCAACCAGCTAACAGTCATAGGAGACTCTAAAATAATTATCAGACATTTTGTCAAGCATATCGCTCCAAAAAACTCTGTTCTCCAAAGGATCATAGCACGGATCAACAACACTATCAAAGAAATTAATATAGAATTCCTCCACATATGTCGACACAACAATGGAATTGTTGATGAACAGGCCAACAATGCAATCGGAAAAGGTAAAGGTAATATGGTCATCAATGGGTTAAACACTTAGCAAATTCCCCCATAAAAAATGCTCCAGCTCATCAAAAAAGAGAATACGTCCAGCAGGCACGACAAAAGTGCATCCCAGAACAACAGCCAACATGGAACGCTCTCCATAAATAACGAGAATGCAAAGTACAATGGAAATTCAGGTTTGAGAAAGGAAGGTATTGGGAATAAGATGGATATGATACACACGCGATACAACAAGACTATCCGGTGTGGGAGCCTGCCAGAAAACACATCAGAGCAGCGTCATTCCATTCCTCCCCTCATTCTCTCATCATTGCCACTCACGAAAATGAAAGGAAACACGTTCGAGCTGAGGATCCATAGCATGTGCATTAAAACCAGACATCACCTCAAAATCTAGATCAGTCGCAATCCAAGATCACAGAAGGCCATCTCATGGATAACGCAGGTTAATATGCACCTTATCCTCTTTATAAATTTCATAAGAAGGGAAATCCTTGCACCAAATGAAGCAAGATATAGGAGCAGAGCGGGCCACCTAAGCCAGGGAACTCAACGACTTAGGAGGGAAACTCAAGACAAAGAAAGGGACTTACCACAAAACAGTAATCATCTAAGATATCATTCGGCCACAGTTTATCAGCCAGGACAGGTAAGGTACAGCGTGGACGTAGGAAGAATGGAACGTGATGAGGAAATTGTGGATGAAAAATTTCACACCACCCAACAATTAGCAATGCGCCTTGACTCCCATAGCACCACTCTCAATTTCACTCTGGAAACGCTTTCAAGCCATAGCGCAATGATCATTCAACTACAGGATGAAGTGGAGTATTTAAGGAGCCAAGGAGAAAGGCTAGAGAAAGACAAGGAAAACAGAGAACAAGATGTTGAAGGATAAAACAGCAGCATAGCAGGTGAAGTTGGAGGGACCAGAGTAGCTCTGACGCTTCCTGACTTGAACATGGCACTGGAGTCGCCTGCAGAAGAATTCCCACAGTGCTCCACAGAGGGAAAGAAGAAGTAAGCTTGGATTTTAGAAGTTTTTTGTAAAAATGGCAATGCCTTTCGAAGATTGCAAGAAGAATATAAGGTAGTAATTAAATAAGCAGTCTCTTAGCATAGAAAGATCTTGTAATCTGGGCAATAGGACTGAATCCCACCCCCCCTTTTTTGTACATTAGCGACCTTGGTCGCAACCTATAAATACAAATTTTTCCTTCTGCTTCTGTAAAAAAAAAAAGAAGGTGGGAGATGATTGGAATATGAGTTTGGAAGCTAATGCAGGTCTCCAACAAGTTTCTACCACTAGAAATTGCACAGTTTTCAAGAAAAATCAAGTGCGCTATGCAAGTTCTCGGAATGATTGTTTTTGCAGTCAACTTCAAGATCTCATTCTGAACAAATGGAGAGGATTTTGGAAACACCTATATAGGTTTTTGTCAATCATGATCTCAATAAAAAATCCCTCTCTCACTTTTTACAGAGGTGTCATATTTTGAGAGATTCAAATGAATCTTTACGGTCCATTTTTCTAGATTTTAGCATTTAATATTTTTTTTTTAGTCATCATCTTTGGGCGCAGATTCCAAGGATATGGAGAATCATTTTTTACCTCAAGAATAGACCCAATAACAAAAAAATATTTTATTTTTTAAACAGATTTTATTATTTGGAAGATATGAAATGATCTTTGAGGCCTATTTTCCATAATTTCACCAAGCCATATTTGTTGACAGAGTTCTAGAATCTTTGAAATTTGACTTGATGATCCTCCAACTCATCAAGGTGGATCCAAAATTGATATGGATATTGAATCTTGGATACTCTCCTATCAGATCCCATGATTTTCTCTTCAGTTGGCACATTTTTAGTTGGTCAAAAATCAAACCCTAGATAGTAGGATATGAGCATATTTTTGACAAATATTCTTTCCTAAGCTATTGTAACAACTCTCTATTTTTGGAAAAGATGGATTTCAACCTCCTTAGGCTATAATATGATATGTATCTATATATTTGAGCACTTTGAATCTACAAAGGGGAGGATTTGGTAGAACTATAGTATTTTTTATCTTCATTGTAAATTTTTGAATCTGAATGAAATGAAAATGTAGAAGTCTTGAAACTTCATGAAAAATATTCTAATGGTGATGAGCTGACAATGTGTTTATTATGTTTTCTATGTATCTCTTGTGTCCTTACTTGCATCTCATTTTTTCCTCTATTTAAATTGATATTTAAGATTGTAGAATTCATCTAAATGGTGATCTAGAATCAAATAATTTAAACTCTATCATGTCTTCCTAACTAGGTCAGAATTCATCTATATGGTGCTCTGATTCCGTTATGTGTTGCCTTTTTCCTCCTTCACCCCCTACAAAAAATTCAAAACTGAAGGTTTCATCCACCTAATTTATCCCTTGTTCCTCTAAGAGGTTCTATCTACCATACATTAGTTTCATTCGATTTCAAGATTTGACTCCATATCCCAATGGTCTTTGTCCTTTTTCTCAACCAAGCCCCATTTTCTACCCTATCCTCGTAAATGATTAGCCATTGTACTGATTAGATAGCATGTCATTCTTGATTTAGCTATAAAGAGAGAGACCTCTCTGGGTTGGAAGGGCTAGCTTTCAACCTGTAAGTTGGTTTATGGTTGCCTCTGTGACTTGCCTCCACAGCCAGGGAAATTTACAGAGTGATAACACAAGATATAAAGAAGAATGTATAAAATATCCTTTATTATATATGAAACCCTTAAGGTAGGGAAACACATTACATTTGATATTTTTAAGGAAGGGATCCACTCCTGATCACTTGCCTCTTTGAGGGGCCAACCTCCTAATGATCTAAGCTCCAAATACAATACTTCTTCAATCATGCTCATTACATTGTTTACAGCCCTTTATATAATACTATATACCACCTAATAACATTCTAGAGGAGAAACCTTCTAGTAATACCTCTTACATTTATTGTGTTCACACTAGGCCTTATTTACTAAAAGTGGCCTCCATACATAACAACACATCTCTACTATTATTTCCCTTTTTTACATCCCTAAGTTCCCCATATTATCTTCCTAGCTATACTACATTACATCCCCCTTAGGAGAGTGTTGTCCTCAATGCTTATTATGAGGAAGTACAAATATATACTAGAATCCCATGGATAAGTGTGGACCATAATATTGAAGTAGGATGGAGAACTAGGGTCCCATGTAGAATTTCTAGCCACCATATTGAATTATTCCAAGTTCCATTATAAACCTAGGTCTCATTTCCAAGTTCTCATGTGAAATCCCCTCTAAATATATTGAAACTCCATAGACAACTGAAAATGGTGCTCAAAATATCTACACAGATCATGTGGATCCCTTTGTATCCAAAAAATCATCTACATAACAAAATAGTACTGGAGAATAGTGAAAAACAATATTCAGAGAAGGATCTCTATTGCTCTCCATAATTTTCTCTATATAAGGTGGAGTAGAGTCATCAAATAGAAGATGAAAGTAATTGTCAGCCCATTAATGGAAATTATCCATATACTAGTCATTGCAATAATTCTCTAAATCAAACCAGCCATATATTTGTTGATTATATTCTTCCTAGGTGCAAGAGTATGTATCCATAATAATACAGTTATCCCAATATTTAGTGAATTTATTTTGAATATCTAAGAGTTATTTATCTAACAAAATTATCATATTTCCATTCTTCATTCCCATTAGGGTTTTGAGGGAAAACATTTTCATAGGATCTAACACACATAATATTCATTGGAATCACAAAATATAATATTCCAAATGAAATCTTTGAACATTATCTATCAAATAAAACTAATCTAGAAGAAATCTCAACACCCTGTCAAAAGTTATGAGCTCTACAGTCTCATGGTCGTCATGAAAAAACCTTGAAAATAGTTGATTTTAAATCAGTGATATCTTTACTTCCATAGATTTGATTTGAACAAATTATTTTTTGAAATTGGTTTATTTTTCAAGAGGAACTCAGATCTACAAATGGTTTTAGAAAATTCTACACCAATTTCTACATAAATTTGCAAAATCGCGTGGTTGTCCTTGGAAAAACCTTGAAAATGGTTGATTTTAAATCAGGGATATCTTGACCACCCAAACTCTAATTCAAACAATTTGTTTTTTGAAATTGGACAATTTCCTATAGGAATTCATATCTACAATTGGTTTCTTCAAATTCTTTCTAGAAAGATACAAGAATTTATCTGAGTGTCACGACCCTCTTTTTTCTTCTTCTTTTGAAAGCCTACAAAATAGAAGAAAAAAAATGCCCTTTTCTTGGCCGAAGAAAGTGTTTTGATACCACTTTTTAAATACCAAATATCAAAAAATACAAACAAATACAAGATATAGAGAAGAATGCAAAAAATATCCTGTATTATATATGAAACACTTAAGGTAGGGAAACATCTTATAGTTGATCATTTTAAGGAAGGGATCCACTCCTTATCACTTTCCTCTTTGAGGGGGAAACCTCCTAATTAGATACTCTCCAAATACAATATTTATTCAATCATGTCCATTACATTGTTTACACCCCTTTATATAATACTACCCACCACCTAACAACAATCTAGACGAGGAACCTTCTACTAAGTGGAGCCTTCCAGTAAGCCATATTACATTTATTATGTTCACAATAGACCTTATTTACTAAAAGTGGCCTCTGTTGGCGCATGCCTATTTTGGGAGAAAGATCTATTTTGGGCGCAGGCCTATTTTTGGAAGAGAAGGTCTATTTTTGGAGCATGCACCTTAGGAGGCAAAAAAACAACATGCAGGAGGAAAAGCAATGTGGCACACATGCAAACAGGCTTAACCATGTTAGGATTAAGGTTTTTGACAATATTGTTACGGCTATAAGCTAGTAGAATAGTATAAATAAATACCTACAAGGTCTAGGTTGGGGGTTCGATTGTTGATTATTGTGAGTTTGGTTATTATTAGTATTGTTGAGTTGAGTAAGCTAGTTGTTTCAAGACAAATTGGTAAGTGCAGACACAAACTGATCTCCCTAGTTTCACCCTGAAACTAGAAAAAAAAAAGACAGTATACTAAACTTTCCTTAGATTTTAGTTACCAAATAAGAAGAGGATCTGAAACATACCTTTTAAATATTGTAGACCTGACCTCGCCAATGTGATCCCATCTCTGTCAAAAGGCTTATGGAGAAGTATCTGCAAAGAAACACAAGCCAACGAAGAAAAGAATAATAGAGTTTATTCGATATGAAACTGTGTACATGATCAAGGAATCATTCAATATGGAAAAATAGTGTTCATATAGGAAAGAAAAAGTATATTTGTATTAAATAATGTGGAAGAAAGATACAACCAGATGCCTTGATGCTATCAGGTTCCTTCCAACATTTCCTTGCTTCCAACACACTTCCGCTCCAACAAGTTCTGAGACTGTAAGTTTGAAGATACTAACAATATATCTTGACAACATAAATCAGAAGCCTATCATAAGCCCTTCAGATGACAATTCTCAAGCCAAAATTATACTAACTCATTATCCACTCTCAAAAGTTATTCTCAAAGATAAATTTCCCCATGAGAAATCCCCTCCTTTTATAAGATAAAAAGGATAGAGTGAGGAGGTTAGGATGATCCCACTAGAACAGGGATGCGACTCAAATCCAAACCGATCAGAGGACACCTCACCTTCGAATATTCTATTCTAGAAGCATCAAGAAGCTTCTCTTTTTTTCTTCGTACAGGCAATTGTCACACTCTTAACACTAAGAAAATTGCGACAATGTCGCAGGCCACTCTAGTGCAACCTGCGTCAATCCTAGATCACCGCACCCTTAACACTGAGAAAGGTGCGACGATCCTTCTTTACAAGGTTTTTTACAAAGGAAAAGATAATTTCATCTCTCTGGGAAACTTCATCTTCATTCTTCTTTTGGGATTAAGGTAATTGATCCTTTTAAAGACAAAAGATAGGCGTACATCATTAATGGTCATAGGGGTGACAAAAATAATGTGTAACATAAATCCCCCCAAAGTATGAAGTTAGAACAGAGTGATAGTTGGAATACTTTGTTGAGTGTTTGTTGGCAGCAAGGAACACATCGGTCGGAAAACTGCCAACAAACAAGGAAATACAATACAATAATATATCATCACTGAGGTAAGCATTCCCATACTCAGAATACAAATGACTCAAAGCATAAA
>ML777902.1:601082-617584 GCA_009831015.1 Picea engelmannii | reverse complement strand
AATCACCATTAATGTAAATGACTCCTAAGGTACACTAGTACAATCCAACAGGTGTGAATTTTTGAGTTGAAGTCGAACACTCGGTGGAATCTCTCAATCAGGGGTCAATAATGAAAACCCACTATCGAAAGCGAGGAAGCCTACCATTGAGGCATGCAGATTCCAAGGTACCAATTATTTTCTAAGTCTAATTCTTCGATAATGAGTTGAAGTTGATAGGAAAAGACTCGCCACAGGAGGGAATTAATGTATCCCCCATCAATGACATGAAACGGGTAAAAATATTTGAAGTAGATTAGAGTAACAAGTGATTCAGGAATAACTCAGGGATGGCCGATGCAATAGAAGGTTTAAGGACTGTAGAAATTCCTAACGCAATAGAAGGCTTTTTGGGTTGAACTTCTCTTTGAACATATTGACGACACGACAATTGTCTTGGAAACATTGACTCAACAAAAGGATCACAGACCAAATTGTAATCTTATAAAGGAGTATGATCAAGAGACAAGTGGATTTTTCCAACCGTAACACAAAGCAAGTGAAAGGGTGTCATGTTCAAGATCAACTCTTCCATAGAATATAGGTTTAGATACATTTCTTTCCCAATTTTTTCCCCACCATTTCTGGCGAGTACCTCTTTATTTTTACACAAGATTGAGGAGGATAACATATGCTTGAATTGTAAGGTCATCCTTTGGATGAGTCCCTCAGAGTATGTTTAACGGACCCTAGGAAGGAGTGGTTCGGTCCCATATGGGCCTTTCAATGTTTGTTTTACGAGTTCAAAGAAATTAAACTCAGTGGTCTTTTCCTATTTATGGAGTTTGAAAAGAACTTAAAGAGGACTCCATAACGTTTTCTAATCATGCTTGATTAGAGTGTTCCTTTTTCATAAAGTAGTCTAATGAGACCGAAAAGAGATAAACTAATGCTCAACTGACGTGATTTCTAATTCACTTTAACGAGCATGAAAGACAACAAGATCGCTCGAAAATATTTTCATATTTAGAGAGTCTGAAAAGAGCTTAAAGAGAACTCCAAGGGGTTCCTTTTTCGTATAAACTTTATGAGTCTGAAAAACTGATAAAATTATACTCGGTTACATTCTCAGGTATTTACGAGCATGAGAAAGAACAAAGACTAAGCTCAGGATTGTTTTCATTTTTACTCAAGCTTAAAAAAAAAAAGTTATGCTTGGGATAGCTTTTATTTTTACACAAGATTAAAACTAAACAAAAATATGCTTGGACATGGTTTCATTTTTACACAAGCTTGAACCAGAGGAAACTATGCTTGAGGTAGGTGGTTTCACTTTTACACAATCTTGAAACTAGAGAAAACTATGCTTGCGACTTCACATCTGGATGGTTGGTAATTTTCCCCCATCTGAAGAAGCTAGCAGCTTAACTTCAACATGAAGTCCAGAGGTTGTAATCATTTCCCCCCAAGATTTGTTTTGTCCAACGGCACATGCAAATGAAATGAAGCTTCAAATACTATACATAACAAAGTACTTGACTCAATCGAAGAGGGGGGAAATTTATTTCATTTTTTAATGAGCTTGCCACATAAAAGAAAAACTATGCTAGAGAATCCAGGTTCAATCCCTAGACCTTTGTTTCATTTTTTAACGAGCTTGACATAGAGAAGCAAAATTGTGTTCATAGTTTTTGTTTCATTTTTTAACGAGCTTTCCATAGAGAACTCCCCTCCTTTTATAAGATAAAAAGGATAGAGTGAGGAGGTTATGATTATCCCACTAGAACAGGGATGTGACTCAAATCCAAACCAATCGGAGGCCACCTCACCCTAGAAGCTTATATTCTAGAAGTGTCGAGAAGCTTCTCTTTTTTCCTTCGTACGGGCAATCGTCACACCCTTAACACTAAGCAAATTGTGACGATGTTGCAGGCCACTATGGTGCAACCTGCATCAATCCTAGATCGTCGCACCCTTAACACTGATCAAGGTGCAACGATCCTTCTTTACAAGGTTGTTTACAAAGGAAAATATAATTTCATCTCTCTGGGAAAGTTCATCTTCATTCTTCTTCTGGGATTAAATAAATTGATCCTTATAAAGACAAAGGATAGGTGTACATCATTAACGGTCATAGGGGTGATGAAAATAATATGTAACACTAGTTTTTTAGGGTTAGTTCATAAGTTGTGGAGCCTAGTGTGATCTAGTCAGCCTCCTAGAGGGTACTTACCCTCCTTTTGATTGTAATCCTGAAGATGTAATGTGCGCAACGCAAATTTTGCAGAAGAATGAATAAAAGAGAAGAAGAGACAGATCTTTGTGGACGTATCCCCAGGTGGGGTCAACCACCATAAATATTTTGTGCTAATGTGTTTGAATGGATGTTTAATGTTATGTTTTGAATCAATTGCAAAATGAATGGTTAAATTTGATTATAATAGAATGCATGCATAGTTTAATGATGAATAAATACTAGAAGTAGATGAATGAATAATGATGTTGATGTATAAGGAAAAGAATGAAAACACAGTCCCCACTCCTTCCTAGACTGCAAACACTTGATTATTGCAGTCCCCCATAAAGCTATCTCGGGTGAGACTGGGTTATAAAATTTGTGCACAAATTTGCCTTCTAGTTTACCAAGAGGGCCGATAGTTTTGAGGGTTTTATTGGAAACATATTGAGAGGAGAACCTATATCATCCCAAGTAACCAACAAATGGTTATGTTTCCAGATGGAACAACACAGGATTGAGTGGAAGGGATCTGGTGAAGAAAATCACGGAGGATGAAAGCCCAAAAGGGAATGTTTAGGCCATGGAATCCAATGAAGGCGGAGATTGAAAGATGGCTGAGAACAAAGGAACTTGAGTTTGCGCAAAAGGAAAAATAAAACCCTAAGTTTACACCATGCAAATATATCGACAAATATGTGTTTAGTGACTTACATGAGGTATTTTTCTGTGATTTCCCGCATCTGTTGCAAGAGTGGTTATTGAGGTTGAAGGAAAATCATCCTACGAATTGGATCAAACAACTAGAGTGGCATCCTATGGAGATCGTGCAGTTGCAGCAAGTCAATAATAAATTTACACGCGCAGTAGATTTTTGGTTAGACAATATTATTGTAGGGTTTATCACTGAGTTTGTGATTGATACTATGAATTCCTACACTGCTACAGAGTAGGAATTTCTAAAGGGACCCAGAGCTAGGTACATAGGATCACTTTATACTTCTATCAATATTTTATTGTATGACAAAGGTTTGATGACCATGGAATCAAACAACTAAACTTCACCACGCACATGGGGGAAGGGGGGAAGCACTGAAAGGAGTTTGATATATCGGCATGGACATGGATAAAGGGAAGCAGAAGGAGGCCATGGACCCAATCATGATGAAAGAGGACCAGATAAAGCAGATAATGGAAAATTTTGGAAAGATGTGTAGTGGAAGGCCTTACCAGTATAAGATGAATAACAAGAAGAGGGTCATAGCCAACAGAGAGGGCTTGGAAAGTGATGAAGAAGAGGTATAGGATCTCTGGGTTGTGGAAAAGATTGAGTAAATCATGCACGCAACATATGAGAGAAAAAAAAAGGTCCAGGGTCAGGAACAAAAGACAGAACTCTAGTCTAGATCACAGTTAGTGTGGAACCTACAACCCCATGTGCGACTAATACACCTAAAAGAACACCAGCGTTTAGAAAACTAAATTTTAGTGGAAGAGGAGCAACAGGTTAGGGGTCCTATCAAGGAAAAACAACTAGGGGAGCAAGTTCAAGAAGTAATAGTTTTTATAGCAATATTTTCCTCACCATTGCTATCATTCACAGAGGGCCTTTTTCCATTTCCCTATGCAGACTTATCATCCCTTTTTGATAAATCCAGAGCTAAAAATAAACATTTTTCCACATATATGTTCCCTATCAGCTATATAGCAAGCGTATATGCAGGCTGATCCAATACAGCCTGCATACATCAAGATTTGTGCCAGAAAATAAAAAAATGTAGTTGGGTTTCCATGTCACGACAAGAGATCTCTGATCCTTGGCCTTCCATATACTGGAAACATTCTGAATCAACCCTTCAATTGAATTTTGAAGGCTATAAGAGCACAATTTTGAGCTATGGAAAAGAGGAAAAAGCATTCAACTTTGAGAGCAAAGTTACTCTGGAGAAATTACTTCATATTGAGTCTACATCCCTTTGTCCCTCAAGTATAAACACAGTGTTTATCCCCCAAGATATTTCCCTATTGTTGAGAGAACCCCATTATCTCTCTCCTTTGAGATTTCCTTTGGTGGAGGATTGATGTGGTGGAGGCCCAGTTGGAAGGAACTTGGTTCCTTGGTTTCGAACCATGTCAACACGGAAGTTTGTAATGTTGACACTTCTTTTGATCAATTATTAATAGAAATACCCCTTTCCCGTCCTATTGGTATCATGCAAATATATGATTATTATCCATGGGCATGTTTGTAATGTTTATTAATGGATTATGTTATCTGATGTGCTAACCCTTTACATTATCACTATATACTTTCTTTACTTGTTTGTTGAGAACTTATTGCATGTATAAAGCTTTGGGTCGAAGTGCTCAATGGTGAAACATCATCAAACGTTGGATCGAGGTAGGCCTCTTTCTTATCTTTCACATTAGTTCATATAGCATACAATGGAATCGAGTTGATTTCTGCAGTCATACTTGTTTGTTGTGGTTTACCCTTGGCCATGGAGAGTTTTTCCCTCGTAACAGAAATGGCGACTCCACTGGGGAGAGATATTCCTTCTAAGGGTTGAAGTACTTTTTCTTCTTGCCTTGCTCTTTTTCCTCTGTGTTTCTTGTCATATCACTGCTTGACAGATTTTCTTCACTCTGAGTCTGAGTTTTCAACCTTTTTGCCTTGCCTGGCCTTATTTTAAAGCCTATACGCTCTTTTTTCTTTGACATTCGCGTACACACATGTTATGCCTCTTTGCAAGCTGCGTATATAACCATTATTCTCTTGAACAGTTGTGTATACCACTTTTCCTTGCTTGTTTGCTTGGTTTAGTGACTGTTGGGTGAGTTTTGATGGTTGTTGAGCCTTCTTAGGTTTCTGTAGTGCATGTTGAGCTTCTCTGGGTTGATAGGAAGCCTGTTGGGAGTTGAATTTATGAGCATAGTCTTTCTCATTGTTTTTTCATTTTTGATTTGTCCTTGAACCCCGGGTTGTTTGCTTGGCTGCTTGGTATTATGCTTGAGTTATTTCATTTATACATAGTAGAATTTTTATATCAGGATGTTTCTCAGTCCATGCATTTTCTTTTTGATATATTGAAAATACAAAAAAAAATAGGCATTTTTCATTAGTTAACATTTTTTTCTTTGAACCTTTATCATTAGCTTAGTACATTTAGCGAAAGATTGCATTTTACTTCTGAATTGCAGAGTTGAAATTGAAAATTGCACTATTTTTATTAGCATATCATTCATTGAAAAGTTAAAGGTAGACTTTGCATTATATTCATATTTATCTTTTGCAGAGTCATAACATCATGAATTTTGCTTCCATACCCTTTTGAGTAATCATGGCCAATAAAATTTACGCTTTAAACTAAAATTGATTAGTCATGATTTTATTTTTAGGGTGCGCAAACTAGTCTAGGATTTAGTGCCTTAGAATAGGATTTTGTGAGTAAACTTCTCCAAGGAAATTAAATCAACATATGTGTCTGAGATAGGGAGTTGAGAATTCCATTGTATAATTGGTAATATCAGGAGGCTCTGCTCACACCGAATTTAATCATGATTTCGCGTGAAGTTAGCTGAAGGGATAACCCTTGGATACTCGCCTAGCGTCAAAGATATTTCTGCAGATTTACTCATATTTGGGGATCTTTCTAGTACCCATACCTCTGTGAGAGGTGGTGCTTTCAAGGTTTCGGGATTTGCTACCCTTCCCATACAATGATCTGGACTTACGACTGCTCTCATGTGCATCGGTTATATAGTGGTTTATTAGTTGATTGACTTAGGTATCTCATAGGTTACTTGCAGGGGTTATTATGCTTGTACCGTGGGTCAGATAGGGGTCAGACAGCACACAACCTTTATGGAGTATTACCTCTCCGAGGGGATCTAACCAACTGGTTGTTAAGCCCACAAGGGACCCTATAGCTGATTTTGTTACCTCCAAAATTTAGCAGGGAGTCTCAAGTCCCTCTTGGACAAGGCTTACCTTCTTTAGCGAGGGAGGCCACTTAGCCACTTTAGCCCGTTTGTATGCATATTGGTCGTTTAACTTTTTGGTATGCTCTTTGACTACTAGTTGTCCTTAGGATATATTTGTATTTTGTAGATTCATAAGTCATCATGGAGTCAGACCAGCTTCCCCGTCGGTTGCTACAGTTACCACCGGATTTCGAGTTCTTGCCTTCTAAAAGGGGTAGAGTTTGTAGAAGTGGTACACACACATCCACCTTTCAGACTTGTGGTTCCACAAGGATGTGTACTGAGTCTAGTCTTAAAAACATTGGGAGTTCTTCGACTCCCATACCCACTATAGTTAATTTCACCCCTTCGACTCCTGCAACTGCTACAGTTGTAGTGTCAGAGGCTTATACTAGTACTATGGCTCGACTTGTAGCTAATGCTTCATCTCTTGCCTCGAACCCTTTTGGGTGTTTTGGTCACTCGTCGGGTTATAATGTTCAGTCCATCCCTATGGATTCTAGTCCATTTTCTTATGGTATTCCTAAATTCACGTCATAGTTTTCAACTGCCATCCCAGCTGTTGGCCCCAACGCTAGCCTTGGACTTGGGGGCACTACACCTCCTTACACTCCTTTTCTCTTTGGTGGTTCTCATATCCCCAAAATGAATCGTAATTTAGGAAGTGTCCCTTTTCTTAACCCTGGGTCTAATCCTTCTATAGCTGGATGGAACAACCCAGATGGAGGACAAGTTTCACCTTACATCCCTACCTCCTCGATGTCGATTCTGACCAATACTTTTGGCATGACAAATCCACTTCAATCCTCCAGGTTCCCACCTAGAGGAGGTCAGTCTTACACTTTGGGCAACCCCCAACCTGGATCCAATCTAATTGGGGCCAATTTTCAAAAACCCCAGCTCGGATCTAATCCGACCGGGGGAAATTTTCATAATCCTTATCAGAAAATTCCTACTGGAATGATGCCCAACCCATCTTATATGAATCAGCCCAGAGGAGGTCCTTATAATTCTGAACAGGGTTTTGTTAGTTACCAGAATCCTGGATGGAATGCAATTCCTAATGCACAATCTTTCACGGGAGGGTGGGGCCAGATGTCGCAACCCTGTCTCCCTTTTCTAGCCATGCTTAATCTACCATACTTGTCTAAGTTAATGAATGACCCGGTGATTCATGATCCCACATGACCCCTTGTCCCTACCAAACTTCCGTCAGACATTCCAAAGTTTGAAGGTAAGAATGGAGAGGAACCTGGTGATCACGTCACTACTTTTCACCTTTGGTGCTCATCGAATTCTATGAACCATGATTCTATTAGATTACGATTGTTTCAATGCACTCTCATTGGAGTTGCGTCGCAATGGTATATTGAGCTACTTAGGGGGACATATGGGTCATTCCATCAGTTGGTGCTAGCCTTTCTCAACCACTTTCAATTGCCCATTTGTTACCTTGAAATTTTGTCGACTCTATGCCAAGGTACCGACACTCACATCTCGGACCATATCCAGGAATGGTGTAGACAAAAGCGGTTGATTAAGACTCCTATACCCCCAGCCTTTCTTCTAGAATGGTTCCTAAAGTCTTTGCATGATCCTATCTCGAAGGACATTGCTACTTCCGGGGTCTTCAACGAGGAATAAGCTATCTTTAGAGTCCAACAACTCGATTTGATATACGCTCAGTCTGGGATGTTATATCACCTTCTTCTAGATGCATCGCGGCCAAATCAAAATCCTACACAGAATCATGGACCTCATGCCGATGGCATTGTAGGGTCTGCCAATGTAAAGTCCACAGACTTGGCAACGAAGTCTGCCGGAGGATCAGCTTCATATGCATCCTCCAAACCCACCCAATCGGCAGATGTACATTCAGTGCAATCGTCGAAGAACCCAAATGGTGACCAGCAACCAGATGGGAATAAAAGGAAAGGTCGAAACAATCGCAAAGGTGGAAAGAATAATAATAAACCCAAGGACAAGGATAATAATGGGAAAGAAAATGACAATGTTGGAGAGGGCAAGAAAGAGAAACATAAGGTGAATTTTCCTTGTAAACTTTGTACCGATGACCACCTTACACATTTATGCCCCAAAATTGCGGAGGCTGCAAGGCTTTTAAATCTACCGCCCGTTGTGCTGACAAATCCATTCCCACATAACCAGCACATAGCCTCGAGCTCTTCGAACATCGGAAATGCATCTGGTGGAAGTCAAAACCCACCGTCCCAAGATGGAGACCGTGTTTGTATCAATATGGTCGACACGAAAATCGATATAGCCACCCGCTCTCGAGATTATATCTCTTCAAAATCTAGTACCAGTCTAGAAGCTCCTCCTCTCCCTCTGGAGATGAACTTACATTTTGAGAAACCAGAGCCATGACCTCGTATTTTGAAAGGAGTACTTAAGCGCTCTACCCACAACCCTAATGATAGAGCCAACCAGAACTACTCTATTTTTGAGGATTTGGGCCAAACCCCTTGCGCGATGTTGGATTTGGAGGTACTCCAGACGTGTCCATCACAGAGAAATGCCTTACTCTCTGCCTTAGGAGCTCTAGAACCTAGTGGCTTGAAAGTTATCAAGTTTGAAATCACGGATGTGAAGCCTCGCTTACCCTACCAAGTGGCTTTCCAAATCCACATGGAGTATTCCAAGTATACTATCAAATGAGCAATCATTAATGAAGGTGTTTCCACCTGCATGATGTCCCTAGTCTGTTGGAAAGCTCTCAGTTCTCTGGCCCTTTCCAATTCATTGAACATGTTGACTACATTTGACATTCATTCCTTCCTCCCTCATGGTATTCTCCCCACCTTTCTGGTCCAATTAGGTGGGAAGACGATAGAGGTGGAGGTAGAGGTAGTTGATGCACCTCTCGATTATAACATGTTACTAGGTCACAATTGGACCTATGCTATGGTCGTTGTCGTATCGTCTGTCTTCCATGTACTTTGTTTTCCTCATCAAGGGGAGATCGTGACTATCGACCAGTTATCTTTTGTGTACTCTAGTCCTAATGCATCTGTTGGACTGTCAATCCCTGTAATCGACAATTCTCAGTCGACAACTAAGAATATCAGCATTGGAATGTATTCTTACCTCATGGGTACTTTCAACTTCTTCGCACCGATTCACCACGTTTAAACCATGTCTAGTAAGCCCTCTTTTGCAGGGAGGTCCATTCCTTTCCGCACTTCCTATTTTAGTGATCCATGGACCCTACCTTCTCCAAATTTGTCGTGTGAAGCACAGTTGCATGCTAGCATGGATATGCCACTATCAACAATAGAGATTGCGTATCAAGCTATTCTTGACTCTTCCATCGATCCTGATCATGTTACCTCACAGACAGACAAGGAGGATCCTGTTATTAGGCCTATATGGGCCACCTTGTTATATTGTTCGCATGATTGCCTAGATGAGACTTTACCTTCGTACAAAGCCATCCTCAAAGCCATGAATGGTTCCGACAGACCTTGGGATGACATGCATCATCGATCCTATTTTCTCCCAAGTCTTGAAAGAATCAAGAAAGATGATTTTCGGTCTACCCTGAGTGAGATAGTCAGTCACGCCATAGTTCCACTTGATACGCACGGCATTTATGATGAGGGAAATATGGTGAGTATTTCTCCTACCATATCGATTGATATCTCTTGTACCCCTGACAAGATTGAGAATGTAAATATAGGTGTGGATTGTTCGCTAGAAGAAATTATGATCTACACTGATCTCTTCAAAGAATTTCGAGATGTATTTGCTTGGTCATACAAAGAGATGCCATGGATCGACCCTCGGATTGTCGAACATGAAATTAGAACTTACACGGATGCTAAACCTATTCGACAATGTCTTAGAGCTATGAATCCTAGGAAGGCCCCTGCTATTAAGGAAGAGGTGGAGAAGTTTCTTAACGCCAGCTTCATCTACACGATTCCCTTGACCGAATGGGTATCCAATCTTGTTCTTGTAAATAAAAAGAAAGGAACCATCTATGTGTGTATGGATTTTCGCAACCTGAACAAGGCTTGTCCTAAAGATAAATTCCCCATGCCTTTCATTGATCAGATTCTCGATGAGTGTCTGGGAAGAGAAATATTTTCTTTTATGGATAGATTTTCAGGCTATAACCAAATCTAGATCAAACCTGAGGACCAAAACAAGACGGCATTTATATGTCCTTGGGGTACTTTTGCATACCGAAAAATGCCTTTCGTCCTTAAAAACATCGGAGCAACCTTCCAATGTGCCATGACTTTCGATTTTCATGATCTCAAGCACATAGTCGACGCCTACCTGGATGATCTTGCATCTCACTCTCACAAGAGAGTGGATCAGGTTATACACCTTCGGCTAGTTTTTGAAAGATGTCGTTACTATAGAATCTAGCTAAACTGTCAGAAATGCATCTTTTGCGTTAAGTTTGGTCATCTCTTAGGATTTTCAGTTTCTGAGACTGGGATCATGGTATATCCTCTTAAGGTTGAGGCAATACTTCAGTTGCCTCCCCCGCGCATAATTAGACAACTTCAAGGTTTACAGGGAAAAGATAACTTTCTACGTCGGTTCATAGTGAATTATGTCAATATTACTAAGGGTTTCATGTGCCTCTTGAATAAATACACCCCCTTTATCTGGGATGAGTGAGCCCAGGAGTCTTTTGACTCTTTGAAGAAAGCCTTGGTATCGGCCCCTCTGCTGAAATCTCCTTATTACAGTAGAGATTACATATTGTATATTGTCGCGTCTGCAGAGACGATTGGTATGGTTCTAGTTCAAGAGGATGATGAGCTCCATGAGCATGTCATCTACTATCTCAGTCGAAATTTAGTCAGTCCTGAGCTTAATTACTCTCACGTTGAAAAGCTAGCTTTGGTTGTCGTTCATGCAGTCCAACGCTTACGTCACTATATATTACTTTGCAAGACTACGGTGGTGGCCAATATCAATCTGTTTCAATACGTCCTTACTAGACGTATCATCAGGGGAAAATATAATAAATGGATTTTCATCTTACAAGAATTTGATCTCGACTTCGCTTCGGCCAAGTCCAAGAAATCACTAGTTTTTGTAGAATTAATATCTGATTTTCCATGATTAGACAAGGATGTTATCCATGTTGATTTGTTTTCATATGAACACATTTTCCTCGTCTCGTCGTCTGATCCCTTGTATGGAGACATTGTTTTATATCTTCAAACCTTGAAGTTCACTCGGCATCTCTCACGAGATGATCGATGGCGTGTTAGATACCAAGCCAAAAAGAATACGATCATCGGCAACACTTTGTATCGAAGAGGAGTAGATAATATATTGCATCATTTCTTAACTCACGAGGAAGTCGAGTCAGTCCTAAACGATTTCCACAAAGGGGCTTGTGGTGGTCACCTATCCGGACTTGCGACAACCCAAAAAATCTCGCGAGCCAGTTATTTCTAGCCCACTATCTTTAAAGATTGTATCAAATCGGTTAAGAAGTGTCACCCTTGCCAGGTGTTCACTCAAAAAATGTGCTCGCATCCAACCCCTCTTCACCCAGTCATCATCGTCAATCCCTTCACCAAATGGGGGGTAGATTTCGTCGATTGCAACCCAACTTCGACTGGGGGGAAACAACACATTATCGTGGCCGTCGACTAATTTACTAAGTGGGTCAAGGCCATGCCTACTGTAAAATCCAATGGGAAGAATACATCCTTCTTCGTGTTCAACCAAATTATCTCCCAGTTCGATATCCCAAGTGAGATTGTCACTGATCATGGCAGTCACTTTCAGAATGACATGATGGTAGAACTAGCATCTAAGCTGGGGTTTAGACACGGTCATTCATCCCCTTATTACCCCCAGGAAAATGGGAAAGTAGAGGCTGTCAACAAGTCTCTCAAGACCATTTTGCAAAAAACTGTTAGTCGTAGTAATTCCAATTGGCACATCATGCTATATCCCATGCTTTGGGCATACCGAACCTCGGTTAAGACTGCCACCGGTTTTCCCCTTTTCAGTTAATGCACAGTGTAGAGTTGATCGTTCCTGTTGAATGTGAAATCCCTTCTCTCAAGCTGGCAGACGAGCTCCTACCTGACACTTCATATTTAGAGCGACGCCTCGTGCACCTAGAGAGTCTTGATGAGTAGCGTTGAGACGCCTTTACAACTATCGAGGCAAACAAGAAATGTATCAAGGTTCAGTAAAACAAGTCTATTTGTCCCTGGTTGTATGCCAAGGGTGACTTGGTCCTCTTGTATGATCAATCCAAAGAACCGCTAGCGGCAGGCATGTTTAAACCCATGTGGCATGGTCCTTACATCGTGCGACGTGTCCTAGAAAAAGGAGCCTACGAATTAGAATATTATGAAGGTAATAAGTTGGTCGAGCCCAGAAATGGGATCTACTTGAAAAGGTACTACGCTTGAGCCCTAGGCATGGGCGGAAATCTTTGTATACTAATGTAAATTTAGTGTATATACATCTCTTTCATCCTTTTCTTTTGTCTTTAGCTTGCTTATCGAGTTTTCCCTTTGTTGGTAGATGTCAACGGAGTCTTTGGTCTACCTAGGATTCGCAGACGAAGCCAGTCGTCATACATGGAACTTAGCTTCCACCGCTTGGGTGGTTTACTCACCCAAGGGTCTGTTAGTGTCTTCAGGTGGCGCATGCCTAGGTCCATCCACGAATAATGTGGTTGAATATAGCACTGTCATAGAACTTTTGTGCGATGCCATCTCGCATAGCATTCGCTCTTTAGAAGTTCGCCTATATTCCCAATTAGTAGTATGTCAGTTGAATGTCTGTTACAGCATGTGTGATCCTACTTTACTCCGTCGATTCCTACAGGTACGTATTTTACAACGACAATTTGATTTTATTACATATTATCACATTCCTAGGAGTTCCAATCATGTATCTTATGCCTATGCTAACTATGTTTTAGATTGTCAATTGTGACATTGATAAAACAAATAAAACCATTAAATCAATGTACACATTGTAAGATATAAGTAAAGCCGAAGATCCTTTTTTTATATATATTTCAAAATATGGTGTTTATATTACAAAATTGGGGCTAAAACCCTCAATACACATATACAACCAGTATACATATCCCACAACATCTATGCCTATGGCACCAGATGTGTGTCATTGTAGCAAACCACGGTGTTTGTGAGACACCGGAAGAGTCGTACCCATGCTCTAGGTACACCAACCACCTATCATTGCATGGCTTCAAGTAGATCCTCTACTAGAACCATAGGAATCCTTTGTTTCAAACAAGACAGGTTTCCCTACACGCTTTGTAGGACTCTCTTCGCTTCTCCTCTCGTCACCTCATCTCCCCAGTTCCTTTTTCTATGTCATGGGGCAATTAAAAAATCTCATGCTTGGGAGGATAGTTGTTCCTAAGTATTTGGATCTTGGTATCCCTCTAGTGAATATGCATATTAATAATAACTTGATACAAAATACTTTGATATATTTAGTGGCTACAATAAATGTAATGACTAACGATACAATTTTGATATTAATCCTTTAGGGGTTCCTCAGACATATATCCATTGTACTTCAACTTGCAGATAGGTCTACAGTGAAACCTAATGGAATGTTAGAAGATATAATGGTCTCCATTGATTCTTTGGAATACCCTGTTGATTTATTAGTTCTCCAACCCAAGTCTAGTTTCAATGGATATCCTCCCATCTTGGGAATACCTTGGTTGGCCACAACATATGCCTACATAATTCGTAGAGTAGGGAATATGACAATTACTAATGGACACTCCTGTTGTTTACCCTCCTTCTCAGCCACTAATTCCATAAAAAAAATTCAATGTGGGTAGAATAAGAAGAAGAGTATTTGATTCAGACCTTTATTTATCCCATTTGCACCATTAGTACAACCCTAGCCAACATCCCAATTTCTAAAGACAACTTCATCTCAATGTTTTTTCAAAATCAGTACCATGTTGATGTAAAAATAGAGGGCATAAATGGTGAAGAGAAATATAAAATATATGTTGAACAAAAAGTGGAACCATGGGTAGAAATATTTACAGCAGAAGCTGATAACCCCATTGTCAAAACCATAGAAATCAACCCCTCTAAAACACTAAAGTTCATCACTAGCCTTACTGGTAAACAAGAGCATAAATTATTAGTTGTGCTTAAAAAAGACATTGCAGACTTTGCATGGGAATAGAGAGAGATGACAGACATCCATCCTTCAATTTGAACCCATCACATATATATTAAATACAATTTCAAACCAATTAGGTAGCCTCAAAATAGAATGAATCATGCATTAAAAGACATTTCCAAACAAGAACTACAAAAAATATTAGATGTTGGATTTATTTACCCAATTTCAGATAGTGAGTGGGTTTCACCATTAGTCATTGTCCCCAACAAGAATGGAAATATATAATATGTGTGGAATACATGTAATTGAATAAATCTACCAAGAAAAATAATTTTCCCTTACATTTCATTAACTAGGTCCTAGATATCTTAGAAGGGAAATAATACTTTTCATTTTTAGATCGATTCAGTGGATATAATCAGATACAAATCATCCTTGAAGATCAGAATAAAACTCCATTTGGCAAAAATATCAAGGAAAAACTCATAACAAACCATTTTCTTCAAGGTCTCAATTGGACTCTTCCTTTTCATATACATACAAATGATTCAAACAAAGCAATAGGGGTAGTTTTGGGACAATATGAAGATAATAAGCCTTTGCAATTTATTTTATAAGAAAAAACATTTTTGGTGCAGAGTTGAACTACATAGTCACTGAAAAGGAATTTCTTGCAGTGGTTTATGCTCTAAACAATTTTAAACAATATATTATAGGATACCAATTTTTTGTGCATAAAGATCATTCTTCTATCAAATACTTAATGAACAAACTATACATTAATGGAATAACAATTATATGGTTGTTGTTATTGCAATGATTTGATCGAACCATCCTGGACAAGCTAGGAAAGAAAAATTCCGTTGCATATTTTCTATCAAGACTGACAAATCCCATAGATGAGACATGATAGACAATCATTTTACAGATGAACACCTTTTTACAATTTCAGTACAAACCCCATGTTTTTCTAACATATCCAATTACTTGATAACATGGAGGTTTCCTTAGCATCTTCCCTACAGGGATAAATGCAAAATTGTAAGAAAGAGTACAACTTACACTTGGATTGTAGGATATTTGTTCAAGCTTAAGCCAAATCATATCTCAAGGAGTTGTATAAGTGAAGATGATGTGCATGACATCCTCCATGCCTTCCATGATAAAGTATGTGGAGGGATATATGCAGCAAATATGATAGCCTACAAAATATTGAAGGTTGGTTACTATTGGCCCACCTTACACAAGGATGCTCAGCTAGTGTTACCAGAAGCTCCCCCCCCCCCCCTCACTCCACCCTCGGAACCGCGCTCCGAGCGAATCCTCCATGGAAGCTTCTCTGGAAGCCCGCTTTCGGATTTCAAAAGCTCGCTCTAGGGTGGAAAATGGGCACTTTCCAATTAATCGTGTTGGCCTATTGCTTTATCCTTCTATTTCTTTAACAACATTTGTGGAACTTTACCTTGGCTCTGATTCTATGACTTAAATCTGGTAATCAAACATTGTGGACTGTGCTAAAAATATGTATTAAATGTTGTTATAGAGTTTCTCTCATGGTATGTTATAGAGTTTCCCTCTATGGATCTTTCACTAGATCTGTTTCTATGACTTCAGACTAAGGACTTAGGAAACTACCCTAGACTAGGGGGAAACCCTAAAGTCAATTAAGCTAAGTCATTATAGATTAGAGTGGAAAAGCGAATTACCTTAAATTCATTAGCACAATTAACCCAAGAAACCAATCATGTACTTCAAAGATGTTGCAAAAAAATGTGACTTGGAGAGTTACAAAATGGTTTAGTGACAGGAAGCTCCATGGGGCGCTACATTACTTTACATTTCATTCTATAGATGATAGATTCATAGCATTTAGAAACTAGACTCTAGAGTCTAGCACGGTTTAAACTTTATTGTTTTGGACCTTTCGATATTCATAATTCAGTGCAGATGGCCTATTTTGTAATCATAACTATTTGGTCATGACTCGTGTTATTGTTGACAGTTGCTAAATGACTGATTTCATTCCATAACTTAATGGTCTACTTTCTATTATATGGATTAAAAATTTGTATGTTGGTTTGTAAGTTTGTAATTTCTAGATTATAGATGGTTGATGCTCAAATGATTAATCATTGATGTACTACTACTTACTACGATGGAT
>ML777902.1:526146-543419 GCA_009831015.1 Picea engelmannii | reverse complement strand
ATTGGAGTTGGTTTCACATCCCCAACTTCCTCCAAGAATCTGGCCTCCAAAAATGCCCAATATCCCCCAAAAATGGAAGAAATCTGCTAATAATAGGCTGAAATAATTAACAAAAACCAAACTCTGTTGCATAAAAACCCACTTTTGCATAGTATTGGGCCGTAGCCCCCAAATCTTGGGCGCGCGCCCCTTTGATAGGTCACATGGAACGTCATATGGCCACGCGCCATAGCGCGGGCCCCTATTCCTCGCACCTGCCCTCGGTCATGTGGCATATGGATAGGACCCGTGGCTAACGGGTGGTAACTGCCTGCACATTTTTGGTGGTAGAGCCCCGGGCATATGCCATATGTATAGGACCGTTGGTCCATTGAACCGGACCTATTTCAAACCCCGCGCTCCCGGATATGTGATACGGTTATATGGTGTATTGTCGAGCGATCAAATGTGTTGGCGCGAGGGCTGGGGATAAGCCTCGGCCCTTTACTCCGCCGTTCAACCCTTTAACCAACTTTAAATACATTTTATGCCGAATCCCTAACAAGTACCACCACGCGGGCAGGTGGTTAGCCCAGCCACGTTAGTACTCTGCCACACTGGAGGTCGCCGGTTCGAATCCCCGGTCGTGCCATAACATAATTTTACACATATAACCAAGAACCAATAATGGGGTGCCACGTGGCAGCCCTTGACTGGGCCACATGGAACCCTTACCAACCAATCGAAGCTGGACACGTGTCACGTGCTGATTCGCCCACGTCTGTCGCCACGTCGTCTCTGCCATACTGCCACTTATCCTGCTGCCTCAGCCTGTCGTACGCCTTGTCATCCTACCACGTCACTGGATGACATCATCCTGCCACGTGTCACCCTTCCAGTGGTGACACGTGTCACCTCCATACTGGTCCAATTGTACGCCAAAAGTGCCAAATCCACATGACACGTGTCGCCTCCCGGTGATGCCACATGTCGTCATCCCAGACTGCCACGTGTCACACTCTGATACCGCCATGTCAGCTGTACGGACATGCCACGTCAGTTGTACGGACGTGCCACGTGGACTGTACGGACTGTATAGTCATCCCCTTTTTTGTCTGTTTGACTTTTCGGACAGAACGCGATATCTTCTCCATACGGGCTCCGTTTGAGAAAGTAAATATACCACCGGAATCAGGAAGACGAGACTGACGCAATGGCACAGGTTTCGTCGCATTCTGAGCACTTTCATTTTTGAGCATTTTTCAAGCCCTATCAGGATTCTGGATTCGATTTCGGATCAGATATAGATGCATAAATTTACATCATAATACTAAGAAATAAAAATTATGCAATTTTACAACTCCAGCAACAGTTCCAACCAAAATATCATCTTCCTCTCAACCCGTTGACCCAAGGAATTTACCTCCTTCACTGCTCTCAATCCATCAGGTTGTACCATTCATTTTTCAGGGCCCCCAGTGTAGGTTGGCTAAGACTCTAACATGTGGTTCTGGAACTCTAGCTACTCAAAATGGAGTCTTTCATTATTATATTATGTTTTCTTCAAAATTGACAAAATGTGTGGGTATGCCTCCCGCATGTTTTCTGCGTGATCTCGTGTATCATTTTCAAGATCGTAGCAAGTCCATTGAACATTTACCATCCCTATGGTTTTTTTCCTCAACATGTTGAATCTCCGGTCCAGGATGTGTACTAGTTCCACCCAAAAATACCCTTCGTGTTCCACCTAGATCATGGTCCAATCAATTATGTGGTAAGGTTCAGGAACATATTTATGTAATAATGACACATGAAATACATTATGCACTCTCATGGATGCATGCAACTAGCCCTATCTTTTATAAGAATTCAAAAGGTCCAAAATATCTTGCTGCCAACTTTGGGTAGCTTCCTAATCTTAGCGAACTTATGTTTTCCTTCACTTTTAAAAATACATGTTCGCCCACTTTAAAATCTCTAAAATCTCTATTCTTGTTTGCATAGCTTTTTTTCCTGTCTTGGGCAGCCTTTAAATTCTGCTTGATCTTATCAATTTTCTCTTCCATTTCCTTCAACAAATCTGGCTCAATAATTGCTTTGTTTGTTGGATTATCCCAACTCATTGGTGTGTTACATTTCCTACCATACAATGCTTCAAATGGACTCATTTTTAATGAGGCTTGATACTCATTATTGTAAGCAAACTCAACTAAATGAATATAATCTTCCCACTTTGATGGTTGGTCCATCACATACATTTTAAGCATGTCCTCAATTATTCTGTTAGTCCTCTTTGTTTTCCCATCTGACTCTAGGCGATACGTTGTACTAAGATTTAAATTCATCCCAAAGCCTTTGAATAAACCCTTCTAAATATTGGATGTAAACTTGGGATCTATGTCTGAGACAATTTCCTTAGGCACTCCATGAAACCTAGAAACTTCTTTCATGTAGATCTCTGCATTATTTGTAACTACCTTGTGTGTAGTCTTCACAGGAATAAAATGTGTTTCCTTAATTAATTTATCCACCACCGCTGTGATGGAATCATGTTGCTTCATTGTTTTGGGCATCTTTGTAATAAAATCAACTATAACTACTTCCCACTTCCATTCTGGAATGGGAAATGGTTGTAACATCCCATCTGGATGTCTATATTCAGTCTTCACCTTCTAGCACTCTAGACACCTGACTATATAATTAGTCGCTTATTTCTTCATTCTTGGCCAAAAGTATTGGTTTCTGACAACTGCAATTGTTTTATGATATCCTGGGTGCCCAACATATGGCACATTGTGCATTTCCCTTGGCACTGTATTTTTCATCTCACTAGAATTTGGCACAAATATTTTACTTCTATATGTGAGCATTCCATCCTTTTGCAGCTTGTTGACGTGGGAAAAATTCCCTTTGTCAACGGTGGGGGTTACCTCCGGTAAGAAGTCCCAATTAAACCTATCCCCATTTGGAATAGGGAACCCATCCAGATTCTAGTCCGGTAGCCATTTCTGGTTTGGGGTTTACCGGTTGTATCCCAGTCCACCAATGAAGGTTTCTAATATAAAGAATGAGATGCAACTAATATAAGATGCATGTGTCCATATGGAAAAGGTAACCAGAAATAAAACATAGAACCAGGTGTGCTCCTGTCAATGGCCTAGGAAATAGTTCACATATAATAGAAACAAGAATACGAAACAAACAATTGCAAACCAAGAATAGTCTATCATTTAAACAATCATTTACAGTTCTATGACCATGAATTTAGACAAATATTCCCTGAAGAACCGAAACAATAATGCAACAAGCATACATGAGAATAGTCTACAATACGAAGTACATTCTTACACAACCTAAGTGTTGAGGAAACGCAAAGGAGTAGTCCACAATACATCTAACAGGACGATCAGAGTTCACTAGAAAATAGCTTAGCAGAACCTACTTCTCCTCATTAAAAGTTTCAGTAATAGTACATGAAAGCTCCAAGAGCCAAAATCCCCTTCCTTGGATACCATACCTATATTTATTGATATTCAACTCGACTCTTGGCCTTCCGCCTTTCCCCTATGTCCTTTTGTTTACAATTTTTTTTCCTTATCCCCTTTGTAATGATGAGAGAACAAGGACAACATAAATGTTTATGATTTATGTATAATATGAAGTTACATTTCGAATTTGTCCTTTAGTTTTAGTGGGCCATCATAGATATTGGCCACAGTGCGCCTTAGCCACCATGAAGATTGTTCTGGATATGGGAAACTGTGTGTTCTCTAAGTTTGATAGTAGATCATCATGGTGTTCAGAGTTCCTCTTCAGTCATTTGAGTTTGATTCCATTTCGTTGCTCCTTTGCTGTTGCAACAGTTGTTGTTGTCGCTCTATCGTTCTTGGTTGTAGATCATAATTGCAAGGGTACTACTGCACAGTAAAAGGATGGCATTGATGCATGGAAGTCATTCCTTGAATAGTTCTTGCCAAAAATTGCTGGTGAAAGTTGGGTCGCGATCAGAAACAATAGAATGTGACATGCCATCAAGCTTGAAGACCTGATCTATGAAAAGTTGAGCCATTGTGGATGTTGTAAATGGGTGTTGAAGAGCACATAAATGAGAATACTTGGAAAGGTGATGAACTACTACCATGATGACTGATTTATTACCCAATTTAGGTAAGCTTGTAATAAAATCCATAGAGATATCCCTCCAAATAGCAGGTGGAATCGGAAGTGGTTGCAGTGTGCCCGGAGATTTGATTGTTTCTCCCTTGTTGCATTGACACACATCACATTCAGCCACAAAATTATGAATGTCTTGTTTCATACCATCCTAGAAAAAAGAGCATTTGACCCTGTCACAGGTTTTGGTAAACCCTGAGTGCCCAATTGTGGGTGTAGCATGAATCTCAAAAAGCACCGTGGATTTAAGTTTTGATTGTTTACTTAAATACAAACTACCTTTGTATCGAATCTCATCATGGAGCCATGAGTACCCTGGGGAAACTGGAGAATTGGACTGCAATTATTGTATCAGATGCGAACTTTTGGGATCATGTAGCCATTCCTGGCGAATTGCTTGGAGCCAATCTGGTACAATGAAGGAGAGAGAAAAAAGGGAGCCTTCATCTTCATATTTTTGGGAAAGTGCATCGGCCACCAAATTGTCTTTGCCTTTCTTGTAAATGATCTCATAATCATATCCAAATAGCTTAGTCACACGTTTTTGTTACTTTGGGGAGGAAATGTGTTGTTCCAAAAAATACTTGAGGCTTTGATGGTCTGTCTTAATTTGGAATCATTTCCCCAATAGATAAGGGAAAAACAAATCAACGGCATGCAGAATAGCCAAAATTTCCTTTTCATAGATTGATTTGCCAAAATTTCATTCAAACAATTGTTTGTTGGTAAAGGCCAAAGGCTGACCCTCTTGCATAAGGACAGTGCCAATACCTTTCCCTGAAGCATCACATTCTAGGAAAAAGGTCTTTGTGAAATTAGGAAGGGCCAGGATTGGAGTGGTGCACATGGCCATCTTCAAGGTTTGAAAATCCTAAGCAGTTGTTGGGGTCCAAGTGAAAGAATTATTTTTAAGGAGTGTCGTGAGAGGTGTCGCAATCTTTCCATAATTCTTAACAAACTTAAGATAATAACCTGTTAGGCCCAGAAATCCTCGCAAGCTTTTGAGAGTCTTTGGGTGAGGCCAATCTTGCATAGCTTCAATCTTTTTAGGATCCACCCTAACATCATTCTTGCCAACAAAATGTCCCAAGTACTCGACTTCAGAGGTGCCAAAAGCACATTTAGATTGTTTAAGGAAAAGTTGGTGCTAAGAGAGTAGATGGAGAACTCAGTCCACATGAGCAAGGTGGTATGTCCAGGTTTTGCTATAGATGAGGATATCATCAAAGAAAACTAAGACAAAATGACGGATAAAGGGGTGAAAGACGTGATTCATGAGGCTTTAGAAGGTGGAGGGGGCATTACACAATCCAAAGGGCATGACCAAAAACTCATAGTGGCCCTCATGAGTTCTAAAGGCAGTCTTAGGAATGTCTGCCTCTTTCATATGGATCTGGTGGTAGCCAAAACGAAGATCAAGTTTAGTAAAGAACTAGGCGCCACTCTATTCATCCAAGAGGTCATCAATTACAGTAATGGGAAATTTATCTTTAATGGGGAGTTTTTTTAGGGCGTGGAATTCAGGACACATGCACCAAGAACCTTCTTTCTTCAGGACCGTGACCATAGGAGAAGAGTAGGGGCTCATACTAGGGCGGATAATGCCTGCATTGAGCAGTTCTTGAACCATTTTCTCAATTTCATTTTTTTGGGAAAAGGGGTGACGATAGGGATGGATATTGGGAGGGAGGCTTCCTGGTATAAGGGGAATGAAATGATCATGAACACCACGGGAAGGAGAGAGTCCCTGGGGAGTGGAAAAGACCACTTGATGTTTAGAGAGGATGGATTGGAGGTCTTGCATCACAAAGGGTGTCTCAGTTGCCTATATGGCATGGAGTTGGGCAATAACGCGAAAATGACCTTTTTTAGAAGCTTTTCCATGTGATGGGAACTAATGATCTCTGGCGAACTGGTGGTGATGCCTTGGAACTTATATTTTTGGCCCTCCTGGTCGAATTTCATGGTTAATTCCTTGAAATCCATGAAAATGGGACCCAAATTCCTTGGCCAGACTACACCCAACACAATGTCACAACCGCCCATGTCGATAGCAAACATATAAGATTTCAGGTGGTAGTCACCAATTTGGAAACGCACATTTTCACAATGCCCTTCACATTTCATGGAGCCACCATTGGCAATCATGATTTGGAAATTATTGACTGCATGGATATAGAAATGAGTTTCTTGGGAAATGCGGCGATGAATAAAATTATGGGTGTTGCCACTATCAACCATAATGATGACCTTCCTATGCTTGATGTAACCAATTAGCTTGAGGGTTTGGCGAGCAAAGAAACCAGTGAGATCATTCAGGGAAATGACCGGTTCTACTTCGGGAGGGTTTGAGGGAGAGGTCATGTCTGTGGTTTCAGGTGACTCAAACACAAGGGGAGTTTCAACATCCTCTTCCGAAACATCCTCCGAGATGGCCATAAAAAGCTTATGTTCCTTACACTTGTGGCCCGGAAAATATTTGTCATCACAATTATAACAAAGGCCTTTGAGTTGGCATTCATCCATTTTAGCTCTAGTCAATTTTTGGATCTTTAGTGGAGCAGAGGGATTAGTGGGATTTACTAGCTTAGTGCGAGGAATAAAGGAGGGTTTCTGGTTTTGAGAAGATACAACCTTTTGTTCTTCTTTATCTCTTTTAGTAGCCTCCACCCAACTCTGAGGCCGAGCCATGAGGACATGGGCATGAATCTCATCCTTGAGGCCACTGATAAAACATTCTCAGAAAAAGGCATCAGACATGCCCTCTATCCGAAAAGTCAAGCGCTCAAAAGCAGCTATAAAGTCTTCCATTGTTCCAGATTGTTTCAACTTTGTCAAACATCCTAAATGGTTGGTGTTAGTGTCAAAGCGTTCATAAAGCTCTGCGACAAAGTGTGTCCAAGAAATATACCCTTGACAGGAAGTTTTTCTCCATTGCCACCATTGCCAACGTTCTTTATCTAGATGGAGAGAATCATACCGAAGTTTGTCCAAGTCATCTGTAATGTCATATAAAGAGAAATAATGTTCCATTTGGGTTATCCAACCAATGGGATTCGAGCCATCAAATTTGGTCACATCCACCCCCGGAAGGCGTAGGTCACGCTGAAAGTGATGGGGCTGAAAATTATGGGAATGAGAGGAAGTTTCAGCATTGGTATGTGGGGGTGGGTCAGATAAAGGGTTGTCTGCAAGGATGTCCAGCTTGGTGCAGATCATCGAGACGATAGATTCAAGCTGGGTAGTCATGTCTTGTTTGAGTTCCCCGATTGAGGCGGCGATGGAGGATTGCATGGTTGTATTGATGGCTGCAACATTCGCACTGAGTTGTTTCACTTCTTGTTGGGTCTCTGTGAAATTAGATTGCAAGGTATTGAAGCGAGCTTCCAAGTCTTGGCTACAGGTATGGGCCATGATGACGAGGGAACCGAAACGGGGCAGGTGGGGTCAAAAAAATTTCTAAAAAATGATATGTATGAATGTGATAAGGGCAAAGAGATAAATCCAATGGAATAGGTCTCAAATAATGGTGAAAAATTTTCCAAACCTTTTTTTTTTTGTCAACACCTGCGGAGTTATACTCTGGTCTGAAGAATACTGCAGTGATAAAATGCCCAAATGTTTAACCAGGAATAAATGTGTAGTGATTTGGCAACCCGAAAACAGCTGCGTGGCAATAGATCTTGTATGTTTTAATTTTTTTTTGTTTCCGTCCCCAAGGGTTAGGTATTTAAGGGTTCTACAGACAAGGGTTTTCCTTATGCTATAGCTCTTTGATATACGTGCGGGGTCCAACAGTATTACTCGGCCCAATATCTCAGGGCACTAACTAAGGAGGCTAGACCGTGCCCTTAATTGTACTACCCGACTACCCAAGTACTAGAGAGTATCTTTATGAGTGTTGTTCTCGGTGGAACTATAGCAGTCAGGCGACCGATCGGTTTATCTAAAGAGGGTTTCAGGAAACCTAGGCCGATCCGTACATAGGTGTTGTCTGATGTGCTACCACTTGAAGGGGTACCAACAAGGGTTACAAGGGTGGCCAATAGATGTACGCTTAAGAACCACTTGTATTTCCTATGTGTATGAATCCCTCAACCGCGGGTTTATGCGCATAACGAGAGATCTATGTGGCTTAAAGACGTTGGAATACGTCTCTACACTGGAAAAAATTTAACCCACAATTTTCTGCCAAGGAAAGTGCTCTGATACCACTTGTAATATTCCAGATATAAAAGTATGCAGAACAGAAATAAAATGCTAGAAATGGCAGATGAACAACAATATAACCAAAATAACACCACAATAATATTGAAATGATAAAAGAATAGCACCAGAAAGAGCACTTCGATTACTGGGAGAAATGTTCACGGGCCTCTTCGAGGGGGCAACCTCCAGTCGAGCAGAGCTCTATTATAATAATATCCAAACTAGGGTTCTCATACCCTTGACTCCTATTTATACTAAATATGTCTATCAAGAGAACCATCTAGAGGAAGATCCTTATAGAAGCAGAAGCTTCTATTAGGTATTCTTACATTCGATTTATTCTACCTTATTGCAAGGCCTTATTAATATTGACCTTTATTACATTGGAATACATTGTTCTACCTACGTAAGGGGTTAGGTCCCTAACAGCCCATACGAATTTCCTCTCATTTTGCTTGCTATCTTGACTTACACACTTCCCCCAAGTTGATTTCACTTAGCCCCTATGCTCCCAATAACTATGGGATGTGACTTCTCACACCCACCCTCTTACATGCATTCAATGATTGGCTTTGGGGACACTCAATCAAAAAATTAGAAGTTTCATATAATAATAGAAATTTTAGGAAGTGGGTTGAATTAATAGACATGGGTAATTCCCCCTTGGAACCCTCTTAGAAATTCTCTTAGACCCTCCACTCTCTTTTGGATTAATTCATCCCCCATATCTATCCATGTCCCCCAACACCTGGCATCACATTTTATTATTGAAATTCATAAATACGATTTGCATATACATCGCTTGGTCGTGGCCACACATTATATCTACATTAAGAATTAATTAAAAATGGGGATTATAGTGGGGATGTTACA
Source organism: Picea engelmannii (assembly GCA_009831015.1). Lineage (NCBI taxonomy): Eukaryota > Viridiplantae > Streptophyta > Pinopsida > Pinales > Pinaceae > Picea > Picea engelmannii. The sequence continues at coordinate 534,185 of ML777902.1, read as the reverse complement.
TTCCCTCTCCCCTACAATTGTGTGCCTTCCTCGGTGCACACTATGTCGATATACATGCATAAATTTACATCATATTACTAAGAAATAAAAATTCTACAATTTTACAACTCCAACAGCAGCTCCAACCAAAATCTCATCTTCCTCTCAATCCGTTGACCCAAGGAATTTACCCCCTTCACTGCTCTCAATCCATCAGGTTGTACCATTCATTTGTCAGGTCCCCCAGTGTAGGTTGGCTAGGACTCTGAGATGTGATTCTGGAACTCTAGCTGCTCAAAATGGAGTCTTGCATTCTTATATTATGTTTTCTTCAAAATTGACAAAAATGTGTGGGTATGCCTCCCGTGTGTTTTCTTTGTGCTCTCGTTTAGAATTTTCAAGATCGTAGCAGGTCCATTGAACCTTTACCATCCCTGTGGTTTTTTTCCTGAGCACATTGACTTTCCGATCCAGGATGCGTACTAGTTCCACCCAGAAACACCCTCCGTGTTCCACCTGGATCATGGTCCAATCAATTATGTGGTAAGGTTCAGGAACATATTTATTTAATAATGACACATGAAATACATTATGCACTCTCATGGATGCATGCAACTAGCCCTATCTTTTCTAAGATTTCAAAAGGTCCACAATATCTTGTTGCCAACTTTGGGTAGCTTCCTAATCTTTGCGAACTTCTATTTTCCTTCACTTTTAAAAATATATGTTCACCAACTTTAAAATCTCTAAAATCTTTATTCTTGTCTGCATAGTTTTTTTCCCGTCCTGGGCAGCCTTTAAATTCTTTTTGATCTTTTCCATTTTCTCTTCCATTTCCTTCAACAAACCTGGCCCAATAATTGTTTTTTTTCTATTGGATTATCCCAACTCATTGGTGTGTCACATTTCCTACCATACAATTGCTCAAATGGACTCATTTTTAATGAGGCATGATACTCATTATTGTAAGCAAACTCAACTAAATCAATATAATCTTCCCACTCTGATGGTTGGTCCATCACATACATTTTAAGCATGTCCTCAATTATTCTATTAGTCCTCTTTGTTTTCTCATCTAACTCTAGGTGATACGTTGTACTAAGATTTAAATTCATCCCAAAGCCTTTGAATAAACCCTTCTAAAGATTGGATGTAAACTTGGGATCTATGTCTGAAACAATTTCCTTAGGCACTCCATGAAACCTAGCAACTTATTTCATGTAGATCTTTGCATTATTTGTAACTACCTTGTCTGTAGTCTTCACATGAATAAAATGTGTTGCCTTAGTTAATTTATCCACCACCACCATGATGGAATCATGTTGCTTCATTTTTTTGGGCATCTTTGTAATAAAATCAACTATAACTACTTCCCACTTCCATTCTGGAATGGGAAATGGTTGCAACATCCCATCTAGATGTCTATATTCGGTCTTCACATTCTAGCACTCTAGACACCTGGATATATAATTAGTTGCTTCTTTCCTGGCCAAAAGTATTGGTTTCTGACAACTGCAATTGTTTTATGATATCCTGGGTGCCCAACGTATGAAACATTGTGCATTTCCCTCAGCACTGTATTTTTCATCTTACTGGAATTTGTCACATATATTTTACCTCTATATGTGAGCATTCCATCCTCTTGCAGCTTGTTGACGTGGGAAAAATTCCCTTTGTCAACAGTGGGGGTTACCCCCAGTAAGAAGTCCCAATTAAACCTATCCCTATTTGGAATAGGGAACCCATCTGAATTCTAGTCCGTCAGCCATTTTTGGTTTGGGGTTTACTGGTTGTAGCCCAGTCCACCAATGAAAATTTCTAATATAAAGAATGAGATGCAACTAATCTAAGATGCATGCGTCTAGATGGAAAAGGTAACCAGAAATAAAACATAGAACTGGGCATGCTCTTGTCAATGGCCCAAGAAACAATTCACATATAATAGAAACAAGAATATGAAATAAACAATTGCAAACCAAGAATACTCTATCATTTAAACAATCATTTACAGTTCTATGCCCACGAATTTAGACAAATATTCCCTGAAGAACCGAAACAATAATGCAACAAACATACATGAGAATAGTCTACAATACGAAGTACATTCTTACACAACCTAAGTGTTGAGGAAACACAAAGGAGTAGTCCATAATACGTCCAACACGATGATCAGAGTTCTCTAGAAAATAGCTTAGCCAAACCTACCTCTCCTCATTAACAGTTTCAGTAATAGTACATGAAAGCTCCAAGATCCAAAATCCCCTTCCTTGGATACCATACCTATATTAATTGATATTCAACTCGACTCTTGGCCTTCTACCTCCCCACTATTTCCTTTTGTTTACATTTTTTGTTTCCGTATCCCCTTTGTAATGATGAGAGAACAAGGACAACATAAATATTTATGATTTCATGTATAATATGAAGTTACATTTCGAATGTGTCCTTTAGTTTTAGTGGGCCATCATAGATATTGGTCATAGTGCGCCTCACCCACCATGAAGATTGGTCTGGATAAGGGAAACTTTGTGTTCTCTAAGTTTGATAGTAAATCATCATGGTGTTTAGACTTCATCTTAAGTCATTTGAGTTTGATTCCATTTCGTTGCTCCTTTGTTGTTGCGACAGTTGTTGTTTTTGTTGTTGCTCTATCGTTCTTGGTTGTATATCGTAATTGTAAGGGTACTACTGCACATTGAAAGGATTGCCTTGATGCGTGGCAATCATTCCTTCATGGTTTGCTTCCCTCACACGTTGTCTATCCAGGTTGTTGAATATGACCTTCTTTTAGTATGGGTACCTGGCACCATTCAACATGCAATAGATGAGTGACCATAGAATAACCTCAAAATAAACTATCAGGACGGTGCATTTGAAACTATAGAACTAAAAAATTAACTAAGTGAGAGTTCGCATATGCTTCCCTGAGTTCAGTTCCTGGTTCCTCTACTCTTAGTCGAGGTATTATGTTCTTTGGGGCTCTTGACCATGTGCTAGATATTAATCTTGCAACATATGAACAATTGGTGAGGAATTTCTCAAATCATATAATTTTGAAGTTGTATATCTCAGAAATACATTTCCAACAGTATAAGGAACGCACGAAACGGGTATCGAAGTCAAAAACTATGGCCAAAATACAAAAGACGGTTTGGTAAGGTCATGTCCCTATATTGGTAATAAAAACATGAACTCATGTATTGACAAGGAAAGCACAAACTCTTGTATCGACAAGAAAGAATGAACTACTCAAGTATGTATCGGTGAAGATCAAGTGATTAGCTTCGGTGTTGGGTGTATCGACAAGGAATGAGTAATTTCCTTTGTTGGTGAGCTGATGGTTGAGACAAGTCGTAAAGCATTGGAGAAGCGTCAATGGCATCACATTGCATGAACTCACAAGTGATCGTTGCAATATCAGGGTTTATTTCATGTTTTCATGGCGTGGGTGTGTTGTTTTCGGGCTTTGAGCAAGTCATTACACATTGGTTTCAGCTTCGAGTGGCACCTGATTCGACTTCGATTTTGGTTGAGGTTGTGACACATTTTATGTTTGAAGAATTATTAAAATAATGAAATGTTTAAAAAAAAAAATTAAAAAGGCTTAAGGAGGAGTTAATTCTAAAATAATAAAAGTGTTAAATATTATATTTAAAAAGGTGGGGTGGTAGCCCCACCCTTTCACTCCACCTCACAGAGTAAACGCTTATTCTATTATTAAAAAGGTTTTAAAATGGCATAAGGGGAAGGGGAAGGGGGTGGCATGCCACACCCCCTACCTACCATACTCCATGAACCAAAGATGAGGGGGAAGTCGTGGGCCATGCCCCACTCCCTTCCTCCACCTTACCAAATAACTAACTAATCAACGCGTGCATGACTTGTCAAGGTTGGAACTTACCTAGCACCAGCCTCCATGTTCTCATGGTCTATAGGTGTGTCAACGCTAATGCTCTCATTGTTGTCGGGTGTGTCAGTGCTAATGCTCTCATATCCTCTGGTTATATCGACACTCATGTTAACATCACTTCCGTTTTGCATCAACGCTCATGTTCTCATGGATTTCGATTTGCATTTAGTTTGTTTGAGTTGACTTGTCATGGGAAAATGGGGGGGTTTACATGCAAGTTATAACATAATATAATGAAAATGGAGGATAATTTGGATTGTGGCCCCCTCCCTTCCACGTTTCCAACATCAACTAACCACAAACGTAACCCCCTTGATTGATAAAAAAAAAATGCCTCTTTTAAATATTGAATTTGAGGTTTGTTAAACACCATTAAAAATTAATTTAAGTTTCATTTGAAGGTATAATAGGAATTTTTTAATGTGTTTTAACATTTTTAAAAATAATTTCCTTTTTAAATGTTTTTAAGCAGTTTTCAAGCAAAAAAATAAAAATATGCAGTTGGGTGTGAAGTAAAGAAATGTTAATCGTTGTTTGGTCATCATTGGAGGGGATTTTGATGCTGCCCAACATGATTTAAAGGTTCATAACTTGTTCATACAACGTCTGATTGGAGTGCTATTTTTTGCGACGTGAAGAGCATGGAGAGACGCTTTCAACAAGACAAATTAATGTGTCATTCAAACATTCCATAGATGTCATGGCTAACAAGGCTATTTTGGGCTATAAATTATTGACGGTTGTTTTGGCATTTTCGGCCTCGGATTTTGAATCCATCAGTTATGCTGGAATCATAATTGCGTAAATCATATAGTTGGTATGCTTTGGGGATGAAAAATACACTTTGACGAATGCCTAAAAATTGCGAGCAAATGCATCTTTTAATGAAATTTTGGGTCCCATTCTTGTTGTTGCTTTGCCCGAATTTAGTTATGTGAGTTCATGTGTTATCTGTGTTATACAGGCTCTTGATTCATCCATTGGCGTTGGGGTCATCTGTTATTGGCTCAGAAATCTAAATCCGTGAAAACAACCAACTGATGTTTGGAGCACTTTAACATTATTTAGGAGCTAGGAGGACTAATTTTCGTCTAAGATGCAATTTAGAGCCAGCGTAAGTCATACAGATGTTTTAGTTAACCCACCTGACAATAGACAACACTTTCATGATCATGGTTAGTCATAAAATCAAGCAGCGTAAAGTAAACAAGTTGGTATGGTATGCGTAATGAAAGCTACTGGAGACACAAACAAACTTGCACAAATTATGACAATACTCAACTACAACTGCAACATAATTTAGATTAAGCGAGGTATGCATCATTCATCAGTTATCCAGTCACGCATGAAATGCTTAATCAACGGAAACAATAGAAACCTGACTGACGGGTGTAGAGAGAAGGATCCAAGCCGGGGGAGAATAGGATAGGTCTCAAGATGATGGCATGTCTTGCTGACAGGGTCCATGTTGGTGATAGAAAGAAGATCCATGTCGATAAGCTCAGTGTCGATGAGTGGGCGACAATTTTTTGCTAGCGTATTGACGACAAAAGAGGGAAACTTGTCAACAAGCAATGCATCGGAGAGAGAGAGAGAGAGAGAGAGAGAGAGAGAGAGAGAGAGAGAGAGAGATGAACCTTGTCGATACATTGTGTATCAGAGAGACAGGAAGGAACTCTGCCAATATGTGATGTATCGAGGAAGATGAGATGAACATCATTGATACATTGTGTATTGACAAATTTGAGGGTAAGTACGTCGGTGTAAGGTTGTGTGTGTCAGTGAAAATTATCTAAACATATCTAGTGTATTGGCATTGATCACATGAACGTTGTTGGTGATAAAGCTTTGTGTGTAGGTGAAGTTCAGCAAAAGCTCGCCAGTGTATCAGTGATTGATGAAAGATCGACCATGGGTGTATCCGGGGTCAAGGACTGATGGTGTCGATGTATCGGCGAGGAAATCACTAACTCATCAATGTTGATCATATTGGTGGAGGAAGAAGGATGTTCACCGATAGGCTATGTATCAATGAAGAAAGAGGGAACTCGTCGATATTGTGTATCGACAAGTCAAATTGATATAAGAATCATTGCAAATGGTAAAGTCCAGAGAGTGGGAAGAGAGACTTGAGCTTTTCCATTTTCATGAGAGAGTCTGGGAGTCTTTCCAGTAGAAAAGTTTTGTGAGGGGGATGATTTCTTCTCTTAGGGAAAAATAAAAAGAATAAATTAGGGAGGGTGTTGTGCAGGCACAACAAATGGAGACACATTGGGCGAAGCCAAAATCTCTGATAATATTCCCTAACTTATAAGCAAAAATGTAGAGGTTCATATAATTACGTTTAAGATTAAAAATTCTAAAATTAATGTGCAAAAGTTACCTCAAAGATTCCATTGTGGTGGGATCACTAGTGACACTTGCATGCTAGCTAGTAGAGCTTATCTGTTGTAAATAGAGGATGAATGATGGTGACATTTATTTCCTTCAACTTCATCGACAATTCAGGTTGGCATCTATGTCATGGGGATGATATAGGTTTGGGATATAGAAATATTTTCACCAAGTGCATATATATATATATATATATATCTCATAGGTGTTTCTCCATTTCCCACGAGTGTCCATAGCCCCATTGGAATCACCACGGTGTAGCTTCTTAGACTTCAGCCTTCTAAACTTTGACACTTCACCTTTCACGCGAGTAGTTGCTTAGTGTGTGGATGGTTCCCCCGTTACATGGGATCTTCTCACCAGCCAACATGCAAGAATTAACATTGATTAACCACTCTGTTAAGTCATGGTTTGATTCATGTCACAATATTCCAAAAACAAATTAATCCATGTTCAAATAGAGACCTCTAGTTCAGCTCATGAGCTAGGAAAGAGATGCAAGTTGATTTGAGCCTGTTTCCAGTGCAATGGTGTTTCCTGTCAAATACAAAAGGGGGTGAGATGTCTTGTATGTCATCAAAAATAATCAGGAAATTTAAGACAAATAGAAGTTAGAGAATGAAATTCCTCCATGGAAAAATATGATGAGGAATGAACGAGAGCATTCATATTCAGAAATAGAAGACAAGGTTAGCACAAAACCTGCTACAACTGAAAAACGAAACTTTGGATAAATGACGATCAAAAATATGCAGTTAGAAAAGAAAAACAAATTGAAAAAGAGATCATGAATGTAAGTGTTTCCAACATCTTTAAAATGTTTATGTATCCTAACACAACAAGTAGTTGGTAGCCTCTTAAAAATACTAATCAATGTGAAAGCTTATATGTGTATTATTTCATTTAGATGGGATTTGGTGCTAGCGTTGGCTGAGAATTGTATCTCTCATCATGATTTTCTAAAAACAATCAGCTCATCATTGCATCCTTGTGCTTTAGGGAGTAAGTATTTGAAAGAGTTTCTACTTGTTGTCCACCAGATTACTTTGCTCAAGTTGTATAGGATCTTCACTCACTCTCTACCTCTTCCAATTCTAAAACTTATCCTACAACGTAACATGTTCATATATTTACTAGTTCAAATCAAAGTGTGATACCAACTACACACTTGTACCTACATAGACAAACCATTCAGGGTATCAAGTTGATTTCAACCCAATATTTTCATAAATGAAATCATTTAAGAAGATCATGTGTGGGGAATTGAGAATAGAATCCAAAATCAGATTTGTGAATAAACTTCCCAGGAAACATGTCTCATGATCATGTCAAATTTTATGAATCCATTTTTCTTCCTCAAGTCGTGTCCTTCTCTTCAAGAGAGCACAAACTTCCATGAGAAGGACCTGCACACAGGAGAAAAACACATTTCACCAATTAAGAGTAGTGACCAATTATATGAATTGCTTTATTATCCAATTTTGAACATAATTATTTGACCAGTTAGAAAATATGACTAAAAGAAATGTCAAATAAGATAACTCCCTCTGGAAAGATCACATTCGTGGAGATATCATAGCATAAACAATTCCTAAAGTTTGTATCAGGGTGGCATGGGACATTAAATAAAAATAATAATGCTTTTGAAAACAAGGAACCATACATGTTGGCATGCAGGAATTCAAATCTTAAATCTTACCAGTTTCATGTTGCCAAAGTCCCGGTAGAAAGGTGAATCCAACTACCTTGAACGTTC
>ML777902.1:491999-515626 GCA_009831015.1 Picea engelmannii | reverse complement strand
GTAATGCTATTTCCCTACTGAAAAATGTTCATCAAATTATTGTCTTCAACACTCCTTCAATTGTTACCTCCTTGAAACCAGATTGTAGATCATGTATGGTGTGGTTTGAACAGGTTCAATATCTGAAATTGAGGTAGGTTTCCACATCATAAATGTGCATAGAAATGAAAGAGTAAGGCTATGTGTAACATTTCTCTTCTCGAAACCCTTGAGCATGGGATTTGTAGATCAACCAGTGTACTTATCCAAGTGAATGTCTAGCTTGTTGTATGGTCCATGTTTTGTGTGCTTAGTTGAGTGTTGAAATACTATTCGCGATGAGCATTCCCAAAAATTGTAGACCAATGCCTTGAATATTTCCATTGGGAGTTTAGTGACTTGGCTCAGATGTATCTATCATTCAACAGTTGAAAATTCCAAAAGAAACAAAGACATCATGATGTAAAACCCCCAATGAAATCAAGATGAAGGAAACTAGACCAATGAACTTCATGCGCAAATCAAAATAATACCATATCAGGATAGAACCAAAGAAAACTGATCAATTAGTCCAAGTCAATATATTGCATCTGAGTTTTCGAAGAGCATAGAAATAGCATGGGAAATCCGATCAAGGAGGTTAAATCTGAGTCAAGGAGCTTCAAAGGACACAGCTTCAAACTTCAATAGGCATTAAAACATTGTATGTCAACATACCCAAGTCATTAAAGTAAGGCTTTTGATTTGAAAAACACTATGTTTGACCCTCATAATGGACAATGCATGATGATAAAATGACAGATTTCATTAAATTCAAGATCGTGGGACTAAGGGAAAGATATCTATCATGTCACCCGAGCTAATAGGAAGAGTATTTGTCCTTAAAATTCAAACTTGGGAGCTCATAATGAAAAACATAGCATTAAAGTGTTTGTGTGTATGTGCTCTATAACCCTCATTGTTTTCAAGACACTCAAAATAGTGAAAGGGAAACTGAAATTTGACGATCTGTTACTAGGGGTACATGCTAGAGATGAAATACATTATTTCTCTTCCCAATAAATGAAAACATATTTTATGGTTGGGAAAGGAATACATGTACCGAAGGTCTTAGGCACAAACTCTTGATATAGCAACAAACACTTTGATCATTATACTCAATAAATACCATTATGAAAGAGTTAAAGTACATAGATCACAATCTGCTATAAGATTTTGAATTTTCTGAACAAATCAATGAACTGCATTTTACATTATTGAAATCAGCTCCATATGAAGGGTTTAAGTCTATAAAAAGACATACTTGTTGAGAAGGTTTCTAATAGATTTTAACTCACCTGTATTTTTCCTTAAAATTCAAACTTGGGAGCTCGTAATGCAAAATATAATATTAAAGTGTTTGTGTGTATGTGCTCTATAACCCTAATTATTTTCAAGACACTCAAAAAAATTAAAGGGGCACTCAAAAAAATGAAAGGGAAACTGAAATTTGACGATTTGTTACTAGGGGTACATGTTAGAGATGAAATACACTATTTCTCTTCCTAATAAATGAAAACAACTTTTATGGTTGGGAAAGGAATACATGTGTTGAAGGTCTCAATAACAAACTCTTGATAGAGACGCAAATACTTCAATGATTATACTCAACATATATCATTATGAAAGAGTTAAAGTACAAAGATCACAACCTGCTATAAGATTTATAATTTTCAGAAAAAATCAATGATCTGCCTTTTACATTCTTGAAATCAGCTCCACGTGAAGGGTTTAAGTCTCTAAAAAGACATACATATTAAGAAAGTTTGTAACATATTTTATCTCACCAGTATTTGTTCTGAGAACCAAGAGAATGGACCCATGATACTGCAACATTGATCAGTTGGTCCAGAAGCTTTTGCAAGAAACATAGCCATCAAAATATTGGTCAATAAGGCTTGCACAACCATTATGGATTATGAACAACAAGGCTATGAATAGACAATATGATTCCTTCCCAAGGCCTTAGCGACATTTATCCAATGCAGTCATTGAAGGAACTTGATTATGTCTAGTGGAAATATTTCAACCAATATTCCTCCAACCAGGTTTCCATATTCCCCGAGTTGTAAAGTATTCTACAGCATATGCTTTCAACAACTCAGGATAGTAATTTGTCCACTTGTCAACATTAGAGTGAATTCTACTGGAGAAAATGAATCATTCAGTTGAACTCTCTCAAAGGATTATACACATGGTTTCCTCGTGAATAAGAATGAAAACCAAAGTTAAGCCAAACTTAGTTAAATAACCAATTGAAAGGCATCAAGTGAAAAGAATAAATCTTTTATGAAAAAAATAGACTAAGACTAAATCAATCCATCTTGAGCTACAAACTGAATTAATAACATATGGTGGATTTTATTAAAGAAAACAAGACAAACCAAAATCTACGCTACACAAATGAGAATGGAAGAAAACATCTAAACTATGCAAGTAGAAAAGAAGAAAAATAACTATGCTACTCCTATTCCTAGTATATCCTACACTGGATGAAAAAGGCCTAAGAGAAAGCATAGTGACAATGAAGCCAATCAAGTAACTCCAAACCTACAAACACATGTTCATCAAAATTCAATTGCAGAAAATGTAGTAGTGAGGGAATAAAGATATGAAGGACGGGTTCAAGCAAATATCTACCTAATATGTTAAATTTGGAAGCATTATTCTTTATGGGAAACATAGACATGTAGGATTCCTCCAACCAATATTCAATTCCATCATAAAATTTACACTGACCACCATAGGACTGTTGGAAGAAAACCAAAAACAAGTGACATACCAGATGAGACCCGCAAATGAAATTTTCTTGCAATGTATCTGGTGGGAGAGTCTCAGTATAGATGGTATCATTCATCCCAGAGGTCAAATTAAGATAATGAGAACCTGACATAACCATTGGTCGAAACCAAAGTGCCTCGTTATCCCACCAAGTCTCCATGGGCCCACATTTTACATAACCCACATGCTAGGAGGGGAAAAGAGATCTGCTAGTTTGAGGGAAAAATTGAGCAAAAGATGACTTCAATCCCTCTCCTATAACATCATCAAAATCATGTGAGGAGTGTTGGAGTATTGAGATAGAATCCAATTAAAAGTGATGCATCTTCCCTCGAAGATTGAATATGATTCTGAAGCATATTTAGGTGATAGTGTTTCTTGGATCAGCTCAATATTTGCTCATCCTTGCATGGTTATGGGTTGTACAATTGATATGAATTCTTCATGGGGATATGAAAAATCAGTATGCTCTGCATACCTTAAATTTTCTATGACTAACATCTGCACGTTGAGATCATAAATTTTAGATTGAAAAGGATCAATAAATGATATATTAGTGCTCACGTTTACTTTCGAAACAGAAAAATATTCATCGAAAGCAGGGTTATCGTGATCAAATTATGACTCAACATGTTCCATAAATTCAAATTGTGAAGGACTTTCAATATTTTGCATTATGGATGGATTGTCATTAAGAATTAGTCTTTGATCAATCAAAGCTGGGAAATCTTGTTGTTCTGGTTTATCATTCAATGTTCCATTGTAAGAAAAGTGTGAAGACTATACTGCATGATAAACAGGTGGGTGTTCATGCAGGTTTTTATCATCAAACAAATTCCTATAAAGAGAATGAGCATCTTCGAATTTTGAAAATGACGAGAGTTCCTCGATGAGAGATGTGTTACAAACCAAAACATATTCATGATTTTCTAAAGGGGGGACGATAGATGGTTCAAACTCCGGGTCTAAGGGGTTTAATATTTCTAGTAAAGATTTTTCCATAGCTATGATAGAGTGTTGATTAGAGATTGTGTATCCCCTATCCTTCATTATTAGATCTGACTCTTGTGAATGAGATATAATTTGATTATACAGATTGTACTCTTTAGGAATAGAGATGAGATATGAAAACCAATCAAATATTTCTTGGTCTGAGGGTTTTTCGCGTTCAGAGAATCTACAATAAGTTCGCATGAATTTTAGAAAGAAATCATCCATAGATTCATTTTCGATCCTATGGACTTCTGCAAGTTCATTAAAGTCATCATAAACATAAACTACATTAGTAACAATAAATATTTGCATGAATTGTTTCTAGATATGTATAGATTTCACTGTCAATGTCTTGAACCAGGATTTAATCCGTCCTTCAAATGTGGGGATAAATAATTGACAGATTTCATTGTCCCAAACAATCTTAATATTTTATCGAGTGATGTTAAACTAATTGATATGCTTGAATGCAGAGACATGTCCTTCACCATTGAATTTAGAATTTGAAAAGAGATTAATTATCTCGACTAAGATTTCCCCTGAGGGTCTTAGAAGACTCAAAGGGTCATCCCATACAGAGATACAAAAATGAGCCATGGGATTGTTGAAATAATTTAATGAAATGACTCCACATGGGAAAGTTTGTCATCTAGACTTCCTTCTAGAACCATCTGCGTTGACACGGGAAAAACACCCTTTTCTCAACAATAGGGGTTACCCCAGGTAAGAAGTCCCAATTAGACCTCTCACCATTTGGAATAGAAAACCCATCTAGATTCTAGCCCTGCAACCATTTATGGTTTGGGGTTTATGAGTTGAGGCCTGGTCCACCGATGAAGGTTTCTAATCGAAAGAATGAAATGCAATTAATTTAATATGCATGCAACTAGACGGAAAAGGTAAACAAAAACAAAACATAGAACTAAATGTGCTCTTATCAATGGGTCAGGAAATAGTTCACACATAACAGAAAAAAGAATACAAAATAAACAACTGCAAACCTAGAATAGTCTAGCATTTAAATAATCATTTACAGTTCTATGCCCACGGATTTAGACAAATATTCCCTGGAGAACCGAAATATGAATGCAGCAAACATACATGAGAATAGTCTACAATACGAAGTACATTTTTACAAAACCCGAGTGTTGAGAAAATGCAAAGGAGTAGTCCAGAATATGTCCAACATGAGTATTGGAGTTCTCCAGAAAATATCTTGGCTAAACAAGCTTCTCCTCACTAATTGTTTCAGTAATAGTACATGAAAGCTTCAAGAGCCAAAGCCCCTTCCTTGGATACAATCCCCTTATTTATTGATATTCATCTTGACTCTTAGCCTTCCACCTTCCCCCTGTGACCTTCCATTTACAAATTGTTGTCCATATCCCCTTCGTAATGATGAGAAAACAAGGATAGCATAAATGTTTATGATTTAATGTATAATATGCAGTTACATTTCAAATTTGTCCTTTAGTGTTGGTGGGCCATCATAGATTTTGGCCATAGTGCGCCTCACCCACCATGAAGACTAGTCTGGATTTGGGAAACTCTTTGTTCTCTAAGCTTGATAGTCTATCATCATGGGGTTCAGACTTCCCCTTCAGTAATTTGAGTTTGATTCCATTTCATCACTCCTCTGCTACCACGAAAGTTGTTGTTGTTGTTGCTCTATCATTCTTGGTTGTATCTCACAATTGAAAGGGTATTATTGTACACTAAAAGGATTGCTTTTATGTGTGTCATATGTTCCTTCATGGCTTACTTCCATGACACACTGCCTATCTGGGTTGCTAAATATGACCTTCTTTTAGTATGGGTTTGTGGAACCATTCAACACGCGATAGATGAGTGACCACAGAATAACCTCAAAATAAACTATCAGCACTGCACATTTGAAACTATAGAACTGAAAAATTAACTAAGCGAGAGTTCGCATATGCTTCTCTAAGTTCGGCTCCTAGTTCCTCTACTCTTGGTCAAGGTATTATGTTTTCTGAGGTTGTTGACCATGTGCTAGATATTAATACTAAAAATTACTAACAATTGGTGAGGAATTTATCAAATCATATAACTGTAAAGTTGTATATCTCATAAATACCTTTCCATCGATATAAGGAACAAATGAAACAGGTATCAAAGTCAAAAGTTATGGCCAAAATACAAAAGGCATTTTGGTAGGGTCATGTCCATGTATCGGTAATAAAAACACCAACTCATGTATCGATAAGGAAAGCACAAACTCCTATATCGGAAAGGAAAGCACAAACTAATGCAATGTGTATCAGAAAATATCAAGTGATTAGCTCTGATGTTGGGTGTATCGACAAGGAATGAGTGATTTCCTTCGATGGCGAGTCAATGGTTGAGACAAGTCTTAAAGCATCGGAGAAGCGTCAGTGGAGTCACAATGCATGAACTCGCAAGTGATTGTTGCAATATCAGGGCTTAGTTCATGTTTTTGTGTCATCAGTGTGTTGTGTGTGGACTTGGAGCGAATCATTGCACATTGGTTTCAGTTTCGACGGGCACCTGATTCGACTTCCATTTTGGTTGTGGGTGTGAAAAGTTTTAACGTTCGAAGAATTATTAAAATAATGAAAAGTTTAAAATATGTTTTTTTAAAAAGGGTTAAGGAGGATTTAATTATAAAATAATAAAAGTGTTAAAAATTATATTTAAAAAGAGGGTGGTATGAGCCCCACCCTTTCACTCCACCTCGCAAGAGTAAAGGTTTATTCAATGAATGCATGGTTTATTATTAAGAAGGTTTTAAAATAGTATAAGGGGAAGGGGGTGGCATGCCACATCCCCTCCCTACCATACTCCATGAACCAAATATGATGGGTGACTCATGGACCATGCCCCCACTCCCCTCCTCTACCTTAGAAAACAACTAACCAATCAATGTGTGCAGGACTTGTCAAGGTTCCAACCTACCTAGCATCGGCCTCCATGTTCTCATGGTTTCTGGGTGTGTCGACGCTAATGTTCTCATCATTGTTGGGTGTGTTGGAATTAATTCTCTCATTTCCTCCATGAATATTGGCGCTCATGTTAACATCACTTCCTGTTTGTGTCAACGCTCATGTTCTCATCGATGTTGGGTTTGCATCGATGTTCATGTTCTCATGGGTTATGGTTTACATTTCATTTTTTTGAGTTGACTTGCAATTGAAAAACAGGGGGGTTTACATGCAAGTTATAACATAATATAATGGAAAGGGAGGGGCACATGGATTGTGGCCCCCTCCCTTCCACATTTCCAACATCAATTAACCACAACGTTGATGGATAAAAAAATGTCTCTTTTAAATCTTGAATTTGAGGTCTGTTAAACACCATTAAAAATTAATTTAAGTTTCATTTGAAGGTATAATATGAAATTTTTTAATGTGTTTTAACATTTTTTAAAATATTTTCCTTTTTAAATATTTTTAAGCAGTTTTCAAGCAAAAAATAAAACCATGCAGTTGGGAGTGAAGTAAAGAAATATTAACCGATGTTTGGTCATCCTTGGAGGGGATTTTGGCGTTGCTCAGCATGATTTAAAGGTTCATAACGTGATCATACGATGTCTGATTAGAGTACCTTTTTTTGCGACGTGAAGAGAACGGGGAGACGCTTTCAGTGAGATAACATGATAATGTGTCATTCAAACATTCCAGAGATGTCATGGCTAACGAGGCTAATTTGGGCTAGAAATCCCTAACGGTTGTTTTGGCAATTTCGGGCCTCGGATTTTGTTTCCGTCAATTACATTGGAATAGTAATTGTGTAAATCATACAGTTGGCCTACTTTGGGGACAAAAAATACACTTTGATGAATGCCCAAAAATTGCGAGCAAAGGTATTTTTTAATGAAATTTTGGGTATCATTCTTGTTGTTGCTTTGCCCAAATTTAGTTATGTGAATTCCTATGTTATATGTTTTACACATTCTCTTGATTCATCCATTGTTTTGGGGTCATTTATCAATGGCTCTGAAATCTAAATCCATGACATCAATCAACTGATGTTTGGAGTGCTCTACACTATTTAGGAGTTGGGAGGACCAATTTTCTTCTAAGATGCAATTCAGAGCCAGCGTAATTCCTATAGATGTTGCATTTAACCCACCTAATGATAGATGACACTTTCATGATCATGATTAGTCATAAAATCAATAAGTTTAACGTAAACAAGCTAGTATGGTATGCGCAATGAAAGCTACTTGCGACACAAACAAACTTGTCCAAATTATGGCAATACTCAATTACGACTACAACATAATGTAGATTAAACGAGGTAGACATCGTTCATCAGTTGTCCAGTCGGGCATGAAATGCTTAATCATTGGAAACGATAGAAACCTAATTGACAGGTGCAAAGAGAAGGATCTAAGATGGAGGAGAATAGGAGAGATCTCAAAATGAAGGTGTGTCTTGCTAATAGGGTCGATGGTAGTGAGAGAAAGAAGATCCATGTCGATAGGCTTAGTGTTGGTGAGGAGTCGACAATTTTTTGCAAGCGTATCGGTGACAGAAAATGGAAACGTGTTGACAAGGATTGCATTAGAGAGAGAGAGAGAGAGTTGAACCTCATCAATATATTGTGTATCAGAGAGAAAGGAAGGAACTTTTTCGATATGTGATGCATCGACAAGGATGAGATAAACCTCACTTATACGTCGTGTATTGGCGAAGATGAGACGAAGTTGTTGATGTAAGGTTGTGTGTTTCGGGGAAAATTGTGTGAACATATTTGGTGTACCGGCATTGATCACGTGAACTTCGCTGGTGATAAAGCTTTGTGTGTCAAAAAAATTTAGTGGAAATTCACCAGTGTATCGGCAATTGATGAAAGATCAAACACTAGTGTATCGATAGTGTATCGACAGTCAAGGATTGATGGTGTCGAAGTATTGGCGAGGAAATCACTAACTTTTTTGTGTTGGTTGTATTGGTGGAGGAAGAAGGATGTTTGTCGATACGTTATGTATCGACAAAGAAAGAGGGAACTCATCGGCATTGTGTATCAGTAGGTCGGAGTGATATGAAGAAACACTACAAATGGTAAAGTATGGAGAGTGGGAAGAGAGACTCAAGCTTTGCCATTTGCATGAGAGAGTCTGAGAGGCTTTCCAATAGAATTTTTTTGTAGGGGGGGGAGGGGGGAATATCTTCTCTTAGGGAAAAGGTAAAATAATAAATTAGGGAGGGTGTTGTGTGGGCACAACACGACTCATAATATTCAAATTTTTGCTAAAAATTTCCTTGTTGTAATGTTTCTTTTATTGCCAAATAGTGTTGATCTAAATTTTTTGTTGCAATAATTTTATCTTTCAAATCAATCTTGTACATGTTAATGGTTGCAATATGCATTTCATGTGCTCTCATGTTGAGTGCATCAACCACTTGATTCTCTTTGTCTTTGATGTGCTTAATCTCAAATTCATATTCACTAAGGAATTATAGCCATCTAGTTTGTCTAGAATTTAATGTTGGTTATCTAAACAAATGTTTCAGACCAGAGTGGTTTGTCCTTAGCTCAATTTTTTTCTCCGTGAGGTAATGTCACCACATTTTTAATGCATGAAAAATGGTTGCTAATTCCAAGTCATGTGTAGCATAATTCCTCTCATGCTCTTTTAATTTTCGGGACTCATAGCATACCACATGATATTTCTGTGTGAGGACTCCACCAAGCCCTTCCTTGTGTGCATCAGTGCACACCAAAAAATATTCATTTGAATATGAAATATTCAAGATTGGCACACTTGTCAAGATATCTTTCAGCTACTAAAAGCTCTCTTCACACTTGGAAGTCCATTCATATTTCACTAGATTATTTTGTAAAGAAGTGATTGGGCTTGCAATCTTTGAGAATCCTTTTATGAATATTTGGTAATAACCTGCAAGACCCATGAATGATCTAACCTCTATCACATTATTTAGTGTTGGCCATCCTCTAATGGCCTTTATCTTCTCGATATCAACTACTATCCCTTCTACAGAAATTATATGCCCCAAAAAGTGAATCTTTTTTTATAAAAGATGCACTTACTTAGCTTAGCATACAATTTATGCTCTCTTAAAACTTGCAACCCCATTCTTAAATGTTTCCCATGTTCCTCTTATGACTTAGAGTATATGATTATATCATCTATGAACACAATTACAAATTTGTCTAGGTACTCCCTAAACACTCCATTCATTGGGCACATGAAAACAATTGGGGCATTTGATAATCCAAATGGTACTACCATGAATTCATAATGCTTGTATCTTGTCCTAAATGTTGTTTTGTTGATGTCATCTTCCTTTATCCTTACTTGATGATAACCTAATATCAAGTCAATATTGGAAAATATTTGTGCACCTTTCAGTTGATCGAATAAATCATCAATCCTTGGCAAAGGATATTTGTTCTTTATGGTGACCTTATTTAGTTGTCTGAAATCAATACGCAGCCTTAAGGTTCCATATTTCTTCTTCACGAAAAGAATTGGGGCTCCCCAAGGTGACACACTTGGAAATATATACCCCTTCCTTAACAATTCTTCAAGTTGCATCTGCAACTCTTTCAACTCTATTGTGCCCATTATGTATAGTGTCTTAGACACTGAGGCGGCTCCTGGAACCGAAATCATTAGAGAAATCAATGTCTCTCTTTGGTGGTAGTCTTCAGATTTCCCCCAAAATATATTCAAAACCCCTCAAGACTGGATGGTCTTCAATACTTGCCACTTTATCTTCGGCTTCCTCTTCCATATGGGCTATGAAAATCTAACATCCCTTCCTGAAACTCTTTTTCAATTGCATAGCTAAAATTTCTCTAACAGCTACAGCTCTTGGAATGCCTTGAACCGTGTCGTCCTTCCTTTTTTCATCAAGACATGTGATTGTCTTCTTGTAACATTCTAGGATGGCATGGTTTTTTTCCAACCAATCCATGCCAATTAGAAAATCATATCAACCCAATGGGATGATGTTCACATCTACCTTTGTGCTGAGTTTGTTCATGTCCATTAGAAAATATTTAAATAGATCATTGATTTTTCTCTTATCCCCTATGGATAATTGAACTAACTAATATTTCTTATGCTTACTCCTTTGCAAGTGAAATCTTTCAAGAATGTTATATTTTATGTAATTATGGATAGCTCTATAATCAATTAAAATTTCTATGGGTCGGTTATCAATCTTACCTTCCACTTCAATCATGGGGGAATGATATTCTACTTGCTTGTTGTCCAAGGTTGCATAAATCCTTGGCATGTTATATCCCATGTCTTCAATAGTTTCAACCTGCTGAATGTTGTGGACAGTCCTCATTCTTTCTCCTTTGTGAAGGTGAACCCTGTATAAGCGATTTCCCTCACATCCCCAACATTGTACATGTTGTTTCCTTGGC
Organism: Picea engelmannii; assembly: GCA_009831015.1. Classification (NCBI taxonomy): domain Eukaryota; kingdom Viridiplantae; phylum Streptophyta; class Pinopsida; order Pinales; family Pinaceae; genus Picea; species Picea engelmannii. The sequence goes on along the minus strand of ML777902.1, from coordinate 504,442 downwards.
CTTTTCCCAAATGAATTTGCATTCTTGTGCTCATTTTGGGTTGACTGGCCTTGTTAAATTGCTTGGGAATTGTTCTTGAAAAAGGGTGGTTTAAAACCCTTCTACTTTTGATCCTTTTTACTCTTCATCTTGTCATTCCAAGCTTTTTGGAAAACTGGCCTTCCTTTGCTTTGCTCATAAAGATGCTTTTATCTCCTTTTAGATTCCTCCAAAGTCTTGGGGTTCTCATATTGTATCTTGTCACTATAGAAAGAAGGTAACCCACTCAAATATATTTGGATTTTTACCTTCTCATCCTTTATGAAGTCAACATATTTCAGCAATTCAAAGAACCTTTTTGGTTATTACTCCTTCTTTAGCCACTTCTTGGGCTGACCCAGGTTCAAATCTAAACAGCTTCCAATAAAGCCCTCTAAAACTATCATCCCTCCTGGTAACCCAAAAGGAAACACAGCACACAGAGTGTACTACACAGTCTCACCCGAAATAGTTCTATGGCTGACTGCAGTTCTCATATGCTTGCAGTCTAGGAAAGAGTGGAGATATGGGATTGTAATTCATCTTCTTAAGCCTTGATCTGGTAGTTCCTTCTATTATTATTAAGATCCATTCATCTATTAAGTGTATGCATGCATTCTAACAAATCTAACAATTGACAGATCTCACAGAATTATTCATTCATCCACTAACTACTCTCAGAAAGTAATTATTCAATAAACACATCACATAACATAAGTGTTACCGTGGTTCTTTTATTATGGTTCTTTTATTATGGTTCTTGTTGTGGTTCTTTTATTTTAGGCTCTTTTATTATGGTTCTATAATATATGGCATCACGCGCACTACAATTTTTTATCATACAATCACAAAACAAGTTCCACAATCCTTGTGAGGTTGACTAGATCACACCAGGATCCTCAATCTATGATCTAACCCTCTGGATCTAGTTACTAATATCTCCTAAAGCTCAATAGCTTACAAAAATGCCTCATATCTTACAGTAGTTTCCTTCACCGAACATTACAAAACTTAGGAACCCCCTACCTAGACCTCCTAGGTACTTATTTATACTTATTTGTGGCTTATCAGCCATTACAATCTCTTACAAAAACCCTATCCCTAATGTGGTTAGTTTTTCCTGCATTCACGCCTTGCATGATTTCCTCATTTCCATGTGGCTTTCCCTCACACGTGTTGCTTTTCCTTCCAACTGTACTTTTATAATTTAAGCTTTACTTTCCAAAATTGGATTCTTCCTCAAAATCGTCCTCCGCCCAACATGCCCCCAACACTGACATGTGGCTCATCCCAAGCCACCTAGGCAATGCGCACTCCCCCGACAGCCTTTGTTAGGTTGTGGAACTTGCCTACAAGTTCCCTTTCTCTTTCCTGGACCTGCGTGGACTTCTCTGTGAGTGCTTCTAATGCTTGCATTGTGATCTCCTCATGGATCATGGATGTGCACTCTACCTGTGTTTGTGCCATGTTCTCCTTCTCTTTCTCCAACTATGTGATCATCTACGTTGCTTACTCTTGAAGAGGTTCCATCTATTCTTGTCTTTCCTTATTCTGTGTCTATGCACATTTTAACTCTTCATGCAGCTTCTTCATATCTTGCATTCCCTTTAGACGCTCGGTGATGCTCATTGTCTTTTGCCTCTGCTTGAGGTCCTAGATTGTTGTGCTTATTCTTTCTTCCTCCTGGTCCCACTGATGGACCTTCTCATCCTCCTCTAGCACTGACCAAAGCTGAGTTGCTTTGTCAAACAATCTTGTTGTTGTCTTAACTTGTTTCTCCATCTCTGCTAGTTGGAGTGCAACTTATGTTTTCCTTTTCTCTCGGACCTTAGGCGGGGTCATAGGATTGATCTTCTCTTTAAGCTCCTCGATATCTTTCCTGTACTGGTCAATTGTGTGTGCGATGACGTTGATCTTCTCCTCTACTCTTCCTTATGATGCCTATGCACTGTTGGGGATTCGGTTGTATGCCTCTATCAATCCATGCTCTAGCATGTCTGTGCGTTCTTTCTCTTCTTCATTTTCAGCAGTCAACTAGTCACATGTGATCTGGAGCATCTCTGTGACCCCTCTTCCCACTTCTAGTTTTGTGGCATATGCGTGATCCCTAGAGTGTACTTCATGCATGACGCTATCTTGTAGCCCATATAAGGCCTTTGTGGGGATCTGCGCCATCACCAACTCTACTTGTTCCATCTCTTCTAAGGGTTTATGCGTCGTCTCCTGGTCGAAGTTGATCATTCAACATGTCATCGTGAATGTCTCCCTACTCTGGACTATGAATTTCACAATATCCTCTCCTTCTCTCTACGCAGATGGCCTTTATTTCTCCTCCTATGGTATTGCAGTGGCCTATGACTCGACCTGGTTACGTAGATTTTGGATGTTTATGTGAACCTCTAGCATCTTAGCCACGATATGCTCCCTCTGCGCCTCTGTTGTTCTGACCACTTCCTCACTCATGTCTTGGACCTTCTCCGCGATGAGATTTGCATCATCCCACATGAGGGTGATGTTGGGGTCCTCTGTTTCGTACTTCCTCTTCTTGCGCGCATCTATTCCTTGTCATTTGTTAGTGTTGTTCCTATGTCATTGTTTCTTGGCCTCCTTCCTCTTGAGCATGTATGGTATCCTCTGGCCCCGTCTGCACCTGACTTCCTATTCTTATTGTTGTGTGTGTTCTCCTTGACCTTTTTGGCACCACGCTGCTCCATCTTGGTAGGGTTCGCATTGTAGTTGTTTGAGTGTTATCTGTCGGACTACCTGTCCTTATTGATGGGCCTGCATCGGCCTTTTCCTTGGGCTTGGAGGACTACATCATTCTTGTCCTCGTAGTTGATTTTGTTGCAAGTGACTACCACTGTACGGGCTAGACCTTGAATAATCCACTCCACCTCTTCTCCGGTGACACAATATTTCATCTTCAACCATGCCTTTTTGGGATCCCTCATGGCTTGGATCCATAGGTGATGTTGGGATGCATTAAAMTTAGCTATCCCCTTTGTTTCCTACATGGMCTCCATAGGTATGTGCCATACATTTGTTGTGTGTTGTTGTATTTCTTCTAGCATCATGGAAAACACAGTGTCATCTCTACTAGTTGGAGTGCAACTTTTTCTTTCCTCTGCTTCCCATTGCTGGCAGGAAMTACATGGGATTGAGTGAGGGGGATCCATGAAAGAATCGTGAAAAGAATGAACATATAAAAATGAATGTTCATATCATGTAATCCAATGAAGGCGAAGATTCAAAGCTAGTTGAAAACTGAGGAGCTTGAGTTTGCGTAGAAGGATAACAAAAACCCTAAGTTAAAACCATGCAAATATCTAGACAAGTATGTGTTTAGCGACCTGCATGAGGTCTGTTTCTGTGATTTCTCGCATGTGTTGTAGGAGTGTCTATTGAGGTTGAAATGCAACCACCCTACAAATCGAATCAGACATCTCTAGTGGAATCCTGTGGAGATCGTGGAGTTACAACAAGTTAACAAAAAATTCACGCGCGCAGTAGATTTTTGGTTAGACAGTATTGTTGTAGGATTTATCACATAATTTGCAGTAGATACTGTGAAATATTACAACGCAGTAGAGAAAGAGTTCCTAAAAGGACCTGGAGGTAGGTATATAATATCGCTCTATACTTCAATCAAGATCTTACTGTATAACAAAGGTGTGATGACTATGAAAGCAGACAACTAAACTCCTCTGTGTGCATGGGGGAAGGGGGAAGCACTAACAAGAGATGGATAAATGGAGGAATATATGGATAAGGGAAAGAAGGAGGAGGCCTTTGACCCAATCATAATGGAAGAGTAGATCATGGCAACAGCTAGAAAAACACGTAATAGAGTACCCTACCAATATAACATGAATAATAAGAAGAGAACCATAGCAGATAGAGAGGGTGTAGTAAGTGATGAAGAAGAGGTAGAGGATCTCTGGGTTGTGGAGAAGATTGAGGAAATCATGCATGCAACATCTGAAAGGAAGACAAGATGTCCAAGGGCGGGAACTAAAGACAACACTCCTATCCATATTAGTGTTAGTGTGTAACCCATAACCCCATGTATGACTAATACACTAGAAAGAACACCATCATTTAGACAACCGAATTTTAGTAGAAGAAAGATAGCAGGAAGTGCACCCAATCAAGGAGTAGCGACTAGAGAAGCCATTTCAAGAAGTAGTAGTCAAGTATCTACACCGCATGTAGGTCATAGTTCATCACTGTTCAAAATAGGAGGACATGATGCCACCATCAGGTTACCTGAATTCAAGGGAGAGGCATCAGAGGATCCTGAAAAGAACTTGTTTATCTGTGAGAAGATTTGGGAAGTGAAACAGATCACAGATGAGGATACAAAAATTACGCAGTTATCTATCACGCTAAGAGACCGCGCATTGGATTGGTACATGAGCTTAGTTGTAAATAGTCCACCTAGAACTACAAGGATGATTGTAGATGTCAAGAAGCTACTGATAAATTAATTTTAGAAGCCTATCTCAGAGGATCAGTATATGAATGAGATGATTGAAATCAGGAAGAAACCAAGTGATTATGTTTGGGAGATTGATCAGAGGTTTAAACAACTTAAAGGTAAGTTGAAGTATGTCATGGCTGATATGAAACATATACATATCTTTGTGAACTCACTATTACCACATTTGAAATGCCCTTTGAGGCAGCAGAATTTTCAAACTCAGGCAGAGGCTCTACATGAAGCCCTACAACTGGAAGAGAACTAGTATCAGAAGACAGACCCAACAATAGAGGAGATGAAGGAGGATCTGAAGAACCTCACATTTCAACTAAACTAGAATAAGAGCAAAGAGCAAAGAGAATTTGTTTGGTGTACCACATGCAAGACAGAAGGACATCACAAGAATGAGTGCCCAACTTTCACAGAGTACATGGAAATAGGGATACCAAACCCTTTTCCAACAGGAGGACCATGGTGAGAGATATGTAAAACACATGGACATGACCCATATCATTGTCCCATGATGTAGAAGTATCAAATAGTACCCAAGAGTTGGTTGCACTTGTCCACAAAACGTTGATCTGGGATCCTAAGTGGACATGGTCAACCAACGATTTAGTCGGTCATCAACCCAAATACTTGGTCGACCCTCTCAACTGACAAGGTGAGGTTTACGATGGAACAGTATGTTCCAACACAGGTTGAATTTTAACCCTACAACTCTACAAATTGACTCCATTAAACCTCTTAGACAATCTTGAGGCATTTAAACTCAAATTTTGTTCACCAATTTGGGGATTTTTCTCTAATTTGTCTTCATTTTTCCCCAATTTTGTCACAAATCGAAATCTATAACAACGAACTTCCCAAGTTAGAATTGGTTCTTGGCCCATAAGAGTCCAATGTTTGAACCAGAAGCTCTAATACCATATTGTAACGCTCCTCATCCCAGTTGAGGAGCATTATGTGCAGAAATACTCATTAAATTAAAAATGTTGCTAACTAATTTCCTATAGCTTACCAGCTACGAATTACACACATATTTAACTACTATCTGATACCATTAATTAGATGCATTTATATCATACTAAAAAATTGACATGAATGCAGTTTAAATAACTCAACACAACAACATATAAATTGTTCTCAACACAAAGCTAATACACAACAATTAAACTCATAATGCAACACAACAAGAAGATAAAACACTTATCTTTTAAAAACGGTTGTGCAACTAGCTGCTTGGAATGGATATTTCACCCAACCATAGACTTGTTGTTCCAGATATCAACAGCAAGTCACCCCTAAGCTAGGGCTAACAATCCATAGAAGAGGGTGGTCTCTCACTGCCCACTCACGGCTCAGAAAACTCACAAGCCATCGTTATTCTCCCACAACTATCCTAATTTTCCACCAGCTCTCTTCCTCCCAACCTTCCCAACCCAAGGAATGTGCCCCTTCATTGCCCTTAGTCCCTCAAGGGTCCCATTCATTTATCAGGGTCTCTCTGGCATAGGTAACTGGGATTATTTATGTTGGGAAACTCAAGGGAACTCACTACCAAGAAAACTACCAACAAACAACATCAAACACTTGTTGTTATAGTGAAACCCACACAGGATTTCACTCTTTAGTCCTGACAACCTGGATCTTCAGTATTATACTCCAAATACTTTCCATCATTCTCCCTCCATGGCTTCTCCAGATCCTAAGCTCTTCTTTTCTGCTCTTTTCTTGTCATTCATGCAAAAACATTGACTTTCTAAAATTGTTGTAACTTCCCATATGAATTTCCTCTCCTTTGGCTTGCTTGATTGAATTACACACTTCCCCCAAGTTGATTGTACTTAGCACCCATGCAGGATGTGACTCCTCACACGCACCCTCTTACATCCATTCAATGATTGGCTTTGGGGACATTCAATCAAAAAATTAGAAGGTTCATATACCAATAGAAATTTTAGGAAGTGGGTTGAATTAATAGACATGGGTAACTCCCCCTTGGACCCCTCTTAGACATTCTCTTAGACCATCCCCTCTCTTGTGGATTAATTCATCCCCCATATTTTTCCATGTCCCCCAGCAGCTGGCATCACATTTTATTATTAAAATTCAGAATACAATTCACATATGCATCGCCTGGTCACGACCACACATTATATCTATATTAAGCATTAATTAAAAATGGGGATTATAGTGGGGATGTTACAAACATAAATAATTATTTTATGGGTTCCAAATATTGTATCATTTTACACCACTTCTATACAAAGAGGCACTTCTCCACTTTATAGTCCAAATTACTCCTTTTTTCCTTTGGGGCGTGCATATAAGCATCACAACAAAAAACTCTAAGATGTTCAAGAGAGGGTTTTTAACTATTCCATATCTCAAGCAATTTTCTAACAGCAATAGTTGATGTAGGTGACTATTGATTAGGTAATATGTAGTTTATATGGCCTCTACTAAGGATCCATGCTCCAATATTTCACCATTGAGCATACTTCATGATTTTTCTATCAACATCCTATTCATTATCAATGCATCTCCATTTTGTTGAGGTGTATATGGAGTCATATTTTGTCTCTCTATTACACACTACTTATAAAAAATTTGAAATTCATTTCAGAAAAAACTCTCCACCATTATTTGTCCTCAACACCTTAATCTTCTTCTCAATCTTGTATTCTAAAAGAGCCTTAAATTTTTTGAATTTATTGAAAACCTCATATTTCTTCTACAGGAAATATATCTTTGTTTTTCTTGAGAAATAATCTATGAAAGAAACATAATATCAAGATTTTGCAGTGATGGAATATGCATAGATCCAAACACACCACTATGTATCAGGTGTAAAATGTCATATGCTCTTATAGAAACATATGATAGCTTTACCTTATTTTGTTTATCATACACACTATGTTTACAGAAACTAAAATCTATGGGGTAAAAGGAAATTCCTTAAGCCATACCTTTAGTGTGCAAAGATCGAAACCYTTTCTCTCCAATATGTCTCAATTCCAAAGCATTGTCTTCTCTTTAGGAAACATAAGGGTTGTGTTTGTTTCATTTCTCACATTAGAAACAATAGAGTTATTCCATACAAAACTTATGGTAATTTCGAATGTGAAATCCTCTTAACAACACCATTTCTCCTCAAAAAATCTTGCAGCTAGCTTTTTCAAGTATTATTTGCACACATGAATCACTAATTTTTACTTACATATATCATATGTCTAACTAAAATTGGATTATGTCAAACCCCAAGGAGGGTTTTAACCCTTCCATATTTAAGCATTAACCCAACCCTTCCAAATCCTATAATCTTAGATGTTGAGTCATCTCCTAAGAAGATATCACCTCCATCATATTTTTAATATTCATAAAACCACTCCCAATGAGAATTCATATGAAAATAAGCACCCGAGTTTATCAAACATGCATCATGATCTAAGTGTGTACTTGTAGAATCCAGGTATACATTCCCTCCTTCTATGGAGATCTTCATTTATAAGGAATGGGCATCACCATAATCATTACCTTTGTCAACTTTTTTAGATATGTAAGCTTTCTTTAAATGCCTAGCTTTACCACATTTCCAACCTTCCTTATAAAGTTTCCAATAGATTTAGAACTACATCTAAACTTCAATTGTCTTTTCTCTTACTTATTATTGTTTCTATGTTGGGGATGTACAGTTAAAAATAAGGAACCCTTGGTTAAAACCTCCATAGATTTTTTCTTCATTTCTTCTAATAACAAGGATGCAACTACATCCTCAAACTTTAATGTAGATGTTGTAGTAATACCAATAGCCACAAAATATTATCCCATCAATTTGGAAAAGAACATAATAGAGTAATAAGTTTATCTTATTCAAATATTTTAATATCAATTAAGGCTAACTAACTTACCACAATAATTAAGGCAATGAGATGCTCTTTCATGGAGTCACCACCATTCATCATAAAAAGTTATAGGTTCTTTCAAAGAAATAACTTGTTTACTAGGGATTTCGACTCATATAGAGTCTCTAACTTATCATGTAGATCCTTATCACTGGATTCTCTTGAGACATTCTACAAAACTTAATCTAAAAGGTAGAATTGTAACATATTCCTTGCCTTCCTATCCATATTCTCCCATTATTATTTCCCCATAATTGTAGGTTTTTTTCCTAACTCAACGATTGACCAATCTTTGTCAATAAGAATATATTTCATATTAACCTTCCACAACTCAAAGTTTTGGCCTTTGAATTTTTCTATCTATATCCTTGAAGTTCTTCCCATTTTATTTCACACACAAGAATCATAGGGAAGATATCCCACTCAATAAAGTGTTTATCACAGAGCTAAGATGTCCTTGCTCTTCCTGAAACTAGATAAACCCCAACATTCATACAAAATGTATAAATATATCATTAAAAACCTATGTAAGAGAAGCAATGCCAACATATTTTTATGAAATTAAGAAAGAAAAATAACACATATATAATGCAAAGAGATTTAACTTGGAAACCCTAAGTAGGGAAAACCAACAAAACATAGTCTCACCTCATTATCATTGTATTAACAAAACACTGCATAATAAATGTATAGATATTCCACAATGTCATTCAACCCTAATCATCTAAATAGTATTAAAATATAATGGATATAAAATCATGGGTATAAAATCACCCAAAACCCATAAAATACCTATGTTGGGGTTGTGAACATTAGCCCCTTCATTGCAAAGGAATGCACATCATACCTACATGAAAAGAATATAGAATAAATATCTAACAATAGTTGGTTAAATTACCAACTATGACCAAGATAGCATCCATACCTTCAAAGAGTGATAAGCTAGTGACGAATTCCATGGATAAATATTATAACTTCTATTTGGGGATTTAATTAAGTTGGAGAAGACCTAGATAACGAGTAATTTCTACCTTATTGAACTGGAAAGTCTAACATTCAACCATAACTCTCTCAACATCGCCCTTCAGCTTTGGCCAATTATGTCTAGATTAGATATTCAAATAACTAATGTGAATACCCACATGACTAGTTGAGGGGGAGGCATTTTCATGCCAAAGAGCCTATGTAATAAGGGGAGATCCAAGACAAAAGTAGATGAAATTTTTAAAGAGGATAACCACTATTCTTGATAGTGCAAGGTTGTCCCTTCTTCATCAAGAATGTGGTGTTGAAGCTAACCTATAGAGAGGTCTTGTATGTAGTTTGTGAGGAGCTCATGTACCCAAGAAAGTTGGTTGACTGATATGGACTTAATTAATTTGCATGGATCCTAAATCCAAAATAAAGCATCAATAATAATATTCTCCCTACCCATATTATAGACAATCCCAAATTCATAGGCTTAGAGCTGAGAAATGAACTTATAACTTAAAATAAATATATGCCACTTAACCATTGCATGAAGTATTGCTATCATTTATTTGTTGTTTGTAGACATGTACTTCTATCTGTCATTCAACTTGTGGCTCTCAAAGGAAACAAGTTGATAATCTTTTAAGAGTATTGCACCTAGGCCAAACACAAAAGAGTCACACTCAATAGTGAAGGGATAAGTGAAATCAGGGGTAGCATGCACAAGCATCAAAACAAGGGATTTTTTGTGAGACTCAAAATCTCGTTATATCATAATGAACTAATGAAAGTGATCCTTCTTAGTGATGCTAGTGAGGGGCGAGAAATAACAGAGAAGTTGTGGACAAATTTATGATAGAAGTTGCGTAAATTGAGGAACATGGGAACTGACAAATTTAATAGATTAGATATTGGATGGATTAGTACGAACACCTTCTCCATGGATGATATCGCCAAAATATTCTAGGGAAGTATTGACAAATTCACATTTTGATTCTTTATCATAGAGATTATGTTGGAATAATGTATTTAGTATGAGATTCAAATGGTCTATACGCTCAATGAATGTGCTACTGTATAAAAAACAATTCCAAGGAAAACCTTGCAGCAACCCCCTCTTCTTCAAAATATCTAGATGGAGGGTGGTTCAACCACCAACCACAATAGTAGCTAGTAACCATGAGGGACTCCACTAGATTTGAACATGTGACTTATGGCCTCCCTATTGACAGCATGTCTTGGGTGGATGGTTCAACTAATTGAGATATCCCTTGGGACTCATTTTGTTTCTATATATGAGAATAACATCCATGAACACCATAACAAGTTTGTGGAGGTACTTAACAAAAACCTTGTACATTAAATGTTGAAAAGTAGTGGGAAATTGCAGAGTTTGAATAACATAACCTAAAATTAAAATTGTTCTTGATGAGTCTTAAATGTATTCTTCTCTTGGTCCTCAAACCAGACATGTATACAGTAGTAACTAAAACATATTTCAATCTTAGAAAAGAAGTGGGAGCCATGTAGCTCATCCATCAAATCATTAAGGTGGGAATGGAAAACTTATCCTTGATTGTGATTCAATCGAGTGCTCTATATTTAATATAAAGGTGGAAATAATCATATTTTTTCCTTTTCATGACAACTAGAGAAGCAGAAGGACTCTTACTAGGAGTGATGATCCCAAAATTTAAAATCTCCTCCACAATCCTTTCACGCTCATACTTCTAAAAATTCCCATATCGATAAGAGTGCACCGTTGTGGGAACTTCAGTGGGGTCCAACTCAATAAAATGTTCCATTCCCATGTCAAGAGGATATCATGTAGACCTTATACTTATGAAGTAATTTAGAGAGGTCTATAACATAAGTCTGGAATACCGCCTTATACTTATGAAGTAATTTAGAGAGGTCTATAACATAAGTTCATTGAGGGGTGTTTGTTGCCATGTAGTACAAGTGCGCTATGAAACCAAAGTGAACATTCAATAGTGTTGACATGTTCTATAAGTCCATTGTTTGGATACTCTTAGGTTAAATTCCTTTTGAGTCATCTCAGGACCATCTTGGTGGAAAGAGAGGAATTTCTCTCAGTGGTTAGTGGAATAGGTACCTATAGAAATAATCCATTTAATATAAAAAACAACAACTCTCCCAACATCTACAACACAAAATCATCTTCAAGGATATATTCTTCCACAAAAACTTCCACATTGTGCACCACACCCTCATACTAAATATTCATATGGCCCATTATGCTAATGGAGAAGCATTCAAAAATATCTAGATGGAGGCACAAATGCTTAATTTTTTTCTTATCAATAATTTTTAATGGAATTCCAAGGTCAACCATAACAAGGACCCTCTATTTTTTAATGTGGGCATAAAACTTGATGGTGTCAAGTCGACGCAAAATAGTCAATGCAACAAGGCAGGCTAAGGGTTATATAATTTCTAAGATTGGAGAGGTTGGTCTTGCATAATGAAGTAATTATCAGGTTCTTCAAGAAGAGTATTCTTAATGGGTTAATCACATCCCAATTCATATTTTTTAGGTCTTTATCCAGAAATAATTTATGGGCATTACAAATATGATGCTTAAACTAAGGTTTAGAGCATTTAGGATAGGGATTTAAAGTGGGAGGTTTGAGGTTTTGGTCAAGTTGATGGGTAGGGGATTTCACATGGATAGAATCAAATTTACCTTTTCCTTAGCCCTTGTATCATATGTATAACCCCTTTTACCGGAATCAAGTATGTTTCTCCTAATATCCTCAATACGACTTGTAGATTTTGTAACTATAAAAATGGTTTGTTTCATAAATGTCAAGTTCAAACATTTTTACCTTAGTCCAAAGTTTTGATCGCAGATTCAAAATATAAATGTCCCCCACCTGATCTAGGGGGAGTTTGGCCTTGGAATCAATAAGTTGGAACTTCTTCATAATTTATTAAACATGCATGTCCCTCTAGAAAAAATGCATGAGTTGAATTTCATAAAGCTTGTCCTAATTGTGATATTATCTTTGAGTTAATACATCTACAAAATTAGTAAATCCCTT
>ML777902.1:467498-478960 GCA_009831015.1 Picea engelmannii | reverse complement strand
GGGTATATTTGATTTTTTTGTCTTTTTCAATAATTTTGGAAAAAGAATAAAAGAATGTTATGTTACAAAGGAGAAACGAGTGTTGCAAACATACAAGTTCAAGGCACAAGGACAAGACTAATGTTCAAAGCAATGACACTCACGAAAAATCCTCTAGGGGCCAAAGGTGTCAAGACGCAGAGGCAAAGTGCTACAAGGCTTACGTATAAGGTATGCTTCAGATGGTTCAGTTGAGAGCAACATGGAGCCGGCATTAGACCAAAGATGTAGGTATGCAAACGCGGTTAACAAAACACACAATGGTAACATCCTTCGATGTAAGTTTAATGAGCCCAGAGAAGGTAAGCTCGGCGGTTTTTCATATTTAGAGAGTCTGAAAAAACTTAAAAGGAGACTCCATTGTGGTACCTTTTTCGAAGGTAGTCTAGTCAGTTCGAAAAAGGGGTAAACTAGCACCGACAATACGTCTCTTCAAAACCATTTTAACGAGTGTGATAAAGACAAGATCACTCGGCCATTTTTTCATTTTTAAGGAGTCTGAAAAAAGCTTAACTATGGACTCTGTCAAGAATGTTCTTCTGGACCAATTTAACGAGTGTGAAAGAATAAGGTCACTCGGCGATCTTTTCAATTTTAGGGAGTCTAAAAAGAGATTAACTATGGACTCCGTGGGGGTTCCTTTTTTGTAAATTTAGTCCCTCAGGCCCGAAAAAGGGTTAAAATGATACCTGAGAGTACTCTTCTAGAGAAATGAAGTTCCTTAGAGTATACCTTTGTTCGTATAGTTGACCGTCTGGACCGAAAAAGGGGTAAACTACCATCGGACAAACGTGACTTCAAATTTTATTTCAATGAGCGTGAAAGGCCACAAGATCACTCAACAATCTTTTAATGTTTAGAGGTTCTGAAAAGGGCTTAAAAGAAGACCCATTATGTCTTTTGGAAGTCCCGAGGATGAGGTCAAGAGTGAAAAGGAATCATGTAAATGAGGCTCAAACTCGTAATTAGGAAAAACAACAAGGACTCCCGAGCCTACAGTGATTAGAGATACCATGGACACCATAATGCAACTAGGATCTACCTAGGGCATCCATGTTTCGGTAAGCTCTACCACCAACTCACGACACTTCTAAAGCAGCAATGATGGTTTTGTGTCGCAACCTGATGGGATCGATCCTATGGAAAAGGGATAAAGACAATGAGATACAAAATTCAGGGTAGAAACCTAACCTATATGCTCAAGTTGATCATCTGAGATTTTTCCACGGACCATCAAAAGTTACCCAAAACTCCAAAAAAATGTCCTGATACCCGATCATACCCTTCCAATGCAACTCATGAATCACTCTAAATGGTTTTTGGTTTAAGGAAAATGATAAGGGGGGCCAAAAAAGTGACAAAAAGAGGCCAAAAAGTCTATAAATAGAAGCTGGCAGCTCATTATCACCATTGCTAATTTGGAAATTTACTCTGGAGTAAAAAAAACCCTTTGATAAAAGTGGTGATTCCGAGAGCTACAGTGGATGAAATGACCATCTGTCTAGACCAAGTAAGTATAAACTCTCTCCTCTTGCAATTTAAATCTTTATTTATGCTTTGGGTTCCAAGTTTTGGGGGGGTATCGACCTTCAAAAGGTCAGCCCTAGGTCCACGTGGTTTGTTTTAGGACAGGCTGCATGTACATTTGGGAAGAGTAAAAACTACACGCGTGTACACACGACTGCCATCATTACAGCCCGCGTGGACCCCCTTATTGAATGAAAAAATTTAAAAAACAAGGGTTAACCCTCCTGAACTTTGGTGTTTTGCAGGATGTATGTTCACTGGAGAGAAAGAGAGCATGAGGAGGTTAGTGAGTTGGTCGGGGAAGACCCCAATGTTGTGGTTGCCTTAATGCAATGCAGGTTGCTCAAGTTTTTCTTATGTCCTTTTATGCGGGCACAACCTAGGCTATTGAACGCCTTGGTTGATTATTGGCATCCAGATGCAGAGGCCTGTATGTTAGAGGGGTAGTCACTAGTGCCCACAACAGAGGACATATATTTTTTGACTGGCCTCTCCAGGAGAGGGGAACCAGTCGAATTTTGGACATTTCCTTCGGGGCCGCATAACATAGTGGAATTGATAGGACTTTACTGTGAGGCTGGTACAGACCGATCGAGCTCACAGGTTCCCATAAGAAATATTATTGACTTATCGTTGCAGGTGATTGTGTTGCTTATTGGGTGGATCACTGGTTCTGCGGCTCTACATCAGGTGTCCCGTGCACAGATGAACTGTGCAGTCTAGTGCTTAAATGCACAAATATTTGACTAGAGCACAACATTGCTAGATTGTATGAAGAGGCAGTTGACAGATTTCCGGTCGCGGACGCAGAGGAACTTCGGGTTCGGGACCATTCTATGCTCTTTCTTCTTTGAAAGAGTTTCGAGCTTTAGTCCTCGAGTAGTGGTACGAGGACATCAGGCCTCTCTTCCTGCAGTTTGTAGATGGGTAGTGTTACTGCCAAGACAGGGTGGTGGAAGGACCAATGAGTCCCTTGATGATGATTTCTTCGCTTGGTTGTCACGACAGATCCCAGTCATAGAGGATTACCCTTATGTTGGGATTGATTTCTCGAGAGATCCTGAGATACCAGTACCTCCTGGTGAGGAACGAGGAGAGATGGCTAAGTTCACATCATTGTTTTGTTGTTGTTGTTGTTGTTTTGTGAAACATATGTAATTTTTATGTTGTTTTTGTTATATATCATTTTTTTTATACCAGAGTTTTTGATGGATATGTGTCTGTTGTGTGTAGATGTGGGACCATCGTGACCTATGGACTATGCAAGGAACAGGCGTCATCCTTGGCCAGGGGCTGCACCTGCCACCGCAGAGGGACCAGTAGCAGTAGGAGAGCTTCCAGCTGGGGAGGCTGAGAGGGTGTTGAGACGAGTTGAGCGAAACTTTACTTCGCTCACCCGCACGGTCCCTATGGCAGAGATTGAGGATATGCCACCATCTATGCAGCCTCATGTAGTGGGGGCACCACGGACGTGGGTCCGATTGTTTCGACGTTTGGCAAATGTTGTTGATCAATACAATAGGGCCCACAGGCCCTGATCTTAGTTAGACTTTTCACGTGCCGAGAGCACTACTTGTATATATTTTTTGAGGGCATAATCCCCATGACTCGTTATTGGTCATATTTTTGAGGTGCTTGCGTCCACCTATGTACTCTGGTGACTATGATATTATATATGGATTTTTATGTCTTTTTTTGTCTTATGGATCATTTTTACCTTTAAAATTGTATTTACATGTTTATGTGTATGTCCTTTCATATGTGTGCAAGATGCCAATCTAAAATTTGATTAGCTAGAGTATATGTAATTTGGTTTAATCTCCTAGGAACATGAAAATATGTAATATGATCAAATCTTTGTTCTAAGAGACGTACCCTAAGGAATCGTCAGTGTAAAGTTAGATCATGAAAATGGTAGACTCTATTTAACTGAGACACAACCAACTGAGCATCGAGATAGACCCGGAGATGCGAGATACCAAATGACAAGGCATCACGAAGCAACTCAATAACTGCACTATACTCGGTGACATTGTTTGTGGTGTCACCTAAGTATATACCTCCGGAAGATAATAACTGGCCTCAAGGTGTAAAAATTACCCAAGCTGCGGAGGCAAGCCTCCGAGTGTGTCATCTAGCACCATCTGCGTACCCAATGAACACCTTAGATTCAATTGACATCTACCATAGTGACGAAAGATAACATAAAAAATGACACGTCCATAATACAAAAAGAAACTAAAAAGTAATAGTACAAAGACTATACATATGTTACAAAAAGTTACCCGTGGTGACCTGCCTATGAGTAATACTTCTTGAGGTAGAGTCCATTTCTAGGCTCTGCCAAAGCATTCCCTTCAAAGTCAACCAAATGATAAGTGCCATTTTTTAGAACCTCTTTTATGATGAAAGGTCTGAACCACATGGGTTTGAATTTTCCTGCCCCCAGGGGGTCCTTATCTTGGTCATAGACTAGGACAAGGTCGCCTTTAGTGAAAATCCGAGGACAAACGGACCTATCATACTGACACTTGAATTTATGTTTGTAAGCCTCATTGGCCAGGGCCGCATCATGACGATGCCCATTGAGCCGCTCAAGGTATAATAATCGTTCTTCAAGTGGAGAAGTATCTGGCAATAATTGTACTGCCAACTTTAGGGACGGGATCTGACATTCAATAGGCAAGACTGCTTCCAGCCCGTAAACGAGTTGAAAAGGTGAGAAATTAGTTGCAGTCTTAACAGATGTTCGGTAAGCCCATAATGTCGAGTATAACATCAAAGGCCAATTTGACTTGGCTGAGTTGATCGTTCACTGTAGGATGGTCTTAAGAGATTTATTTACATCTTCCACCTAACCATTTTCTTGGGGGTAGTAGGGTGACAAATGTTCTTGCCATAACCCAAGATTTGATGTTAACTCAGTCATCATCTGGTTTTGAAAGTGACTGCCATGGTCAGTGAAAATCTCCCTCGGGACGCAGAACCTTGATATTATCTAGTTGAATAAAAAGAGAGTTGCAGTCTCTCGATCATATTTAAACGTTGGCATAGCTTCGACCCACTTCGTGAAGTAGTCTACGACTACGATGATATAATGGTGCCCCCTTGCTGAAGGAGGGTTTCATGTAGTGTAATCAATCCCCCACTTGGTGAAGGGACCAACTGTGATGATAGGAAACATGGGAGCAGGATGTGCCCTCATCTTCCGAGAGAAGATCTGGCACGGGTGGCACTTCTTGACCAATTCAATACAATCTTTGATTAGTGTCAGCCAGAAGTAACCTGCTCGTAGAATCTTTTCAGTTGTTGCCAACCCAGAAAAATGACCACCACATGCTTCGGTATGGAAATCATTAAGCATGATAACTGCTTCTTCGTGAGTGAGACATCAGCGCAGGATGCAGTCTACACCTCTCTGATACAACGTATCATCGAGTATGAGATAATTCTTAGCCTGATGGTGTATACGTCGATGCTCATCATGAGAAGCAGATGTGGGGCACTTCAAAGTCTGGAGATAGATAAGTATATCTCTGTACCAGGGATCCGAAGATGTGATCAAAAACATATCTCCTCTGATAGGAGACTCTTCGGTCACAACATCACCTGACTCAACCGGAAGTTCTGAAATAAGTTCTGTGAAGACCAGTGACTTTTTGGATTTTGCTGAAATGAAATCTAAGTCAAACTCCTGAAGGATGACTATCCATCTACTGATCTTTTCGCCTATTACCCGTCATGTCAACATGTACTGGAATGGATTCATGACAGCAATGATGGTGGTCTTTCGAAACAGAACATAATGACGGAACCGTTGAACAGCATGAACTGCTACCAACGCAACTTTTTCGATATGAGAATAATTGAGTTCCGATCCTACAAGGCCTCGACTCAGGTAATAAATAACATATTCTGAGAACAAGTCATCCTCCTAAAATAAGACCATGTCGATGGTTGACTCTAATGCAGCCAGGTATAATAAGAAATACTTTGTTATAGTTAGGTGGCCGAAGCAGAGGGGCAGTCGTGAGGGAATGTTTCAACGCATCAAAAGAGTGTTGGGCGGCATCATCCTAATGAAAAGGAACATCTTTCTTGTGTAAGTGCATAAATCCCTTTGTGATCTCGGCATAGTTGGCGATGAAACGTCTTAAAAAGTTCACCTTTCCCTATAGACTCTGAAGTTGAAGGATTGTGCGTGGGGGAGGCAACTGAATTATTACCTCAACCTTGAGAGGATCGACCATGATCCCTGTTGTTGATACTATGAAACCTAACAAACATCCTGATGTTACACAAAAGCTGCACTTGTTTGGATTCAAGCGAATCCGGAAGTAGTGACAACGCTCAAAGATAATTTGGAGGTGTGTGGGACGATCCATTCTCTTGTGAGATCGAGATGCTAAATCATCTAAATAGGCCTCAACTATATGCTTGAGGTCATGGAAAGCAAAAGACATGGCCCGTTCAAAGGTCGCTCCAACATTTTTTAGAACAAAGGGCATCTTACAATATGCGAATGTAACCCATGGACAAATGAATGTCGTTTTGTGCTGGTCTTCGGGTTTGATTTGTATTTGATTATATTCCGAAAAACCATCCATGAAAGAGAAGGCCTCACATTCATCAATTATCTTATCGATGAATGGTGTGGGAAAATTATCTTTTGGACAGGCCTTGTTTAAATCACAGAATTTTGTACATACACGAATTGTGCCTTGTTTTTTATTGACCGGCACAGGATTTGACACCCATTGGGTCAAATGGATAGGATAGATAAAACCGGCTTTTAGCAGTTTCTCAACTTCAACCTTAATGGATGTTTCTTTCCTGGGATTAACTAGACGAAGATTTTGTCAAATAGGCTTGGCATCTGGATAAGTTGTGATTTCATGTTCGACTATTTTTGGATCGATGCCTGGCATTTCCTCATAACACCAGGCAAAAACGTCGCAGAATTATTTAAATAGATTTGTGTAGATTTGAATCTCACCGGGAGAGCAGTCAGCTCCGACGAAAACATTCTCCACGACGCCATGGGTTCTGTAGATATTGATCGGTATGGTTTCAGCTATGGTTTCCATATTACCCTCAGCATAGACCTCGTGTGTAGCTAAGGGATTAATAGGAAAAGACCTATCTCCAGTCATAATCAAGGTGAATTCTTCGGCTTTGATTCTGCTTAACTCTGGGAGGAAGTATGATCTGTGATGAAGATTATCCCAGGGTTTTCCCGGACTAGTCATTGCTTCAATTACTGCTTCGTCAGAGGGCAAGACTAAGTCTAACGAATCGTTGTCAGCAAGAGAACCTTGAGCCCAAATAAGCTCTAGAAGCGGATCTAACTCTTGTGCAAGAGTTCGATCTGTGTTGGCTAAAGCTTGTTGGACTAAAGAGTACGCTACTTCAGCTGCGGACAAGGGCATGGACATGCTCGGGTGCCCTGTCCCATCCATCGTGGCTGATGGGGAAGGAAGTATCCATGGATCGGTGAAGTAAGTCATACGAAACGATGAATCTTGGAAAATCTCAACCTTATGGTGGTCGGATATGAACTTGACATCGCCTTGAGGGGGTGTGTAATGGAAGGTACCCATCAAAGATGGGCACAAACCAACCCATGCATTGACTACGCCTGGTTAAGGATTATCAATCATCGGGACCACGGATACCCCCAATGAAGGGTTAGGTCTGGAGAAAGACAATTGATAAATGGTCACAATTCGGTCCTTGTGTGGAAACAACAAGACCCAGAAAACTGTAGCAACCACTTATTGCATGGAATAAGTCCAACTCCTTCCTAACAAGACATTGTAGTTGAGGGACGCGTCGACTACTTCTACCTTGACACACATGGTCTTCCCTCCTAACTGCACAAGGAAAGACGGAATGATACCAAGTGGTCGGAACGAACGACCGTCGAAAGCAGTGAGAAGAGTAGGTGACGGAGACAAAACGGGCTAGCCAATGGCCTTCCAACATGCCAACGACATAACGCATGTCGAGCCACCCTCATCAACAACCGTGCGGAAAATATTTTGAGTAAAAATTTTCATGGGGTGAGCCACTACTATCTGAAACGCTATGTGGTAAGGAAGACGAGGTTTTAAGTCAGTTGTATCCAGCATGATGGTACCCGGATTACAAGTCTCGGTAGATCCTAAAGTGGTTAACAAAGCTTTCCTCTGGGAAGGGAAGCTTTGGAGGACCTCCAAAGCGGACATCGCACAAGGGGTTTGAGACAAATCCTCCACCACAGAATAGTTCTGGGCGGCCCTTGCGTTTGGGTTGTGAGAAACTTTTTTGAACGCGCCTTTTAGGATGTGTGTCATTGTTTCACCCAAAGTCTTCTCAATCTGCAGAGGAAGAGATGGGAGTTTGGCTTCTTTGCCCTTCTCAGAAGTGCTTGGTTTACTGTAGTCATGTGCTCTAGTTGATATAAAAGCATCACCCTTCATCATATACACATTCGTGGATGCGGGATTGTTCGAAGATGGAGAGGGTCCTTGACTACCCCCTTCCGCACTTGTAGAGGCTTGAGTTAGGTTTTTCCCATGCTGAAATGGATTGGTTAACACAGCAGGTTGTTGTTGTGTCACAAACTTTGGGGCCTCTGCAATCCAAGGACATTGGTGGTTCGAGTGGTCTTCCGCGTACTGGTTGCACGGATACCTCACCTTTCGCTTCTCAGTGTTGCCCCCGCTAGCATTATTAGTGGGTTTCTTATCCCCCTTACCCTTCTTTCGTTGTTTTTTCTTTCCTTCAGACTGTTAGGTGGCCTTTGGATTTGTCTATTTCATTGTGTGTACATCCGACATTTTAGTAGGGGGAGCATCCAAAACAGTAGTTTGGTTGGCCGTTGTGTTTTGTATAGACAATTGTTGCAATTGCTTCATTAGTTGCTTAGCGGGATTTGTTTTTGTTGAACCAACAATACCATCGGCATGTGGTCCAGCTCTCTGTCTGGTTTTATCAAGTATTGAGTGTGGTGCATCTGGCAAGATCTCGTATAATAAACCAGACTGAGAATAGATGAGCTCAATCTATTGAGCTCTCATGATGGCGTCTTCTTCGGAAAACACTCCTGATGTCGCGACATCTTTGGATAACTATGGGACCAAAGACTTAAGGAACCACTCGAGCAGGAATGCTAGTGGAACTGGCACCTTAATTAAACTCTTCCGGCGTCTCCATTCTCAAATGTGATCTGAGATATGGTCCTCTTTTGTCTGTGCGAAATTGGCCAGCAATTATGTGCCAGCGTCGTATCTCACAGGTAATTGGAAATGGTTTAGGAAGGCCATTGCCAATTCGTCGAAGGAAGAGTATCTTGAACAGTCGAGCTCAAGTTACCATTTCGCGGCACTCCCAATGAGATTACTTTGAAACAATCACAACTGTACGGAGTCGTCTTTCAACGAGTTAGATGAGCACCAAATATGGAAGGTAGTCACATGATCGCCTGGATCTTCGTTAGGATTGGCTTCGAACTTTGGTATGTCCGAAGGAAACTTCGTCAGCGTAGGGGGCCAACGCGGATTGTGACAGATAGGGTCATTCAACAACCTTGTCAAGTCTGGAAAATGCAAGGTTGCCAGGAAAGGTAGTTTGGGTTATTGGTGATAACCTGGGAAAAAGGGACCTAGAGTTTGACTGGCAACAAGTTACTAGGAAAACTTCGATTACTGACCTGGGTTCTGGTAAAAACCATGGCCATGACCAGCGTACAGATTCTACATGTGAGGATACATCATCAGTTGATTCCCAAAATAGGACGTAGATGGATGGGCGTGCATTACATTCGGAGGACTTTGGGAAGGGTTGCCCCATGCCAATCACGTGGGGATAGGCATAGTACCTTGTCTGAGGTTCCATTCATTGTGAAAAGAATTTCCCTAGATCAGCATTCCTGACGAGGGAATGGATCCCTACCAAGAATTCCATAACCTTGATGTGGAAGAAGTTCCTGGGTTTGCCCCCTGTGCAGGAATAGTACCCTGCATAGGAATAGGTTATCTGAAACTGGAATTGCCCCCAGTAAGGAAAGTAGCTGACGAGAAGGAGTTGTTACCAAATGCACTGAACAAAGAAAATAGTGTCAAACCTATCGACATATTATGCGAAGGCATTCCTTGAATCCCTGCTCCAAATAAACTATGGTGTGCAGGTGGCTCGGCGGATTATTGATGCGTGCCACCGAGCGAAGGGGACGAAGGAGGTATATGACCTCCCCCATAAGGGAAAGCATTAAAAGGAGATGAAGTGCCCCCCATGTGGCCTTGCAAAGGAGCGTTAGAGCTCCCTACCCCCAGACCTAAAGTCTGTGAAGTGGAGTAGGAAAGTACAGGACTTGTACCTGAGCTAGGCATCCTGTATGAGAACGGAGGGCCTGTCGCACTTGGTGTGAAAGGTGTTGTGGTCGCTACCATAGATGGGATCGGACCACTGTGTGAGGTAGAGGTAGTCGAGACCATGGTGGCTCAGACCGGTGATGGTGGGTTAGGAGGTGGAAACCCTCCTGAGGTGACAATCGTAGTGGGAATTGAAGAATTCCCAGAGGGGGTGACATCACTTGTTTCCATTGTTGCATGCGACACTGTCTGGCACTCGTAAGGGTGAATCGGTATGATGATGGTTTCCAAAATACCAATGGTTGGAGTTTCAGGTGGACCAAGAGCTTTCGCTCTAAAGTCTAAAATGGTCGTTTCCTCCGGATGTTGGTTGGGCACAATTTCTTGTGACCCGATCGCTTCAAAAGACCCTTGTTGGTCTAGCTTTCACCTTAGTGGTGGCGGGGGTGGCTCCAGTGTAACCAGTGATAGGCCCAGAATCCTTCATGACCGATGAAGATCATGATCCTCCACTGTGTGAGAAGATCAAAGACAATCTAGGGTTGTCTATTCGTTCAAAAAACAACACACACTAAAAAAGTCCCTACAAGATAAAACAAGCAAACACTAAACTAATTGGAAGAACAATTACAACAACCAACACTGGAGAAACCTATCAGTGCAAGTGAAACTCGAACATGGAATCACCCTCCAGATATACTCTACAAAGTGTGGCGCGATGTCTTTCCTAGGTACCGTGCTATACCCCCGTAGTCACATGTGTATGTCCCTAAAAAGATAGGCAACTAGGTTGCCAGCACGCGAACAACCACCAGGCGGGTACAGTCGAAATTTGGGTAGACCACAATGAGCAGGGTATCGAGCCTGAAACCTGTCAAGGGTATCAAAAGCAAGTGGTATGAAATACAACTGAGGACCTTGAACGGATTTGAGATCCACGAAGCTCCATGGCAAATGCAATCGACGGAATCCCAAGACAAGCCCTCTATATGTGTTCTCCACTACGATTGGTCCAGCTTTGGAGGGGTTATCTCCACTACCTTTCCGCACGCGACCTCGTGTTTATCCCCTGTGTTAGAGGTGGGTCCCAGATAACTTTCACGATACTGGACTTTGACACTCCCTAACTCATACTCCAATGTTTGATTTTAATAGCCTTGAAGAGTTTCCTCTCCAACCTAATTCAAGGCCCTAACCCTAAACTAGTTGGTTGACCCTACAAACATAAAAAGTCTAATGAATTTTAGATTTAGCATTAATTTTTATGGATTGTCTTAAGTCAAAGGTTATGAAAGTGAAACTAGTGATGTTTGAAAGACAAAAGCAAAATAAACAGAAAGTTGGAAACAAAAACCTTTACTTCACTCAACTCTTAAACAAATTTTCAAACTTAAAAAATTTTCTAAGATCTTTGAACAGCAAACTCAAAGCAAGATTTATCTCGACTACAAGCTACTTATGATCTAATTAAACCGTCAAGAACTTATGAAAGCAAAGACTTTTCCCTGGTTACTAATGCAAAACAACGCTTTTTAACCAAAC